>JANIWR010000009.1:0-521269 GCA_030705105.1 Suhomyces sp. yHKS641
TTGAGACATGCTTATGTTCTTTATGATCTCGAAGACAATGAAATTTCTCTTGCCCAAGTGAAGTATACCGACAAATCCAACCTCGTTTCTCTTTAGGAAAAAAGCAGTCTTCCTCCTAGTTTAGAATCTCTGGCACTCTAATGAGAAGTTTTGCGTCTTACTAAGGTGTCCAAGGCATCGTGGTGCTAATTTTCGCCTACGGGTTGAAAATAGCGATATAAGATCAATAGCGTTGTTCAGCCTTGATTGGGCTTGCGGGCCGTTTATTTTTCGCTTAAATCCGGGGGCTTTGAGGGTCTATCAAAGTCTTCTCTCTATAAATCTACGATCAACTAGCTCCGCACATTTTGATGTAGATGAACAGCACACCAACAGAGGAGTATCCAGAGGTGAATTTTATTGATTACAACTGGGCCATCAAGACGTTACAGAAGCATTATTCAAATATAGATTCCACGTTGAATGCGCATTTGCCTTAATATATTAATTAGTTGATGCAACATCAGGATTAAATTTTAATGCGGCTTATCATGCTTGTATTGCACACCAAGAAACGAATGCTTCGAGAAGGTCTTTAAAAGAAGTATATGACGACATGACAAAGGATCAACTTTGTAGGGTCCCCTTCGCAATATCTTTGTACGCCAGGGCTGCAAACGTGAAATGCAGCTACTTTCAGTGAGAATTCTAAAATTGTCAGTTTATAACTTTGTAGAACAAATAAATAAAACTAACTAAGTTGCCTTAGAATGAAGAGTTGGAGTAAATACTGCTACAAACTGATATTCAATACTTAGTTCAGTGATTACAGAAGAACTCACGCTAACATTTTTGACATCTTTGCCTTTTCTATCATAATTTGCTCAAATATTGCAGAAAAGATGTATAAATCATAATATTTATCTAAATAACAATGATGTTGGAAGCACCCTTCGGTTCATAGTTGATCCGAGCAAGCCAGTATACTTGAAAATCGTAGTTAGATACACTATAAGCGCTCTCGAGGAAGATATCACCCAAGTAGATGATATACTGAATTATGCACTGATAACGAAAACTTTTGAGCCCAAAGCGTAAATGAGTCGTTGCGACTCATCCTTCAAAAATTTTGCCGATTATATGCAGGTTCACACATGAAGGTGCCGTCAAATTTGATTGACTATTTCGTGAAGGAGTCGCAATGGCTAAGCGCAGTGTGGACGTATTTGACGGGGCGACCCAACAGTATTATTCTACAAATTCAAATATGCGTTTTCCTGAGAAATTCGAAGGGAAGACAAATGTTGAGTCCTAGGATGTTGATTGGGGCACTAGAGAGTGACCCAAAGTACCATACTCCAGATAAACGCAAATACTGTCTCTAAATGTTTTATGGAGACAACACAACGGTTGGTTACTCTTCCAGCTCTACTCTCGCTACTGAGTGTTCTTCTAGCTCTATTTTCAGTAGGCATTTCTTTCAATCGACGACTCACCCGCGACTCAGAGTCATCTGACTCACTGCGACTCAGACTGCCGAAAAAATTGAATTTTAAATTAATACAAGGAAACCGTTGGGTATTGTTGAGTTCGGAACAAGTATTTAAAGGCATTGATTTCTCGTCTTTTCCAGACCCTTTTTCGACACAATAGAAATCAACAATCATGAAAGCCTCTTCCTTGAATGAATCTAACAAGCTGGAAATTGACCCGCAAGAGACTAACGACGATGAGATCAGTATAGGCACGAGTCCTGAGCAATTGGATACCAAGAGGTTAGACAAAATTTACCGTAAATTGGATTTGAGAATTATTCCTGCATTATGGTGTATGTATTTCTTGACTTCTTTTGGGTCCAGTTGTTACGGTTTGACGTTGACCATGAATACCAAGCAAGGGCATTCCATTATTCAGAAACTTAATTTGACCAGCCATGATACTTCGACCGCTTCAGCTCTTTATTATGTCGGTTATATTATTTTTGACTTACCAATGAACTTGATCATGACTAAAGTCAGTCCTCAATCGTGGCTTGCAAGAATTGTTATTACTGTTGGAGTTGTCTACACTTGTTACCACGCATTGAAGAACCATCAGGGTCTTATTGCCATTCGGTTCATATCTGGTTTAGTAGGCGCTGGAACTTGGCCAGGTATGAGTTACTACATCTCTTTGTGGTACCCTAACGATCGGTCTACCCGGAGAATTGGATACTACTTCACTGCAGCCCAAATTTCTGCGGCAGTCGCTGGGTTGGTCAGTGCTGGTGTCCAAAAAATGGATGGTGTTAAAGGCTACACAGGATGGCAGTGGATGTATTTAATCTACGGGGTGGTGACTATAGCGGTGGGTATTCTGTTACTATGGTGGTTGCCTGACAGACCTTTCAAAACTACCGAGGAGCCTACTTCCAAGATTATGGTGTGGTATAACAAATTTTTCACCCCCAGCCATCCGCTCAATGAATCTGACCGTGCTTACCACCGCCGGGACATTGAATACAGATACAAGTTGCTCACGTGGGGCTGGAAGGATTTGGTCGAGATTATTACCGACTTGCGCATCTGGCCCTTGATCATCATGTACTTTGGAGTGGTAGGATGCGGTTTTGGTCTTGCCGTCTTTGGCTCAACTATCATCGCGGTCAATAACCCCCGTCTCTCCTCTATTCAGGTCTCGTTGCTCTATGCGCCTATTTGGTTATTTGACTTGGGAGGAATCTTGCTAATCACTCCATTTGCTGACAGATATAAGAGATTGAGAGCTCCAATCTTTTCGTTCGCATGTCTCATTATCATTACTGGTTTATTCGTCACTACATTTGCCCATGGTTCGTGGAAAAAATACGGAGGTCTTCTTATTGCTGGTTTTGGATTGGGTCCCACGGTCCCTATCTGTATGTCGTGGTCCGCTGAAATCTTCCAAGCTCGCTACGGCGATGTGGGAACAGCTGTGAGTGCAGCTTTGGTGAGTGGTCTCGGAAACCTTGGTTCGGTCACTGCCACGTACGCACTTTATTCCGGATGGCCTGCTGACAAAAAGAGATTGTACCGTAACTCCAATATGATGCTTGTAGTCATGGTGGGTGTCAGTATATTAGCATCAGGGGTATGCCACTTTTTGAGAAATAGGGTTCGTCAACAGCCAGTTTCGAACCAGCGACTCGCCACGTAAATCTATTTTATAATTAATTAATTCTGTGAATATAAATTCCAAAACGCTATAAGAACAGTAGAGAACTTAGGATTGCTGCTCTCGAACCAACTCCAAACCAAGACTGACCAACTCCTGAATGGTATCCAAGACAGTGCCAGATTGTTCTCTCACCAATATATCATTATCATGATCATGCACATACCTCAAGACGTTCATCACTTTTTCTCGGTAGTGGCTAGGAAATGGCACCGCTGACGATTCTGAAGTACCTAATATCAAATCATGAATCAAAACAATAGCTGATCTTCTCATGATTGCACTGTCCTTGGAAGTTTCCAACTGGATAATACCAATTGCACAATCCAAAACATCATCCAAGGAATCGACAATTCCAATAGGATTGACCTTGCACATGGTTCCCAATAAAGACATACTCGACATCCGGATCCTGTTATCCTGCGAATCCTCGTGTTTGTTAGGCACCCTAATCATACCAAGAGTGGCATCGACAATCGTCCTGGCAGATTTACCAGAAAAGAACTGATTTGAATCCTGAATGTATCCCAAGATAGCTTCACCAACCTTGAGTCTTTCGTCCAAATCCGTGTCATTGTTCTTATTGACATAAACACTTGTCAAGTAATCAATTGTTTCTTCCGGATGTAAGTCCATTAGGCTACGTAGACCCTTGATAACATTCAAGTATATGTAGGGCTCGGGGTCTTTGAGCTGAACCAAGTGAAGATTCAATACGAAGTCCAAACTGATCACCTCGCTGTTTTGGACGATGAGCTCTTTCAATAAATAGAGTCCATGGGCTCTTATAGGAACTAGAGGATCGTTCAAGCTGGTGATGGCTCGCTTCAACTGTTGGGTGTCTTTGTCTTTTTGAGTAGTAGTAGGCAAAGAGCCATCCAATAAAGTTGTGATTCTTTCACTCAAAGCTTGACATGAATTTTGGCTGGTTTCGTTTATAGGTAATTTGACCAATTGGATTAAAGAGCCCTTTGTCTCTTTGATTAGCTTCACACAAGTGTCGTCGAAACTAGGGGTTTCAGAAAGTATGGCAGAGACTAGTTCGAGTAGAACTGGTAATAGTTGTAGATGATCCTCGTCTTCGTCTTCATCATCCGAGTCAACCTCTTGAGCAGAAGACGGTGGAGGGGTGGACCGGTTGCCAGAACCATGCGCTGATATCTCAGCCTTCAAAAAGTCGTTGACGATCAACAAAATCTCAGACGGAGTATTGGCGAGTATATCTTTAAACTGTTGCCCTATTTGCTCCAAAAGTCTCAAGTCAATCAACATGAAAAACGGATTTGAGTCAATGGACGTAGGATTTTCTTGATTTAACCATCTCTTGAGCAATTTGATAAAGACACCTTGAACCATGGCATTTTCCAACTGCTTCAAAAGCTCGACTAGGTAGCCGCAAACCCGATCCAAATCGTTGATAAAGGTATTCATCTTGGAGTCTTTGCTTCGAGAGTCGATATGGTTTGAGTGTTTGGCTATTTGAACCAAGCCATTTGGCCCTATTTCGTACTTCCATGCATCTGACTCCCACAACAAGTTTTTGGTGATGGTGTCCAAACCTTCCGAACTGCTAGTTACTGTGAAGTAGCTAACCAAAATACCCATGGCCACCTCAGCTTGTTTATCGTTCTTCTGGAGAAAGACCGTATACGTCCACAAGGGTAATAAAATTGGCTCGACAAGGTACTGTGTTAACTCTGGGTCCAAACCTCTTTTAGTCAAAGAGAGTAGGACATTGATATTGTTATTCACTTCCGCTTCTGTTACAATAACCTTTGACTGCTTCAAGCTTTCGGGATTGAATCGGTTCCAGATCTGCTTAAAAAAGAAGTCCCGTACTATGGCCTGGTTCTTGTTCCACAATTTCTCGATTACGTATCCTACGCAGCTGGTAATTGTGGGACGATTGATATTGACGAGAAGGGTATAAGAGTCGTGGCCGATCTTTGTGAAATAATTGACTGTCGACACTTCTTTGGGCTTCTTTAGGATGACGTTCGCGACTTGTTCGAATTTCTCCATGTTAATATCGTCATTTTCTCTCAAACCAAGCACAAACTCAATTAACGTAATAAGCCCGTCGTCCTTAGGTGCGTTGTAGTGCAACATAGTGAGCTGGTCCATGACAAACAGCTTGAAGTATGCTGGCGATGGCGTCGCTATCAAAAGCGTATATGTCTGAAATAACTCGTACGTTTCTGGACAAGATATTACGCTCTGGAACTCGCTGGCATACCTTTTCTTATCAAGGTCCAGGCCAAGGTAAGGACAGGTAATCAAAGCTATGGATATCGCCAAGTAATCAGAGAAGCCCGTTCCTTTTATCAAAAGATCTTTTACATCTGATTCTGTAGAGAAAATGAGCCTGAATTTTTCGTAGATCAAGACTAGTAATTTGTAATGAGCTTCGTATCGTTTTGAAGGTTCGGAGGATGCAGGTAGTGGGGTGATTTTTAGTTGACTGGGTGTTGAAAAATGGTTCATCTGTCTTTTCTCAATTGGAATTCCAATCTTGAAAGCACTTAACACAGGATATATGCCGTGAATTAGCACAAGATTGACCACCTTACTGAATGTCTTGATGTCATGCAACGATATTTTGATCAATTTGGAGTCTGCCATCACATTTTGCTCAGAATACTTTTGGATATCGACCAAGTCTTGGAGTAACCGTTCAATTACGGAGTATCTCTGATCGTAATCAGAGACGCCGGAGTTATTGAACATTCTCCGATATAGTTCGGATACGCTCAACCGGTCCACTGGTCCATCCAACTCCTTTTCCAATTGCTGGAACTTAAGATCAATAGGCTTATTCCCTACATTCTCAGGCTTGTGGAGACCTTTGCGCTGTGGGTACACCTCCAGGGCTTCCCGTTTTACCGTGACCTTTTTCGGCTTGACCTCAAAAACATTGCGCCGTGGCTTGCTAGGGATCTCTTCAATTTTGGGCGCCATTGCTGCCTTGAATTCGCTACACCTACCACTAGTTGCTTGCCTCCATTAGTCATGGGTGAAAATATCACGTGATGCTCATCTCCAAGCTATCAAAATTGGGACCGATAAAGACGTAACAGTACTTGATCAAAAATGGCAGAAACCGTGGTATTGACACAAGAGGAAAAGGACTGTGTGATCTACGACTCGCGTGAGGGAGATTTGGACACCTTGAAGGAGATTTTCACCGAAATAGACCCCCAGCTTCTCCTCACCATCAAAGACGATATCACCTTAACCACCCCAGTGCATGCGGCTGCCGGAAACGGTCACTTGGAAACCGTCAAGTACCTTCTTTCCATAGTGTCTAAAGAAGATGCCAAAGCATTAGCTAGCCAGCCAAACGAGAGTGGGAATACCCCTCTTCACTGGGCAGCCTACAATGGACACCTTCCAGTAGTCCAGCTCTTCTGTGACGAATACGAGGTAGATCCTTTCACAAAGAACGTTTCAGGACACGATGCCATCTATGAAGCCGAAAGCAACGGTCAAACCGAAGTAGAAAACTGGTTTTTGAACAAATACGCCGTGGAGGACGATTTCAAGGTCGAGGAGGATGGTGAGAACACCAAGGTTACTTACACTCCCGGCTCCGAGAGTAAAGAAGCCGAAGAGAGAGCAAACTTGGCAGCCGTGGAAGCACAGACCAGCGGACTCAAGCTCAACTAGACCCAGCCCAGCCTGGTCCCGGAATCATCCTTTTGTATATTACATAGTGAGTAGTGCACGCACCAAAAGTACGATAGAATTTAGTTGCGAAAATGTCATTAAAAGACTGTAGAACATCGTGACATGCTTTGGATTATGTTAAAGAGGCACTTGAGGGTTGAGGTGGCGAGAACGGTGATAAACGTAGTGGAAACCAAATTGGTAGTAGTGTTTGTGGTATTGGAAAGGTAGAAAGGGTAGTCTGAGAACTAGTGGTAGGAAATTGTTGGAGATAGATATTAGTGAGAAATAGTGAGAGATAGCGAGAACGCGGCTGGAAAATTAGTGAGAAAAATGATGATGGTGGTAAAAAATTAGTGAGAGTTAGTGAGAAGTAGGTTAGCGATAGTGTTTTTCTGTGGGTAGTGCGCCCACCAAAAGTACCGTGATAAAAAATTTTCCACCCTAAACCAAAAGTCGATTACCAACTTGACCACCACGTAAGCAAAACAGCCGACCAGATGAGTGATTTAGGATTTGACGCCAGTCTTAAAAAGAAAAAGAAGGTCAAGAAGACCGAAGAAAGCGAATCGCCCGCCCCCGAGGCTGGAGCAGATGACATGTTCGCTGGAATGAAAAAGAAGAAGAAGTCCAAAAAGGCCGACGACACCTTGGCAGATTCTGGAGCAGACGACAGCTTGAGCTCCGAATTCAGCGACCTTTCCATCAAGAAAAAGAAGAAGAAATCAACCAAAAACTTGGAAGCATCCGACTTTGACCAACAATTGGAGCAAGCAGGTATCGAAGACAATGTTGCCGCCAAAGTGGACAGTGCACGCGACGACAGTGACTCTACATCCCCATCAGCATCTGTATCGGCAGCCGCAGGAGAAATGCCATACGAAACCTTATTATCCCGTTTTTTCACCGTATTAAAGACCAATAACCCTGAGTTGGCCGGAGACAGATCAGGACCCAAGTTCAGAATCCCCCCACCTATATGTCAAAGAGAAGGAAGTAAAAAGACGTTGTTTTCCAACGTGCAGGACATCGCCACTGTGTTACAAAGAAACCCCGAGCATCTTATACAGTTCTTGTTTGCCGAGTTGGGTACTTCAGGTTCGATCGATGGTGAAAAGAGATTGGTGTTGAGAGGTAAGTTTCAGCCGAAACAGATGGAGTCGGTGTTGAGAAGATACATTATCGAATACGTGACATGTAAGACATGTAAGTCGATGAACACTGAGTTGAAGAGGGAGTCGGCCAACAGATTGCATTTCTTGAGTTGTAAGGCTTGTGGATCCACCAGATCGGTATCCTCCATCAAGACTGGTTTCCAAGCGCAAATCGGTAGAAGAAAGAGAGCATAAATTAATGTACATTATCTGTAAGTGTAAAACTGTAGAGAAATTGTAGTCATCTACCGGCTATAGTCTTGACATAGATAGTACTTGAATTGACGCCATAGTTTCGCAATTGAGCAAAATGAAGGCATTATTAAATATCTATTGGAAGTTCATACATGGTTTTAGTTTAAGTATAGTACAGGATTTAATGAATATTATGCTATTAGGTTGAGTAAAGGAGGACTCCTAAAATTATTTCACCCTGCCAAGTTATATCATTTATATAATACAAATCAATGTTTAAACTAGTACCATTTCCGAGTACATCGTAGAGCTGTACCCAAAATTATATTTAGGTCTGAGGAGTCATCGGTGCATTCACTGCAGTAGAACATCCGCTCACCTGAGACCTCCTATTATCTTTTTCAACGGAGAACACCACCCACTGACTCCGTCATGCAAAATCATATAATCCACAACTTCTTTTTGCACTTCCTTCAAGGAACCGGTGTTATTTTGGGCCCTTATGCAAACATCATTCACAAAACTCAAGTGCGAAGATTCCAACTTTGGAATGCCAGCACGGATTCTTTGGCCATAATAGTCCAATTCTCTCTGTGGAAGAGTGGAGGGCTGCTGAAGAAGCTGTTCGATTTGTTCGAGGACAAGATCTGGTGTGACATCAACACCACTTTCGGCCAGACTAGATCCTGGGCCATTTTCTTTAGCATCAACCCTGTTTTTGGTCAAATCAGCGGCACTTCGCTCGGTGCTGTAGGACCTGGATTTGGAGGATCGCGAGCCAAGCGAGCTGGTGCTGGAGTTTTTGGTTAGCATCAAGGGTGGACAGTCGTTCCACCCCTCCATCAGATCACCACGCTGGTACTTTGTTAGCGTCATGGCCGCTAGGGTTGAACAGCAGTGTCGTTGCATTGTTATGGCGTGGAGCAGCCAGGAATACTATGGTCACGTGAGTACATTGATAATGATTTGGCGCTGCACGACTCTGATGACACAAGCAAGCGGATGGCAAGAGGCATGGCAGCACGACAGAGATGGCGTTTCGACAGGGGGCGCTCACTGATGAGCAGCGCAAGCGGATAGTAAGTGAATCCACAAGAGACATTGCACGCCACTATACTAACGCATAGGAAGCAAACCGACAGAAAGCGCTCCAGCGAGTGAGACAAAGAAATGGCGAATCTGCACCATCGCATTTTCAACCGGAGCAAAGCCAGAGACCTGTTCCCACGACACAAATGGATCAGATCAGAAATGGTTTTGAAATACCGACTGAATACAAAAGGGCCACGCCAAATGAGCCATCGCCGAAGCGGCCACGTATAGAGCTTACACCTGAGCAGCGTGCCCGAATAGAGGCCAATCGCCAGAAGGCGTTGGAAATCCGTAAAAACTTGGCTCGCAACAATCGTGACGCCACCGATACGAAGCGTGTAGCAGGCGCGGAAACTAGTAGTGCTAGCGCGGGAACTGGTGCGAAAACTGGCTCGGGAGCAGGGGGTGCCTCTGCGAAGTCGCGGTATGAACCCCCCTCAATACGGCGACAGGACTATATCGAGTTCGATTTTGCAACCATGAAAGATTCACGAGGCGGTTTCATTAGTACCGAAGAAACCAGTGCCCCGGCCACCGCCGATTCCACAAGCCTTGAAGAGTGGAAAGAAAAACAAAAGAAACTCATGCTAGTGAAAGAACTACCTCCTCCCCTAGACATAGACAACGCACCCAAATGCTTCGAGTGCGGCTCGCTTGAACTCGATCCCAACCTCTATACCAATTTTCGTCATGTGCGCGCGTGCCGAAAATGTGTCAAGAGCAAGCCTGAAAAGTACGCTTTGCTCACCAAGACAGAGTGCAAGGAAGACTATCTTCTAACCGACCCCGAACTCAAGGACACAGAATTGCTACCACGGATCGAAAAACCCAACCCGCACGGGTATTCACGAATGCAACTATTCTTGCGGTTTCAAGTGGAAGAGTATGCGTGGAAGAAATGGGGCTCTGCCGAAGGACTCGACCAGGAGTGGGAGCGCCGTGAGTCCATGAGAATCAAGCGTCGTGACAAAAAGTATAACGAGCAATTGCGAGAAATGCGTAAGAAAACCAGAGCTGAAGAATACACTAGAAAACTACGCAACGGCGACAATCTCGGTGACCGTCACGTGCATGACTGGTCGGCTCCTCTCAGTATACCCGGCGAGGAGAACATGGTCAAGAAACGGTGTATTGACTGTGGTGTCGAGACCGAGGAGTATGTATTCCAATAGTAATGAACATCTATCAAGGTTCTATTTGCAGCCTTTTTGTCGTGCGCGACACACATGGAAGCCCATGGAAAATTCGACACAAGCGTCGAAAATTTGCAACAAATAACTATTTAAGTTGAACGGACGCACGCAATTTCGTGTCGTCGATCCTCAACCATATAGCCAAAGATGTCTGACGTTAAAGCCGAAACCCATGAGTTCACAGCTGAGATCACTCAGTTGATGTCCTTGATCATTAACACTGTCTACTCTAACAAAGAAATCTTCTTGAGAGAGTTGATCTCCAACGCCTCCGATGCTATCGACAAGATCAGATACGAAGCTTTGTCCGACCCATCCAAGTTGGACACTGCTCCTGATTTGTACATCAGAATCACCCCAAAGCCAGAAGAAAAGGTTTTGGAAATCAGAGATACCGGTATTGGTATGACCAAGACCGAATTAGTCAAGAACTTGGGTACCATTGCTAACTCTGGTACCAAGTCTTTCATGGAAGCCTTGTCTGCAGGTGCCGATGTCTCCATGATTGGTCAATTCGGTGTCGGTTTCTACTCCCTTTTCTTGGTTGCCGACCACGTTCAAGTTATTTCCAAGCACAACGACGACGAACAATACATCTGGGAATCCAACGCCGGTGGTAAGTTCACCGTCGCCCTCGACGAATCTGGTGAAAAATTGGGCCGTGGTACCGTCTTGAGATTGTTCTTGAAGGAGGACCAATTGGAATACTTGGAAGAAAAGAGAATCAAGGAAGTTGTCAAGAAGCACTCCGAATTCGTTTCCTACCCAGTCCAATTAGTTGTTACCAAGGAGGTTGAAAAGGAAGTTCCAGTCGAAGAATCTGAAGAAGAAACCAAGGATGAAGACGACAAGAAGGCCAAGTTGGAAGAAGTTGAAGACGAAGAAGACAAGAAGCCAAAGACCAAGAAGATCACTGAAACCGTGACCGAAAACGAAGAATTAAACAAGACCAAGCCTTTGTGGACCAGAAACCCATCCGAAGTCACCCAAGAAGAATACAACGCTTTCTACAAGTCCATCTCTAACGACTGGGAAGACCCATTGGCCGTCAAGCACTTCTCCGTTGAAGGTCAATTGGAATTCAGAGCCATCTTGTTCGTTCCAAAGAGAGCTCCATTCGATGCTTTCGAATCCAAGAAGAAGAAGAGCAGTGTGAAGTTATACGTCCGTCGTGTTTTCATCACCGACGAAGCCGATGACTTGATCCCAGAATGGTTAAGTTTCGTCAAGGGTGTTGTCGACTCTGTTGACTTGCCATTGAACTTGTCTAGAGAAATGTTGCAACAAAACAAGATTTTGAAGGTCATCAAGAAGAACATCGTCAAGAAATTGATCGAAACCTTCAACGAAATTGCTGAAGACCAAGAACAATTCGAAAAGTTCTACAGTGCCTTCTCCAAGAACATCAAGTTGGGTGTTCACGAAGACCAACAAAACAGAGCTGCCTTATCCAAGTTGTTAAGATACTACTCCACCAAGTCTACCGAAGAATACACTTCCTTATCTGACTACGTCACCCGTATGCCAGAACACCAAAAGAACATCTACTACATCACTGGTGAATCCATCAAGGCCGTTGAAAAGTCTCCATTCTTGGATGCTCTCAAGGCCAAGAAATTCGAAGTGTTGTTCTTGGTTGACCCAATTGATGAATACGCCATGACTCAATTGAAGGAATTTGAAGACAAGAAATTGGTTGACATCACCAAGGACTTCGAATTGGAAGAATCTGACGAAGAAAAGGCTCAAAGAGAAAAGGAAATTGCCGAATTCGAACCATTAACCAAGGCCTTGAAGGAAATCTTGGGCGAACAAGTCGAAAAGGTTGTCGTTTCCCACAAGTTGGTCGATGCTCCTGCTGCCATCAGAACCGGTCAATTCGGTTGGTCTGCTAACATGGAAAGAATCATGAAAGCCCAAGCTTTAAGAGACACCACCATGTCCTCATACATGTCTTCCAAGAAGACCTTTGAAATCTCACCAAAATCTCCTATCATCAAGGAATTAAGAAAGAAGGTCGAAGCCAACGGTGCTGAAGACAAGACCGTCAAGGACTTGACTACCTTGTTATACGAAACCGCCTTGTTGACCTCCGGTTTCTCCTTGGACGAGCCATCTTCATTCGCTGGAAGAATCAACAGATTGATCTCTTTGGGTTTAAACATTGATGATGATGTTGAAGATGACGTTGAAGCCGAAATCGGTACTTCCACCGCTTCTTCCGGAGATGCTGTTGAATCTGCCATGGAAGAAGTTGATTAAACGAAGTTATTAATTATTCTAAATAGTAATAGGGAAACCTAAGTAAATGATAAAATGTACAAAGAAAAAAAATAATACAACTGTATTTGTCGCCTTACTAGTAACAAAAGTACCAAAATGCATCTTATGGAATTTTCAGCATATTCTCTATACAACTCCCCCCTCAGGCCATTTTTTTCCACAGTCTTCTAAATCAGCACGTGCGCCCTTTTTCACTTGCGCGCATTTATAGCCTGGCGATGTTCTCTGATTGATTTTGACCAGTGCGATCCACTTGATTGTAGACCAATTGATAACCATGGGACTTTTCATACCTGTCAACAAGTTGGAAAACTTGAGATTGTACAAGTACTCATCAGAAGATCACTCTGTCATTTCCAAGTTCGTTTTGAAAGCATGGTGGAACTACTTTGTTAGGGTGTTCCCGCTCTCCATGGCACCCAATGTCATTACGTTGTTGGGGCTTGTATTTATTTTGGTGAATTTAGCATGTGTGTTTTACTTTGACCCAAGTCTTGAAAGTGGCGAAACCCCAAGATGGTGTTACTTTTTCTACGCTTTTGGCTTGTTCATGTACCAAACGTTCGATGGTTGTGACGGGTGTCATGCCAGAAGAACCGGGCAAAGTGGGCCATTGGGAGAATTGTTTGATCACTCCATTGATGCTATCAACACCAGTTTGGGTGCTCTTGTGTTTGCTTCGGTTTTGAGAATGGGCTATGGCAATCTCTTGATGTTGTCTCAATTTGCAACCGTGTGCAATTTCTATACTTCGACATGGGAAGAGTATCATACTCACACTTTGTACTTGTCTGAGTTCAGTGGTCCTGTGGAAGGAGTGTTGATGATCTGTGGAGTTTATTTGTTGACGGGAGTTTTCGGTCCTGATATCTGGAATGTCAAGCTCGCTGACTTGGACTTGAGTGCTTTGGGACTTAGCGATTCGGTTGAAATATCATCCTCTATTATCTACGTAGTTCTCGGTTTGGGTTCGTTGTATTTCAACATTGCTTCTGCCATGAAAAACGTTTCCAAATACTACGACTCTCAGTACAGAGACTCAGAGAAGGCAGGCAAAAAGGCCGATAATGCTTACATGGGATTGGTGCCATTTTTTGGCTACTATGCTACGGTCGTTTTGTTGGTGTGGACTTACCCTGAAATCATGAACAGAACCGGATTTGCCTTGGTATTGTCGATTTGTTTCACCATTGCATTCAGTGTCGGTAGAATCATCTTGGCGCATTTGACGATCCAAAGTTTCCCGTTCATTCAAGTTCCAATGGTTGTGCCATTGTTGCAGCTTCTCATTGCCAAATTCACCATCAATATTTATGGCTACGACAAAGATTTGGTGTTGCATTCAGTCAGTTGGTTGGGACTCGGACTTACTTTGGGTATCCACTCCGTATTTGTCTTTGAAATCATCTACGAAATTACAACTTACTTGGACATCTATGCTTTGTCTATCAAACACAAGAAAGCATAAATGCATTTTCCATTAAGCACAAGAAAGTATAGAGTTAGACTTCTTTAGATGGCATTTGTTTATTGATGCATGAGATCATTAATATATACATGTGAAAAATTGTAAAAAATAAACCCCCCACTTAAGCTTCTGGTTTCTTTTCAGTAGCATCGACACCTGAAGCTAACACATCTTGAGCACCTGGCTGTAAAGAAAGCTGGTTTTCCATTTCCTGCAATTGGGTTTCTGCCAAAATAGCCAACGATAATGGAACTCCCAACAATAAGGCAGACGAGGTAAGGCCCCACAAGAGAGATCCACCTCTGTTCAATGCACTGTTGGCGTATGACTTCAAGTTCTCGGTGAACGAAACAATCTTTACTCTTTGTTCTGGGGCAATTATATCTTTTAATGCCACGATTCTGTCGTAGACAGTTTCGTTTTCGTAGTCGAAGTCGTCATCGATGTCCGATTCACTGTCGGATTCGCTTTCGCTGTAAGTTTCAGTCTTTGGAATGGTGGTTCCTGGAGCAGCATTGAAGGCGGCGTTAGCTTCGTCGTCGATTTGTGTTAATTTAACCATGTTGTGTGTAAAGAATAGGCTACCACGCTTGCCGTCGTTGCTGCTTTCGGTTTTCAGTGCTCGATGAAAATTTTAGTGGTCGGCGCACGCAATAATATGAGGGGTGATAACGTCACTAGCTGCAAATATATATAGGGATGTATTACTGGTGGTTACTGGATTACGGATATATATATTCGTTTCTACCAGTATACATCTTCGTCGTCGCCTAGACTGAGAAGAGGGATGTCGTCTTCCGGGCCAATTTCGTAGCCTAGCAGTTCCATTTCCGTCCGGTAGTTGCGCACATTGTAAAACTGGAGAAGCGCTCGGAGTGAGATTTCCTGATTGTAGGAATTGTTGAAGTCGCTTTCCAAATCTTTCCCACTAAGCCAATTATCCTTGAGACTGAGCGACAACTTGAGGTATATTTGCGATATTAGGTCCATGTTGACCGACTTCCATTTGCGACCCTGGTACGGAATCAATTTCTTGAGGATCTTGAGGATAGGCTTGGTTATGTGGGGGTTTTCGTAGTTCATAAGGATCATTTTGTAGAGTTCCGACGGCTTGAGTTCGTTCAACGTGAACACCCGCTGTGATATGTTGTTAATGAGAATCTTGTTGGTGATCTGGAGCAAGTTGGTTAGGATAAAACTAAAGTTTTCGTTATAGTTTTTGATGTATGTATTGCTGACTCCGTTTTCGTCAATGATCTTGGGCAATTGCAGGATCAAATCCTTGTTGATGAACTTGTAGCTATGGTCTTTGGGAAACTGGCCAAGACAGTTGTTGAAGAACTCAAAGTATGGTAGACTTATACGGGGGTTCATGAGTTTGTTCTGGTTGACAAGTATTTCATATTCACTCATTTCCCCGTCCTTCGCAAAGCTATGGAGATTGGTGTTGTTGAAGCTTCGACTGATAAAGTCCAACGTTACAGAAAGCATCTGGTGGTCAAACAAGATCGACGACAAGTAGTAATATTTCATGACGTGGTTGATCTTGAACCATTTTATGAGCATCATAATTATCCCTGTTGAAGCCTTGACGGTCAATTCCTTGATATTCAGCACTTCGAGCTGCAGCATCAACACGAAATCGATTTTGCTTTTGGTACTGGGATCAAAATTAGAAGAGTCCGATGCTTTTACGTACGAAGTCTCGGGATTAAGTTCCCATTCGGCGAAGTTAAGGTTGTAATCAAGCCTGTTGGACTTGATTGTCTCCACAAGCACCTGTATAAATGTATTGAGGCGAACAAAATTGTTTTTGTAAAACTTCTCGACCCTTTCAATAGACTTAATAAAGGGCAAGTCCTCTTTTTCTACTTTTTTTTCACTTTCTCCTCTATTTTCTTTTTCTTGTTCATTACCCTCTTCTGTTTTGGTTTCAGAGCTTAGTTCGTCACGTATATCTGCTAAAACCTCAAGATCTATTCTTCCCTTGCTCTTTTTATATTCACTGACGTATCCCCTTTCCTGTTTCATAAACTTCTGCCTCTCTTCCCACAAACGCTTTGTAGAATAACTCTCGTACACTGAGCTTTTTAGTATGTTATCTGCCTCTTCGATAGCAAACGGCACTTTAACTTCACTAGGATATATGAACGGCATTGACTGGTTAATCTGGTAAGATCGTTTGATCTTTTCTCCTCCTGACATGTAATCGGAAGCCATCAAGGTGGGCGAAGGAACGGGCGTGGCTATATGTACCGGCTGGGTGGGCAATTGGCTCAACACTGTGTGGGATTTGTAGGTTTTGGGCGATTCGATGAGGTTTGAAAGCGAGTTGGAATAGGTGTTTATGGCCATAAACTCTTTGAACTTGGTCTCCACTTCGACATCATCTACACTATTTTTAAACTCGTCAAAGTCGAATACCTTCAAGTCTTTTTGGTGAAAGAGTGGATACTTATCGTGGATATCTTCTCTGAATGTGAAGTAGTCGAGCGGAGAGCACGTAAGCTTGTTTTTGTCCTTAGCATGCTTATTCTTGATATTGTATTTCTTAATTAAGTACTCGTCACAGGCTTTTACGTGAGATGAATCACCCATTTCAAGCAAGATCAACTTCCATACCATAAGAATGAGATACCTGATCCTGTAAGAGTGGTTGGGGCTCCATTTCCAATGCTCAATAAACTTTATCAATGTCGAAACCAAATCTGTTTCATTAAGGTAGTCTCGAAACGCCTCGTCTTTAAAGCTTAGACTGACATTTATCATAAAGTATAATAGGGTCAATACCTGAAAATACACTGCTTCTACTGCCTCAGTCATTTCTACCTTCTGAGATGACTTTTCTTTGGCGATTATTGTCTCAATAAACTCTTTAAGTGCCACAATCAACGGCTCGTAGATCTTCTTTTCGATCAACTCTTTGTTATTCTGAACAATATTTCGTAACTGTTGTGACCTGATCTGACACTCTCCGTACTTTCCAAACGAGTAGTAGATCAAAATCCCGAGCTTGTGGCGTACTTGGTCATCGCCTTCCAACATCTTTGTGGCCAGAACCCTCGAAGCGTCTTCAATGAAAGTGGAATTTTCAGGGGAGTTATCGGTATTTTCCAATTCGTCGATTCTCAACACATAGAGATCATTGTAGGTGAACCATTCACTTAGTTCCTGATCCAATTCAAAGTAGTCTCTGTGCTTGTAGTCCAAGTGTGACTTGTTGATGAGAAACTGGTAGTTGACGTTCTGGTTGTTGCCTGTATAATTTGAGTTATTGGAGTCTTTTCGTACATTGCCATTAATATCGTATTGATTGGACTTGATCTGTTCGGCTCGGGCATTCAATTTGTTCTGGAACGTTTCATCTAACGACGTGTTTTGGATCTCTCGCTTGGTACAGTCATCGGGATGATCTATGATTTGATCCTCGAGTTTGTCAATCAGAATGAGTTCATTCTGCATCATTGACATAAGTAAATGATAATAACGTCGCTACGATTATATACCACCACTTTGTCGTAATGTAAAGTGTTGCCGCCTGATGTGGAGCTCGTTATATGGTGGCAGTATGCAGGAATTACCTATATAGTGCTTAGATGTTACAAATCATAGCCGGAACATAGGCGGAAGTGGGGTAGAAATACTGCCTAGCTACTGGAGTAGTAAGAAGAATATGGAGAGAAAGATGATGTAATTAGTTAAACGATCAATTTTGTTTTCGAATTTTTCTGTAATTTTGCAATTTTTCAACGTTAGTGAAGATGAAACATTATGGGATTTCATCAGATCATATAGTGTTTGTTAAATATATATGTGCATTTCGCATTGAGAGTCAGTTTTGTGCTGTGTACCAGAACTAATATACGTCATAAGTGGTTGATGGATTCGAGGATTCAAAACTTGCTACTCGAGTCTATTCCGCAGTTTTTTACATTCATCTAAATATCCGATTTCTAAATTTATACAACTAAAAACGGGACTAATATATACAAAACAACTGGGGCATGAGAAGATTATCGTACGATACTCTGTTGGAGGGATAAAAGTGGTTCTCATAGTCACCCCCCGATCATTGGCACTTAGTATGGGATAGCACCACTTTGTTGCATAACTTCGGCAATCTTTTTGGTTAACAAAGGATCTTCCTTGATACGCTTTTGCATCTTGGTAGCTTCAGCAAAGGAAGTAGCCTGGACCTTTTCATCAAAGCTTCTAGCAAGATCAGTAGACTCTTCGAACAATTCGATGGCTTCATCAACCTGCTCCTTTTGCAATTTGATCTGGGCTAATGTAAGTTTGGCCAATTCGGACTTTGGATCCAATTGACAGGCTTTGACCAAAAGTTCTTCAGCTTCATCCATTTTTTCGACACTTTCTCTAGAGATACAGGTAGCCTTGTTGATCAATGGCAATCCACCGACGGAAAAAGTCTTTAAGCTTTCTTGTAATCTGGCAGCAACATCAAATTGGTGACAAGCACCTTCAATGTCACCACGATCAGCCAAAATTTCACCATAGTAGTTTGGAACTTCTGGAGAAGTAGCGAACTTTAATTTGGCTTCGGTGAATTTTTCAATGGCGTCTTCGAATTTACCGTTCTTATAAGTTATACAAGCCAATTGAATGTAAGCATAGACATTATCAGGGTTCAAGATCTTGGCTTGGTTGAAGTTGGCTTCAGCATTGACCAAGTCACCAGTGAGGTAGTGTAATTGACCCAAATGGTAGAACAAGTCAGGACATTTTGGATCCATTTCTTGAGCCTTGGCGAAATCTTGGATGGCATCATCGTATGATTGTTTGTCGGCATTGATCAAAGCTCTGAAGATGTAGGATCTAGGTCTAGGTTTCAAGGCAATGGCTTTGTTGATACCGCTGGCAGCCTTGACAGGTTCGTTTTTGAGGAAACTGAATGCAGCGGCGTACTCCAAAGCAACCGCAGCGGGGCCGGCCTCAGGAGACGAAGGACTCAATTCTTCAACGTTGTAAGCTTCGACAGCTTGGTTGAACAAGGAGTCAGCGTTGTCGTAGCCTTCTTGAGTGTTGGCGTTTATGTTGACCAATGCTTGGTACAAGTATTTATCAGCAGTCGACTCGGAGTTTTCACTGACCCCCTCTGGGTTATGTTCTTCAACAAAAGCACCAAAGAAGGAGCCAATGGTGGCAGCGGATGGCAAGTTGTGGGTCTTTGGCTTGGATTCGACGATATTGATGGAGTGTTTTCTCAAGACTCTTTCCAATACAACCTCAATCGACTTGTTGCTGAAGCCTCCGTAGATAGTTAAAGCAGTCAAGTCAAACATGGCGTCCTCGTATCTTTCAATGGTTTCGTACGAGGTGGCACGACGCAACACACACTTGGTGTAGTCCGGCTTGATTTTGATGGCCTCGGTGGTGTCTCTGATGACGGCTTCGTGATCGTCCAAAGCAGCGTAACAGGCTGATCTGTTGGAGTAGAAGATTGGGTCTTTCTTCAATTGCAAGGCAGCGGTGTAGTAGGCGATGGCTGGGTGGTAGTTCTTGTTTTTGAATTCAGCATTACCGTCTTCCTTCAAAGCCAAAGCCCATTCCTCCTTCTGTTCGGCGGTCAAGCCATCGATGATTTCCTGGGTAAGCTCAGGCAATCCTTCACTGTTTGTAGGATAAGCTGGTTTGGCACTAGTGCTTGAAGCCTTTTTTCCGGCTGGTTGTTCAGAAGATGATTCAGACTTCTTAGACTTCTTTTTCGACTTCTTCTTCTTTTTGCCGCTCTGGTCGTCACCCAGGCCAGAGACTTGATTGGAGTAGTAATAGTAGTATGCACCGGCAACAGAAAGACCTGCTACCACGGAGGTCACTGCGATGGCGGTACGATTGCGGCCAATAAAGCTGCTGGCGTTGTCTATTCCGCTCATATCTTTGTCGTGGTGAAAGAGAGTTGCCATCGGATTTTGTCAAGTTTTTCACTGGTCAACGACAGGGTCACGTGAAAAATTAGCGACACTGGAGTTCTTCCCCCTACCGAGAGCCCCCAGCGAGAACGCCGTGGTGAGAATGTTACACCTGTAAAAGCTGTTGATTTAGATGCAAAATGACTTTTTGAACAAACACTTATGCAATGACAGTACATGATATCTTTACAAAAATATCTGATGCATCATTTTTCGATTTTTTGAAATTATTAGACATTGAAGAATCTCTAAATGCCAGGGATGAAGATCCTTTTGATAGTCAATGGATGGATAATTTTAGTAGGCTTGAGAATCAATTATTTGACGAAGATGATTCAAGCATTATCAACAAAATAAGAGAGTGTGTTTTCAAAGAGTCTTTCAGAGTTGTAGGAAGTGATGAAATTTCTGCCAGAATCTCAGATGACTTTGAAATAATAGCTAAAGACCTGATCTTAAATGAAATAAATAGTTGGCCTGTTAATTATTTGTGGAAGTCGTATGAGGCTGGGGTCTTTCCAGTATAATCTCTGAGAATACGCGGTAGCGATAAGGATCCTTCGGTTATTTTAGCTGCAGGCGAGCCAGCAACGCCAATGCATGCACGATTTTCATTAAGCACTAGTGGGATACTACTAAATAGGCGAGCATTACCATCACATATTCTGCCACCGCTTGTGCATTACTTCAGCAGCTTAGAGAGACTTCGGGGCGAGGCGATAAGAAGTACTACAGAAGTATAGACTTATAGAGAATTAAGGTAGAAGTGAAGTATATTTGAATTTTTGAAGGTACGAGAGGTAGTAGGACTGCACGAGACCCTATTCTCATCTTTTCTCAACCTGAAACAACCTGAAACAACTCTACACGGAACCTCCCAACCTTGTTATTCTGGTCGGTTCCTGGTCGGTTCCTGGTCGGTTCCTGGTCGGTTCCTGACCACTATAAATAGTGACTAAATTCCCCGAATAAATAGAACCTAATTAACTTCAGCTTTACGAATTCAAACTATAAAACTAACCATTATAGTGTCGTTATTCATCATAAATCGTATATCTAGTGCTTGTCTATTCGTGCTGCTGGTACCGGCGGCGCGCCCGCTGATGCTCAGAGTTGTCTTGGTAGGACGACTCAAGAACGGCATCGTCGTATGTCGGAAGTTGTTGAGGTGTATCCAGACTAGAAACAAAGCTGGAGGTTGATTCGGGTGCTGCAAGACGTGGTGGCAGTTGTGCGGGGTTAGTAGCTTGGGTATTGACTGGGGCCGCACCCGGAGGAGGACCTGTAGGACGGGCATAAGCGGGCGCATTTTCATCGACGTCATAGTTCTCCTTTTGGTCAATAGGGAAGTTGTTGTAGTTTTGCAACTTGGGTGGTGGGGTATCGCCTATACTGGTCTTTGATGACGAGTGTAGTTCGCTGGTCATGGAAAGACCGCTCAATATCCTGATATCAGGACATTGGAGCTCGACCGTCTTGACCAACTTGGACACATCTCTCGAGTTTTTCACCTCGCCAACCTTTTCACTTGAAAAGCTGCCTTCAATATACAACGTATACTTGCGAGTAATGTTACAAGTCTGGAACGACGGGGCCAAGTATTCGGGCAATACACAGTTGGAAAAGTACTTGCGGGGGATTTCGAGCTCATACGCTTCGCCAGAAAAATCACTGGCACTAGTCAAGGAGGAGTTTTTGGCGGGTCTACAGTTTTTGAGGTCCAACTTGAGGTCCTGGAACGAATTGTTACAGATATTAATGACATTTTCATGCTGTGCATGGTGGAACACGTCTGTTCCGAGCCCTTCTGTTTGAAGTACCAGTGTCAAGGTGGTGCATCGCAACGATACCACGAGCCCTTGCATGTACACCACACCCAACCCATTGGACTCGTCGGGGCGGCCGTAGCGCGCCAAACTGTATCGAGTAGGCTTGTGGTGCAGCACCAAATAGAGCTTGAACGACGCAGGCTTGTCAGGAACCAAAAACGCCGGGTGTCTGAAGCGAACCTCAAACGCAAACGGCACCTCTGTAGCCTCGATCTCGGCATAGTAGTCGCTGGATTTCGATTGAGAGGGCCGCACAGGCGAAGCAGGCCCCGGAGCACCTGAATCAAATAATCGTGAGAGGAAACCCTGCTTTTTCGGTGCCTGGGGCAACTTTGGTAAGGCTTTTTTCATCTCCATGCCCCCGCCCTTTTCGCCCTTTTCGCCCTTTTCGCCCTTTCCGGCCACCGGTACGCCCACTATGTCGGGGATGCGATCGGCAAACACCACATCTTTGCGCGCAAACACTTCGCGATACTCGCCTCCCTGCAATTGGTGCTGCACATCCAAGTCCAATGGCAAAAACACAAACGGATCAAAGCCCCGTACACTGGTCTTGAAGAACGACGACCTTTTGGCGGTCACTTTGACGAAATATTCGACGGAAGCGTTACTTCTATTGTCATTGAGCGATGGCGGAAGCGGCGTGGTGATGTGATAATCCTGGCTGTGGTGGCTGGGCACCGAAGTTTCGCCGTTCAAGTAGTTCAGGATCCTCAGCGAGGCACTATTTCGAAGCAGTCGTGTGTTGAAGTTACCATTGTTGATGAAAACATCGAGGTTTTTGTTCACCTGAACCTTGTTGGTGATGCCCAGTAGCTTGACGCACGAATTGTTGAGAGGAATTTTGAATTCAAACGGGTACGTATGGTTGCCTGGGCCCAAGGTGTAGTCCTTTGCCAGCGAAACTTGGCGAATGTTCTCGGGTGGGAACACCACACTGACATCGTAGAGCAACTTGTGTACGTCCTGGATGTTTCTGTGCTCCACCTTACCATTCCTATAGATAGGCACAAACATCAGGGTCCGGGAAACACCCTCGAGCTTGACCTGAACGTAGTTGAGACTGACCGATTTGGTCACCACCAACGTCACCACGCCTTTGATAGTATCGTAGTTGGTGAACGTGCTCGTTTGGGAGCGATCAATCTCGACTTTGACGTCACACGCACCCATACTGTCTTGAAAGTTGGGTACCTGGCAATGCCTGTCAGTTTATAGCTTATCGGTTGTGCGCTGTGCGGCGCAGCCAGCCCGCAGCAGCACCATTAGCCGCTTAGTAAGAGTGTCATTACCCTGCACACAGCTGCCCTCTATTATTCTCGCCTCCTGCACACACCGCCCTATTTATTCGCTCCTCCTGCATACTTTTGTTGCTCTTTATTTTTCTCATCATGTTAAGGATCTTACGCCGTCCCGCTTTAGCTTTTCCTCGTACCCAGGCCAGATTCTACTCAAACATGTCTACTACTCAAATTGAAGTCTTACAAGAAGGTGACGGAAAGACCTTCCCAAAAGTCGGTGACTTGGTCACCATCCACTACACCGGTACTTTGGAAAACGGCAAGAAATTCGACTCTTCCAGAGACCGCGGCAAGCCTTTCCAATGTACCATTGGTGTTGGTCAAGTCATCAAGGGTTGGGATACCGGAATTCCAAAATTGAGTGTCGGTTCCAGATCCAAGTTGACCATTCCAGGCCACGAAGCTTACGGTCCAAGAGGTTTCCCAGGTTTGATTCCTCCTAATGCCACTTTGATCTTCGATGTTGAATTGATTGGTATCAACTAAATCAATGGAATCAATTATCATCCAATTGACTAATTAAATAGCTGTATACAATAATCAAATGCAATTGACCAATGACTGTCAAAGTACAAAAATATAAAAGATGGTGTAAACTGTCTAAGTCTGTAAAGTAGAATAGATCAGTAAATAATCAAAGTCATTTGAACTAGCTAAAGGACCAATTGCCATTGAATAGTAGATATAACAGGAGGAATAACCAAGTAATGACTAAAGAAACTGTAGCCATAGACCTCAACATTGAAAGGGGTATCTTCAATCCACTCAAAGTCTAAGCACTTCTACATGAATTAACCTAAATACCTACGATATAACCTTAATAAATAACAGATTTGATTGAATTTAAATGACTTACCTCTAATCGCTACAGGTAATGTTAGTGATAGCTGCATACACTAACTCCTCCTTTCATTGATCTTGACAGCATAATATCGTAATCACTCAAGACTTTTATGTACCAATGCCTACTGTATTCTTATTCATTTAGTTTGTAATGATTTTGAGAGTATTTTCGGCTTCACTACCTTGGTGAAGTAGATTTACATGGGTGGTTAGTAGACCGACTAATTAATTGATGAATAGAGAGCTGACTGAAGGTGACTAGTGTACCTCATCAGTACACAATAACACAGTAAGAGAAGCCCATTCCAGTGCCATCTACATGAGCCAAGTGTTACGCATACTATGCGCTAGGGCGTAACTTGCTCACTAGTTATCAGCGGCATTTGTTAATATGGCTAGTTCCTATTCCAGTAGATCTGTCTGTCCCTGTACTCAAGTACCGGAGACGTCGAAAGAGGAGGCAAGCCTACCTTGAATTGCACATCAAACACCTTGAGCACAGGAACGGTCGTGGTGGTGGGCTCATAGTTGCCGTAGAACTCCATCACATGGCGAGAAAATGGCAACACTGGGAACGCAGGCTGTTTCAGCGGAACTATGTTGCGAGCGTCAGTAAACGTCCAGTCTTGAGAATCATCCAATTGGGTAGCAAACATGAATATTCTGGAGGTGGGGTTTTCGATGATATAGGTGATGATGGCCACGTCGTTCTCGGTCCGCAAATCCACAAGAACACGAGGATCCGACATCGGCAACACCATCTCCCACTCGTCAAAACGGTACTCGTTGACTACGCTGCTTCCGTGCCTCTTCCACTTGATTGTAGCTGTGATAACGACACCAGCATTCCGATGGGAAAACCCGCTTTTGCTCTTGGTGGTGAGCAATTGGCTAATCAGCTGGGCACCACCTTCCGCCAAACCCACCGATTCTACCGTCAATTCGGGGTTCTTGGACTTGATGGCTATTTCTGTTCCCAAAATATCTATAGCTTCGCTTTTGGTGCTGATATCCACCTCTGCAAGCCAAAGTCGGATCGGCAGTGGCATCACTCCGGTTTCGGATACAAGAAATGGCGAAGGCATGTGGCCGTCCTGGTACCGAGGACTCACGGTACACGAGCTGGCGAATGCAGTCTTCAACACGGGAATCATATACGTCTCTACATCGTATACTGCTTCCTCGTCTTCCTCGTCTTCCTCGTCTTCCTTTTCTTCAGAAACCATCATCCGCAAATTCACCTCTACACTAGCCCGAATATGGTCGTGAAACCGCCCGTTGGGGGGACTGTGAAGTGTCACGTTCAAATAGTGGATACTTTTCTTATCATTTACCAAATCCCTTAGGTCCAATTCTTGGTCGTCTTTCAACTCGTCCCAGCAAATTTGAGTAACTACGTCCAAGTCCACACCCGTTTCATACCGGATTCGTGCCGACGGTACTACTGAAAGCTTCAGATACCGGAGGCTCAGGCTATGCGGAGAGGTGTACTGGATTTCTACCGGTATTGAAACCTTTTCGCCTAGCACTATATCCTTTACTTCGTCAATATCGAAGCTTAAATCAGGCTTTAAAGGTGAGATTCGGACGAGTCGGGCATTCGCAGTACTGGTTTTGAATCGCCTACGTGCTAGTTGGTTTATACTGCTTGGACTGGTGCCCGGGATTTGTGTATAAAACACATTTCCGTTGGCAGAAACAAGGCGTTGATTGTCGTAAAGGATTTCCTCGTGCTTGGCCAATTTGTAGGTGTAACCTTGGCTGCTGATTTCAATACTTATGCGGCTCTTGACCGACCTGATCTCGTACATACCAGGCTTGTGGAACCGCTGCACAAAGTCCACCACCTTGACTGTTCCTTTGCTGCCAATACTCAAGTTGGCCGTGCCCTTGTAGTGATTACCAGATGCTTCAAGAGAAGACGACTCCAACACAGCAGAGCTGGCACTGGGGTCGTGTTCGATCACCACTATTCTCTTGCTGGAATCTCTTCCATCAAGCCTGTTGATCTGGATTTCGAGTTCTTCCACATAAACCTTGACCAGAGAATCCGCTGGAAGTCTCTGCTGCAACACTTTCACGTCGAATAAATTCTTCAATACCAATTGGACTTGACACTCATCGAATATATACGTTTCGGACCCAGCATATATAAGTGCTTGGACAGACAATACTGAGCCCAAATTGGTGACGTTTTCGTCTAGGGTAGTGGTATTTTCTAAATGGTCAAGCAATTTTTCATTGTGGTCAATATCAATATTTCCACCAATCTTGCAAAGCTTTAGGGTGCTGTAGAGTTCATTGACACCGTCCCCCAACTTGGAATAACACTGCACCAACTTACGGGCTATATATCCCGATCCCCACTTGCCTTCACTAGTCAAGGAAGCCTCGTAAAACACTACTGCCTTCTCTATATTGTCTACGGCGTAGTACTCTTCGCCAATCATCCAGTTGATGTACAGTAGAAACGACTTCAATTGAACCGGACTCTGGCCCTCTTTTAAGTTCGAGTCGCCTATACACCTGGCTGCAGCCTCAAGTAACTGTATAATATGGTTTGTTCTTTCGGTGCCATCCACATACAAGTAACTCAACATGGATATTTCTTTGCCCACCAGAGCCAGTTTTTTCAAATGTTCTACAGCTTTTAAATATACCAAGCTAGGCAGGGTGATCAAGTCGTATGAGTACGGTCCTTGGATACGGATTCCTCCGTGATAAGAGTACATTTTTGAGCTTTTTGTCTGCTTTTGCTCGGTCAAGGTTAGCTTGGAAGTGATGGATGCAGGCAAAAATTGCATCAACTGCGCCAACCACTCGTACTGGATAGATGCCCAGTTGTTGTTGTAAGCAGCTACCTGTTTATTACCCTCAGTCCACACGATATTGAGCACATTGGCGATATGGGTCTTGTGCTTCTTGAGAGCCACCACTGGATCTTCTAGTGAGAAATACCCCCTAACTATGTGGAACGCTATGATGTCGGCAAGCTGGCGATACTGCAAGTACATTTTTGCATCGTGAGCCGAAATATTGGTCTGTTCAATATTCTGGAGCTTTTCGCCAAAATTATCATACATGATTTCTATTAAGTTTTGGTACGCAAGCTCAAGCAACTTGAGACTCTGCTCCAAATTGTATGGGTTGCAGAACTGGTTGATAAGTGCCTGTTTTACCAAGTTCCTGGTCTCGAGTGCCTTGGGGGTGATTTCTATGGCCGTATCTATATCATCAGTGGATGGACAAGAATAGTACTTTTTGTTACGAAGCTTGATTTTGTTTTCGATACTGGCATAGAATTCGGCGGCAGAGTTCTTGATGTTGGATAAAAGTGTTGTTATAACCAAATCCGAGTCTCTTTCTAGCGTCTCAGGTGTGCTATGGAGATGAAGAAGGCCGGTCAATCGAGGCAAATTTGTTTGTTCTCGTATAGCAGAGACCCGTCTACCAATCTTCTCGAGCTTCTCTTCTTTGCTCTCTTTACTTGCATTCTCCCCTTCTGTTTCCTCGCTCACAAGAATCACTACAAACTTGACGTTGAAGGAATTGTAGTACTTTTTTGCAGTATTTATGGTGCGAATGAGCATAGCATCTTGCTCTGGGCTATCTGGCAACACCATTGTCTTCAAAAACGCAAATGGAATCTCCTCTACATATTTGGTGAACCAGGCAGTGGATAAGATACCATTGGGAAATAAGTCTGATTCCACATTGAATGGCGATATAGTCGAGTGTTCTTGATCTGTCTTGCTCTTGTGGGACGGCAAATTGGACACTTGGTCCGACTCATTGATAACTTTCACAATATACTTCATGTTCAGAAGCCTGTTCTTGATAATGCAGTTGTCCCATGTCTTGCCAGTGATGTCGAATTGCGTGATATGAGTGGTCAAATGGCGAGCAATTTCGCTATTTTCAATCTCCCGCAGTATTTCTAGCTTCACTAGCGGCGCTACTTGCTGTAGCAATACTTTTGGATATCGTTCCATGATGTAGTGGTGGGCGACTGCCCACTACTCACCATATAAGAGTGCTTAAATCAGAGGTTCTAGCACGTGATTTTACAGTCACATGACTATTGATCTACTGATAGTCTTCATTTTGATATGTCATCTTAGTACAAACCACAAGATGTCGGACCCTATTAATGCCAACCCGACTGTTATAGATGTGTCAAACCTTCCTACACGGGACAACAAGGCAGACGTTAGCAAGAACGACGACGTTGTGCTGAAAATCACCTCGTTATCGCTCTTGACCCCCAAAGTCCATCAGGCTCCTCCACAAGCAGTGCCTGAGTTGGTATCGGACACCGAGATGGAATATTCCACCGAAGAAGAGTTGGTGGAAGAAGACGAGGACGAAGAAGAGGATGCAATAGACGCACAGGAAATATTCGACTTGATTTCCACCATATCTGACCCTGAACATCCGCTTACCTTAGCTCAGCTTGCAGTAGTCAACTTGTCCGATATCACAGTTACCTTAGGGGCTAACAAGCACAAGGATATTTCTGAAGTGCTTATCAAGATCACACCTACCATTACCCACTGTTCGCTAGCCACATTGATTGGTTTGGGTATAAGAGTAAGGCTCGACAGATGCTTACCGGCCCGGTTCCGGACCCGAATTCTTATCAAAGAAGGAACCCACCAGTCGGAAAACCAAGTCAACAAGCAGTTGAACGATAAGGAGAGAGTGGCTGCTGCGTGTGAAAATGACCAGTTACTTAGTGTTATTCTGCAGATGTTAAGCACATGTAAATAATACTGAATAATATCTGGATGACAAAAGTTTTACGTGAATAAAATTGATAGAAAGTGAGCAAACTTTTCCTTGAGTAAGTCAAAGAAATGGTCAATATTTGGGCATAAACGTGCCTAAATATAGATGCTATACTGATTTGGCTGATTATCGTAATTTCCAAGAGAAACAAGGCTAGATGTCAACTGCACTTATTAGTATTACATGCTAAAGTGATACACTTTGATAGTACAATTTACAGTCAAAAAATAAATATTGTATTAGTCTAGTGTTGACACCATGAGTGTCAGGACGTTTCCGATTAGCTTATATACTTGTCTTTGAAGTAGTCTGTTAATTGTCTTTCGGAGTAGTCTGTAGTTTAAATTGTTATAAAATACACTATTGAATTGAATTATCGCAAGTTATAGAAATTAAAGGCCTTTAACTGAGCGTAGTCGAGAATCATCTGCGAAATGTCAATGATGATGAACTTGATGACTTTCTTTTTGAGGTATTCAACGAACTTGACCACATTGACATGGGGATCTGAGCCGGTATTGATGGCATGGTTGATGATGTTTTGGGACGTTTCTGTGAGTCTAATCAACTGCATGTAGTAGTCGTACTTGCACTTTCTGTTTTCCAGGCGTTGTTCCTGCGTTAACAAGCTGAACGGAGGCGACTGTGGTGTTTGCTGTGAAGCGATATAACGAGACTCATTGATATCGGGAGAGGCAAACGTGGAGCTGCCTCTTCTCCTGGAGGTATTGGTGGACGTGGTGTTGGTGGTACTGATGCTGTTTCTATTGCTATAAGTAGACGGTACCGAAGATGAGGAATTGATGGAGCTGGACAGTTCTCGATGCTTCTTTATTTTGTTGTAGATTCGAGACTTGGCAAGCAACCCATTTAAGACCTTTTTGTCGTCCTCCGGCTCATTAAAATTACTATTATAATGGTTTTGGTTTTGGTTTTGGTTATGGTTATGGTTATGGCTATGGTTGATGGACCCAGGAGTGATTCCACCCAGAGGCACGTCTTGGCCCATCATGGCCAGAAACCGTTTACGTTGGGCTATTAATTCGCGCGATAATGCCGAAATACGCTTGTGGTTGGTGTTATTAGAGGCGGAAGATTGGATGGAATTGTGCTTATTGGAGTTGAAGGATTTCTTTTGGGAGCTGGTAGAAGACTGGTCGGAGCTTGTCCGTGCTATCAGCTTTGTATCATATTCCTCACTGGTTGAATTTCCATCTTCATCTTCCTCTTCTCTGAGTGATAATTCTGGCGGGGTGTAGACAGACGACGTTACAGACGACCGCACCGGCAAATCATAGCCCTTATAGGCATTGAGAAGCTTATCGTAGTAGTTCAATATATGGTCATCAAAGTTGATATTCAGCACGTTCTTCTTGGATAGTTCACGTTCTATCATTGTGTTAATCTCTAGAAGCATGGCGGTCTTAATTTTGACGTCCCGAATGCACAAGTCGTCTTTGACCCACAAATCGGGAGGTAACGAGATATTGGGCAACAAATCTAGGGTGTTCACAGATGAGGCCAGCAGCACATCGACTTTGCCGGCCAAAATTGCATCTGGTCTGGCCAAGTTCAATATCTGCGATAAAAACACCGGGATAAACGTATAGTTTTTGGCGTCTACCGGTATGGCGAGCGAGAGCCGCTGGAACGACGACGAGGGTTCATCTGGTATGCCTCTGGAATCCTCAAAGACCGACATAGCCATAGGTGATAGTATGAGGTAAAAAAGAAATACTGCGGTGTTATGAGGTGTATTTATGAGGTGGTGTAAGTATTATCGGTTTGTTTTGGCCTAAACGGCTACATCGCTAACGGTGGCTGTACGCAGGATTTCAGGGAGACGAGACAGATCGGGTAGCGAGAGACGCGCGTTGCAACGAGACAATGGAGGTTAGACGGGCGAAGGTTCTGGCCATTGGGTCCCTGGGTGACGAGCTATAGCAGGGCAAAGTAAGCGAGCTCGACTTGAATTATACTCGATCATCAATGCTACTATATTCTATGAAGAACATTGAAACGGTGATTGGCAACATTATAAGCTCGCGACGCGTAGCGTCACTCGCTAGTACTCGCACCGGAGACCTCTAAAAATAGGTGCTCATACTGTAGGTACTACACATTATACTCTCACTAGGCATTGATACTCACATTGTACAATTCTATACTACTCTCAAACTCTACATGGTACTTCAAATAATACCTTGTTCAGCGACGAACGGCCGAGAATGGAGGCACCGTTTCACCCCATTTATCTGGCTACTTGTTTGCACAAAATTCTCCGACTCGTACGTTATGTCGCACCACCTCACAATATCCGGTTAAATAGTCTGTGTGGATAGTGTAAGATCTCTCTGATCTATTCTGTGCGTCCAGGATTTGTTTGGCTACTCTCAACCCGCTCACTATTAATATCCGCACTTCCCTCACCGACTAATCTACCTTGGTCTTGACACAGTACTACTTTTAGCACTTGAAGTGATCAACCATAGTATATACTGAGACCTACAATCATTTATTCTATCCTCACTTCACTCACTTTTCTCTCACTCTCTTTACCATCTTCTCTCTTTTAATGCCTCTTTCTTCTCTCACTATCTTTACCATCTTCTCACGCCTATTGTCTTTTCCTTCTCACACTCTCACTCTTTTCTTTACGCGCTTTTTATTTTTGTTTACTCTACACCATGAGCTCGCTAGTCAAGACGTTGACTCTACAAAGAGTCGAATCGTGCTTGCCATACCTTGATCCGGTCCAGTGGTCTGATAACCAGCAGCTTGCCATCAACAATGGCTGGCAAATAACCATTTTGGACCCGAAATTACCGTCGTTCACTCTGTCCATCACCCAGGTCGAAGGCGTCACCGTGCTAGACCCTAAGACGTTATTCCAAGTAACAAACGTGCTCCATGGTGAGATCCTCGATACACTTCCTCTCCGAAAACTCAACAACGTAACAGTCGAAACATTAGACGAATCTTTCAGCTTTGGACCCATTACAGACGTCAGCATCGTTTCGCACCAATGGTCGGCGACAAACCCTTGTACAAGAGACAATTTCTTGGGAGTATTGTTCAATACCGGGGAATTACTTATCTTTGAGCGTGATTCTATCTATATCGACCGCCTTAAGGTCAAAGTTTCGGTGCTTGAGTTCTTGTGCAGCGAATATAACGTGAGTTTGGCTGATCCAAACGATATTGTGGTGACAAATACTCAATTGCAGTCAATAAAAATCAACTCCTTCTCCTTTACCCATCTCCCAAACTTGTCAAATACGTTGATTTTATCACTCACTACCAATGCTGGCTCGTTGTTGCTCTACGAGCTTGGTTCTTCGGCCTCTGTAGTCAACCAAAGGGGCCTGCTTAATCCAAACTCTCTAGTATTGAAGGGAAAAATTGACCTTTTGGATTGGGCCTATGACGAGCAGGGTGCTAGAATGCCTGGTTATGAGATATTAAAGCAAAATTGGTCGGCTTGGTCTCTGTTACCGGATGGCACATACACAGCATATGTAGTATTGACGTTTTCGAATAATCTGGTGGTGCTATACCACCTCAAGTACGTCACTTCTGCTATTACCTGCTATCTGCATCAAATCGTGTCGCCAAAATCAAGGTTCTTGGTACAGAAACATGTCTTGTTCACCAAAAACAGCGAGACATACGTGGTGTCAGGATCTACAGGACGTATTTCTGTATTTGAAATCAGCTCAGGTCGAACATCTACCCACAAATTGACCAACTTCACCTCTATTACTGACATCAACCATATACCTGTGGATCTCCATACCGTCAAAATTAATGTCAGCTTTGAAAACGGGAAATTCGAAGCTTTCACCTTGAATTTGGCTCAACTAAGCTGGTCTCCACAACCTCCCAACCACTTGTTGACCTCGTTTATCAAAAAGGCATTATACTCTTATCAATTGTTAAACACAGACGAGGACAATGATGAGGACGTTCAGGCGGTCAAGCAAGAAGACGATATTTCTGTGCCAGAAACTGGATCTCTGGCTCAGGAAGGTTCGTTTATATGCTACGGATGTAAAGTAAACCCAAATGGTATCGTAACATTGGTGTTTAGAATAGTGCCCAAGGATGTATTATACTACCAAATATCATCCCAAAAAGAACTTCAGGTGGCTTTTATCAAGGTGGTCGATTTCCAAAGTGAATCTTTTGATTCTGCACCCAAAACTTCCATTGGGTACCTTAACGAATACTGGCTTAAAGAACCCAGTCTCATACCTATATTTCCTGGCTTCAATAACCTTGATGAGTTACCTCCTGTGGAACAATATCATATATTCATAGAGAGAATCAAAGACATAAAAGCTAAGGACTTTCAATTGATTCCCGATATGCCTAAGCCTGTGCTCGAGAGCTTAACTGACAGCCTAATGGACCTGTTCAACCAAAGCGTAGCAGTCAAAAAACTACAGACCCTCTACAGCTTAAACACCATGATACTCACATCTTTATCTTCAATTACTATTGAGGATGCTAAGATCACTGAATACAAAAAAGTGGTGACCGAAGAGAATGCCCTTGTCGTGCTCAAGCTTACTTCTTTCCTTATCCAACATTGCATTGAATATTATAAGGAAGGACACGATTTATCCCAGATTGATAAATTCGTTATTATCCAATTCTACCAAAGTTTAATAAAATCGAATCCCCAATATGCTGCTCTGATAAGACTCATCATTCCCCAAGACAGTGAAATCACCATCAAAACACGGTTTTTCGAAGAGCTGTTTATAGCCACCTCCAGCGATATAGTGACGGACGATAGCACTCTTCTTAACTCCACCACGAACCACAAATGGTCGAAATGTGCCCTCACAAATCTTCCATTGCTCCAACTCAACAATAAGAAAGACGAGTTGGGCTTGTATAATTATATCCTCCACGACCCGACTGTGATGGAGGACGAGAACGGTATTGTTGTCCAACTTCTTATGGCCGTGCAGTACTGCTATATTACAGGAAACAAGACCTACATTGTAAAGTAATTGTATAATATTGACTTCTAAGTAAAATAAATGTAATATAAAGACTATTAGTAACAATATTATGTCTATTGTCACCAAAAGGACGTGAGAGCCTACGTTGCAGCTGCTTCTACTTCACCAAGATATTATAATGAAAAACAAAGTGAAATTTTTACCTTCAAGTTCTCAGATATTATTATTTAGATCATAGTGCTAGGCCGGAGTTTTGGATTATGAATATTTTCATTAGTATATAATTATTTTAGTGCAAAATAATGAGATAGCTTGGCAATTTACAGAAGATATTATGCAGAGTATTGAAGAGTATGTTTTATCTAATCTTGAGCAAGAATGAATGAGCCTGGAAGCCCAATGTACGGATCATCGACGAAGTCACCGTTGATGACAGAATGAACTTTTTTCCAGATCAATTGGGTTTCGGACCAATTTATGAGTTGGTTTGAGTTTGCAGGTGGCTCATCAGTTAGCTTGGTGATCAAATATCCCATGTTTAATTGGGCGAAGGTGTAAAACAATACGGCTAGCTGAGGAAACTTGTTAATCAATAAGAAGTTGAATAATCCAAAGCCAAATAACAAACCCTCTCTTGACTGATACCACACCTTTCTTTCGAAAGTGGTAAAGTTAACTCTATGAAAATAAGCCAACAAAAGGTCCTTGGACAAATTAGTACTTCCGTAGAAAGTAGCCAAAATAGTCCCTGTATGGTGGGATGGCAAGAAGTTAAGTATGGTGATGAGGATCAATGAGGGGATCGAGCCGAGTTTACTAAGGAAGGTTTGGAAAGAAATGAAGCTGAGTAAGATGGTGGAGACTTTGCTGGGGAACAAAATCAACCCATAGATGAACATATTGAATAAATAGTAGTTGGTGTATCTTTTGATAAAATGCTTGAAATATGGCGAGTTGCTGGTATGGAGCTTGAACATTCTATAGAAGTTATTGTTAAAGGTTACTCCAAAAGTATTGTGCACTGGTTGATGAGCTTCAGAAGAGGGTGGCACACCCACTCCTCCTTTGACACCTTTCGGATAATGCACGTCACCAACTAACTTCTTATTGGGCAAAGCATTCAAGTTTTTGTGGTAGTTGGTAGAATTGATCTGGTCACTGAATTTAATATTGAGCATGAACAACTCGTCAGAATTGGCATCAAAGTAGTTCACAAACGTGATGAGGAAGACATTCAAGTTCAAGAACGTATGGAGAAAGTACTTCAGGTTCGTCAAGAGTAGCCTGCTATTGACATCAATGAGACCAATGTAATTGCCGCAAAAAATAATGGTCTTGGTAATGAAGAATGGAGCGTTCAGCACCAAATAAAATAGCAATGATAGCTTGATGGTCTTGACCATAAAAGGATAGTAGGTCGAGTGGTATTGTATGGAAGGATTTTGAAGCGATCTATAAGTACTGAGTAGGGCAAACTGAATCCCTCTTAGCACTAGCCATATTGAAAACGACTCAGAAGGCTTTGAAATGAATATGGGCGAGGCCATCGGTCTCAGTAGCAATCAACTGTATTTGTGAAAAGGACTTGTATATATAATGACTTTGAGGCGGATGAACAAACAGATACAGCGTAGGATGGATATAAGCGAATGAATCCACTTTTTACTAATAAATCTTATCTAATTAGATAGTGACCATGTGCCCCATTCTGTACAAAACGTTTCTAGACAAAACAGTTGCACTGACAGCATGATACGCCGGTCACGTGCCTATCTATCTGATGGAATCTTCTTCAATGTGTCAGGGTGGTGTGCGGCACGGGGCCTTTAAGTTGTTTTTTGATCGTCGCAAAGTGCCAAACATATTTTTTCCCGGAGTTGCCTCACGGATGTGAGGCGTTGGAGCGTTAAGCGTAATCGCACCTCGTGGGTGTGGCGGATATCCAGGCGTCAAATCCCACACCTGCGTCATTTTTTCTTTTGTTGCCTGGGGAAATCGGAACTCTAAGCCCGATCCTGTCCCCTCCTGGCTTTTGGCTCTGGTTTTGACTCTTTGCCTGGCTTTTGGCTCCGTTTTTGACTCTATGCGTGACAGAGTCGCGCCAAAAAAGCCGGAGTCACTGCTCGGGGGTACTCCTCCCTAGCTGCGAAGTCAAATGTTTCCCCATCGAGTTTGTGTATAGCAGCCAAAAAAAAAAAAGTGTAACTACATTACGCTTTGAGCCCCCCAATGCTTTAGATAAATACTAGCAGGATTCTGTTGTATTGAATTCTTCGAAATTCATATACTTTAAGGATTAATCACCACTAGTACTTATTAGTTGAGTCAGCTTATTTTCAACAAATAGTAGCTTTTGAAGTCGCCTTACGTAATGTCCTCATTAAATTTGCAGTCAAATGGCTCTTTGCCTCAGGCCCACATTAAGACCAGTTTGACCGAAGTAACGGACCAACTTCCTATGAAACCTCCATGCAGAATTCTATTGAAGAATGAGATGGAGCAACCCTCAGGAAGCTTCAAACTTAGAGGCATTGGCAACCTTATCCACAAATCAATAATTGACGCCAGAGAGAAAAACTCCTCTAGTGAGATCCATGTTTTTGCATCCAGTGGAGGCAATGCTGGGTTGGCTGCTGCATACCTGGCATGGTTCTACAGAGTAAAATGTACCGTGGTGTTGCCAGTCATTTCCAAGCCAATCGTTCGGGAAATGCTCAAGAATTTCAATGCCGAAATCATTCTTTTCGGTAACTCCATCAACGAAGCCGATAAGCATTTGAGAAACATCATTACTTTGCTTGACACCGAAAACGTCACTCCTATCTATTGCCACCCTTTTAGCCATCCGCTCGTATGGAAAGGTCACTCTACATTGGTTGATGAAATTGTAGATCAATTGTCACCCCCAGAAGTGTCCAAAATCCGTGGCATGGTTTGTTCTTGCGGTGGGGGAGGATTGTACAATGGAATCTACCAAGGCTTGGTCGACAACAATATTCATAACTCAGAAATTCTTTTGCTTGAAACTAACCAAGCACCCACCCTATCCGAAACCATCAAGGCTGATAAGATTATAACATTGAACTCAGTCAACTCATTGGCCACCTCTTTGGCGTGCTCGTACTCTACATCACAATCATTGAGTAACTTTAAAGACAACTCCAAGGTCACTACCAAGTTGGAGTTAATTGATGATTTGGATGCTCTTAGAGCATGCATAAGCTTTGAAAAAGATTTCAAAAAGGTGGTGGAACCCGCTTGTGGGGCTGCATTATCGGTACTTTATGGAAAAATCGACTTGTTGTACAAGGCTTTTGGACATTTCAAAGAGGACGATATAGTGGTTATAGTGGCATGCGGAGGATCCTGCACAACCCCAGAAGACCTCACACTGTTTGCTCAATTGGTTAAGAGAAGTGATACCAGATTATAGATAATTTTGCACCCAAACGGATTAATACATGTTAGCGAGAAACAATTTAGAAAATGTAGCGAATCTCTATATCAAGCTCATATCAGGCTTTCGGCCTGCTTGATGCTACAATAGCATCATTTGATAACTAACCATATCGTCTTCCAGCATCACAGTTTATGCTGTGGTACCGTAAGGTCTCGTGACCGTTACTTAATACGATAATCTCCCAAATCAAAGCGTACACATACTAGCGATTCATAGCATTGTGGGACCCGAAAATACACTAGGGCACTTCCTGATCTCCCAATAAGTTACTTCCACCTTTTAGTACCGCTCTCCAATATCTCTTATGGGGCATCTGTTGGCTCCTCATAGCCTCTTTGTGGCTCGCTGTGTGCAGGCACTGATAGCCGCGATAGAAATACTGACTGTTTTTGTTGTATTGCTCCACACAAAGGTCCTTATTAGTAAAGGGGATCCCAGCAGCATCCATACATAAGTTCCAGTCAAGTGATAGTCTGGAGAGAACAAAGCATAGGCATCTGGACGTCACACTATTGTTTGTGCAATAAGCATCATCCCTTTTCTGAACACTTAATACTCAACGCGCTATGGATGATCATTTGTTTGAAGACATAGAACAAGATAACAATCCGTCATTCTATGGCAACCAATCAATGCTAAGTGATCCTTATGGCCATGGCCGTGACGCAGTACCGTCAGTACAAAACACGGAATTCTTAGGCCAATCTAACTTGGATCTAAGCTCCATAGCTTACTCTTTGCCTCCCAACAATGACTTGGTCAATAGCTCCATTGGGTTGTCGAATCAAATCCAGCAGCTTATAAACGATTCTAATTTGAAAATCGATATAATATCCAGTGAAAAGTTGGTCAATTCTCTGGTCATAGTGTATTCGATTCAGTTATCAATAGAGAACAAGCCAGATAGCTCGGGCCAGACAACTTTGGCTGGATCTATAGATAATGGCGACTTACAGGATAACAACAGCACTACCATAATTGTCAAAAGAAGATATAGCGAGTTCAAGTCTTTGAGAGACAGTTTAGTTAAACTATACCCCACACTTATCATTCCACCCATCCCTGAAAAGCACTCGATTTTCAGCTTTATTGTCAACTCTATCAACAATTCGAATGAAATCAATATCATTGATATGAGAAAGAGATATTTCAAGAACTTTTTGAACGACTTGATCTTTGATTCGTCGCCCCAACTACGCAATTGTGTGCTTGTTCACAAGTTTCTAGACCCCAACTACGAATTGTGCTGGTACAATGCTCTCAATGAACCACCGGTAAATTTGATCCCGAACAACTTGTTATTGGCCAATCCAATCGACCCAACCGATCAAAATGGTCTTTACTCGATATTACCTCTTGTAAATGGATTCGACTTCCATTCCAACATTGATAATCTTAGCTCATTGAAGAAGTTAAATGAAGAACTTCTCAAGCTTAAGGACCAGAAAAATCTTTTTGAGGCAAAGGGCAAAGACTTTGTTAGTCTTAGAGAGAAAAGCAATAGGGAAGAAGACTCTGATGATTTGGGTGATAGATTGTTTGACAATGACTTTGAAAATTTTGAACAGGTGCCCAAGAATATCATACAATTTGAGATGAAATTTCATCACATCATCAAGATATTGGGCGATCTCAACAAATTGAACTCTAGATCGGTCAAGAACTATAAATCAATCACGAATACCTTGATTGAGTTAGGAGGCAACTTGAATAACTTCTCTTTACAAGTATACGAGTCTTCAAACTATCACAATACCAGAACTGAAGCCGAACTCCAAGAGCATAATAGTTTGAGTCTAGCTATCGAAAAGTTTGGCTCGACCATCGATAGCAACTTCTTAAACTTTGAAAGTTTTATACTCAACAGCTTAATACCCGAATGGCAAGAACCTATACACCAGCTTATTCAATACTATATCAACAGCTTACAACTCATAAAGTTTTACAAATACAAAATCATTCAATTCAAATTACTATACAAACTCAAGTTTGCCAAATTTAATGAGCTTATCAATATTACATCCAATTCTGCCGTTTCATCGATATCAATGAAAACCTCCGATTCCACCACCCCAGCATCTCAAACCCCTTCTAACTTAGACCACCTAAAGGATTTGAACAGTCCCAGTTTGAATAGTGCCTTGCAAAGGATTGAAGCTCGTAAAAGTAAAGGTAATACATTATCTAACAAGAAGTCATGGTATGGATTGTTTGGAGGCAAGAACGGCTACAATAAGCAATTCTCCAACAACTTATTGAGTAGCGAAGAGTCTGGAGATATAAGTAGTAGCATGGGCAATGATTTGAATCAAGTCAAATTCAAAACGCTACAAATAGAAAAGGAAATGAGCAAGTTAAACCAGCTAATCGAGTTGATGAACAGTGATATGCTCAAGCTTACAAGTAAGCTCAATTCCACGTTTGCAGATTTCTTGATCAAATTAGAGAAGAAATGGTTGCAATTAATGATAAAGTATATCCAGAACGGGAAACAGTTGTTTGAAGAAAACTTAGCTAACTGGACCGAATTCAAGGATTATCTCAGCACAATATAAATAGACTTTTCAGCAGTATACCCACATAGCGTAATGGTCAAATAGACGCATAACTTATGAGCCTTCTTTTAGTATCAGATTAACTCGCACTGTAATCAGTTTTTTCACACTTCCTATTTCGGAAGTCGACCGCACTCTGGTGGCAAGAAATCGAAATCGACTCGTGATCAAAATAGCCAACCACATTGGAAGATAAAGCAGTTCTTTCTTAACTATAGACTCAATTAGTAACCAACAATGTCAGCTATGGACTTAGATTATGATGCATCGACATTCTTGGCTACTTTAAGGCTGGAAACCGAATCCTCGGAATTAATAAACTTACTTTACCAGCTCGAAGATTTCTATGAAAGAAAATTATGGCATCAACTCACACTTACGTTAGACGAGTTCTACAGTGCCGATACAGGCGCTAGCCCAGAGTTGAAGTACAAATTTTACAACTCATTCATCAGTCAATTTTCTTCGAAATTGAACTCCATAAAAGTGGTTGACTTTGTATTGCAAAGTTACCTCGGTAGAACTCAAGACACCTTGGATAAATTGATTGAATTGAAGGGTCAATTTATCGAGGGGTTGAAGAAGTCCAACAACGTGAGGAACGATGACTATGAAAACGACGTGAATTCCAGAAACTTGATCGATTTTGACGAATCAGTAATCTATGTAAACCTTCAGATTGCAAGATATTATCTCTTATTGAACGACGTTTCCAAGGCCCAAGAAATCTTAGATACCTTGAGTGAGAGATTCGACTCAGGAAACAGCGGTATTGATAACTCCAAGGTCAATGCTGCGTACTACTTGACCAAGTGTGAGTTGTACAAAATCAACGAAAACTACAACTTGTTCTATTCCAATGGATTATTATACTTATCATCACTTGAGACCAACTTGCTGGAAGAAGAAAAGGTCAAGTTGTGTTACGAATTGTGCATTGCCGCATTGTTGGGTGACAAAATCTACAACTTCGGTGAATTGATTTTGCACGATATTTTGAAGGCCATCGAACCAGAAACCAGTGAATACCACTGGCTCTACCAATTGATCCAAAACTTGAACTCTGGTAACTTGAACGAATTGAACAAATGGATTGCTATATCATTCAAGAAGTCGCCCTTTTTGGCCAAGTCCGAAGTGTTCTTGAAACAAAAAATCATCATAATGAGTTTATTGGAATTGATCTCAACCAAATCGACTACCAACAAGCAATTGAGCTTTGAAGAAATCTCAACGTTCACCGGTACACCAGTTAATGACGTCGAACACTTGATTATAAAATGTTTCTCATTGAACTTGATCAAAGGTTACATCAATCAAATTGACCAGGTTTTGGTGGTTACTTGGTTGCAACCAAGAATCTTGAATTTGGACCAAGTCAAGGTTTTGTACAACCACTTGCTCAAATGGGACAATCAAGTAGAAGAATTAGGAAAGAATGTCTACAAGAGTGGTGGAACTGTCTGGGCAGGTATGTAAACTAGAAAATACAGATTAAACGAATAAATTCGCTATGTAATTTTTACCGCGAACGAATCTCTCATTTACGAGCATAACTTGACTGACTGTTGAGCAATTAATTGTGGTTGCGCGCGAGGCAACACAAGCAAATCCAAGTAGCTTTGGGAGATCTCATATTGCAGCTAGGCATTACTCGGAATACTCGGAATTATAAGCAAATGATTGTGACAGGACAACTTTTTATTTTATGTTAAGCGCAACGTAATTAGCTAACATCACACATTCACCTGAGCCTCTGCTGCGCCCAAATTGGTGCACTGCAGCCTCCAAATTTTTACCCCACCATTACACCTACACCATTTCACCTACACCACTGACAGGCCAATTCGATATCCACATAGCTGATTCTCTCCCTGTGTAGCCACCCTCATATATACCATCTCTCAGGCAAATTCTACTCATCTATTCACTCCATTCTTGGCACTTCGCATTCTCCTGACTATGTCTCCACCGGGCTGCAGCTATTCTCGGTAGCGCACGACAACTATCCCCACGGTCTGGCGCCAAAAATCGATTTTGCCAACTTTCAATTGAACAAAAACACCAACCATGAGAACCCAAGGCATCTTACTGTTGATACTGGTGGCGGCATTGGCGGCTGCCAACTATGTGAATTTTGATGCTGGTGTCAACTCGCAAGTTTGTGCTGGAATATATTCCAAGCACGATTGGGGCGGATCTCTAACTCCCAGAGTGCAAATGACACTAGAAAAATATGGAAAAGACAAGTATAAGGAAGGATCGGACCAAGAAACTACAGAGTCGGTTTCCTTATCATATGTTGTTTTTGAATACAGAGATATCGACAGCATCGGAATCGTCTTATCCGACAATTCCATTGCATACATTTGTGATGATTCGTTGATTAGTCAGGGTATATGTACCAAAGAGCACAGAAATAAGTTCCTTACCAACCCAAGAACTCCAAATTCCACCATCTACACATCCGAAATGACTCAATTGGGCCCTGCTCACATCGACTACGTGATCAACAACACTGGTTACTACTGTGTGGCCACTTATTCAGATGAAAATTACGGGGGCCAGATCAATTTTCAGAATGCGTTTGGCCATTTAGCTGCCAGTGAAATCCCAAAATTGCCTGCTTATGGAATCTTGACCATCTGTTACGTAATTGCGTTGGCATTATTTGGATTCCAGTTCTTCAAAAAGAGAAAGGAAAACCAGATTTTACCATTACAAAGATACTTGTTGGCAATGATTGGGTTCTTGACCTTCGATACCATTGTTGTTTGGTCCTACTACGACTTGGTGAATAGAACCAAAAATAGCTCCTCGGCGTTTGTCACCTTCTACATGTCCTTTTTATCAATTTTGAACGCCATCAAGATCACGGTCTCCTTCTTTTTGCTACTTTGCATCGGATTAGGTTATGGCGTAGTGAAGTTGAAGCTTTCCAAAACTATTATGTTTAGGTGTAAACTCTTGGCTGGTGCTCATTTCGTGGCTACCATGATTTACTTGTTTGCATCGTATTATACAGATAACAAAAGTTCGATTAGTTCTAGTTCAAATATCGGGGAAGACGAGCTTGGTGGATTGCTTGGAATAATTCCAACGATACCTGTCACCATCACATTGTGTGTCTACTATGTTGCAATCCTAGTTTCCATAAGAACCACCACCAGAAATTTACATCAACAACGTCAAATTATAAAGTTGAAATTGTACGAAAACTTGTTCAAGATCATTTTTGTATCTGTGATATCAACAATTGCTGGGTTTACGTTGTCCTCGTTTATATTTATCGGGATGAGCAGTACTCAAATTATCGAGGAACATTGGAAAGCAGCTTACTTTTTGTACGACTTCTGGCCTAGTGTGATATTCTTTTTTGTGTTCATGGGAATCGCCTGGTTGTGGAGACCTACTGAGACCAGTTACATGTTGGCTGTTTCGCAACAGTTGTCTGGCGGAGAAAATATCAATGAAGACGGTACCGAGGCACCGGGTGGTGGGTATCACCACGGGCATGAATTTGAGTTAGACGACTTATCTTTGATGAGCCATAGTGACAACGAGCATGAAGAGGGCCATGCGCGCGATGCGGATTCCTTTGAATTAAGAGATACCTCTACTGACCATGCACCACCACCTCCCCAATATGAAGAAGTGGATAAAAAAGTGAAAAAAGACCAGGAACATACCCCTGATGAAGGTGCCAGTACATTGTTTGAGGTCGGAGAAGGCGAAGAGAGCGACGACGATAGAACCGACGATAGATTAAGATAAAATTGCACCCAAATAGGTTTTTAATAAACCATAGCGACAATTTGTACCTTGTATGCAAGACTGTAGGAACGATCAGACGTTCGACAAAGTACTGAACTTGTAAACAGAACAGTTCTCTAAGGACGTAGCGTGAGCCCAGATGATACAGATTGCAGTATGAATATAGTGCAATAGTAGTCTACTAAGATAGACTCGGGCCCGCAGGGCAACTCTTTACTGCCGTGGCAGCCCTAATTAGCCGAGCCCTAAGTGTTCGCGCTGACAAGCTTTTTTGCACTACGAATGCAATTTTTTCGAATACTGTAGTGATGAACCGGCTACAAATCGGCCGTTTTACCGAGGTATTGAGGGTACGACGAAAGAACAATGGTAAATATCGACTCCTCGGCTACTTCTTTCGTCCGTCTGTCATATGAACGGTGTATAGCCCATCTCTAGGCTGGTTTACCACGCTCACCACTAAAAATTCCGTAGTTCACCATGTGCAGCCTAAGTGCCCAGCACGACCGCAACACGTCTCGTCAGTAAAACGCTAAGGAGAAAAACGCCGGAGAAAAAAAATGCCTTTTCGCTCCCTATTGCAACACCCTCTACCACACTATTCGGTTTTAGATATCTGGTGAAATATTATGTATTAGTGCATTTGTTATACAATAGGCAACTACACTGAAACTAACATGTCCGGACTCATTCCATTAACGAGACCGGAACGGTCACTACCACAGGCGCTGAGCATGGTCCTGGCCCCATTAAAGCCTCGTGGTGAACCTGTCTCCTTACCTACGCCAGTCTCAGACAGCTTATCTACCGAATCTTCAGACAGCCTGTCAGAAAATAAGCTCGATCAAGCAACCAAGGTGTATGCCCTTAAAAACAATCCACAATTCCAATATTTGTCCTCAACCTCATCGTTGGTACCGTCGATCACAAACACGAACGGAAAATCAAGCAGTGCGAAAGCTCTGCATCGCATCAGTAAAACAAGCGACGTCACTCGCTACCGCCCAAATTATAAATTGAGATCCACTTATAGGACATTCTTAAAGGATCATGATATCTTTGAGTTTATCGACAAATTCGTCCCATCGGTTGCAACCAAATCTGACATTTGTAAGTTGGGAGTAGATATGGGATATTCCAAGACACATTTCCGCGACATCGAATCAGTCAACACGCGCGAAATGGTGCATAGGCTATTATATCTAATTGTAGAGGATTCCACCCTTGTTTCTTCGTTGCCGCAGCCTCCAGTCCTTGAATATTCAGTAGATCAATTTCTCGATAATCTCAAGAACTGTAAAAATATCATGATAATCACAGGAGCAGGAATCCTGACTTCTTTGGGAATTCCGGATTTCAGATCTTTCAAGGGTTTGTATACTCAATTGAGCCACTTGGACCTAAATGATCCTCAGGAAGCATTTAATATGGAAGTGTTCAAAAGAAATCCCAACATATTCTTCTCGATAGCACATCTCATCCTACCACCAGAGGAAAAATACACTATTTTCCATTCATTCATTGGATTGCTACAAAATAAGGGTAAATTACTCCGAAACTACACTCAAAATATCGATAATCTTGAAAATAGAGTAGGTATCCATAACGATAAACTAGTACAATGCCATGGATCATTTGGCACAGCTACTTGCATAACCTGTCAAAAAAAATATATGGGTACTAAAATATTCAATCATATAAAGCACAAACAAGTTCCAAGATGTTTGAATTGCTTCAACAAGGTTGACATGAATGATGAAATAGCAGTAAGCTACGGGGTTATCAAACCAGACATCACATTCTTTGGCGAAGCATTGCCCGAAATATACCATAGTTCAATCGAGAAGGATATATTGAATTGTGATTTGGCTATTGTGGCAGGAACATCGCTTCAAGTTGAGCCTGTTGCAAGTATTATCGAGAAACTTCCATTGGGAGTACCAAGAGTATTGATCAACAAAGACGATTTGCCGTCAAAAAGATTTGATTTGCGGTTACTTGGAGATAGTGATGTCATTGCTGCATACATCTCGCAACTCTTGGGGGAATCTTGGGAAATACAAAACTCGTACTGTCCTCAAGCCAAAAAGCCCGTGGCTCTAGCAAACGAATTTTATCAAAATACATACAAGATTGTTACATAGTTTATTTCAAATCTTCCAACCTTTGAGTCAACTTCTGCTCGACTTCCGACCAGTTGTTGACCAACCCTTTATAGAAATTAATCTCTTGATTACACAAACCAAGCATGCTTTCCTTCAACTCGTTTCTGTTAAATTTGTCCCAGTTTGGATACTCTTCGCTGATGATTTTGTTGGTCAAATCGTTGACCACTCGAGTCTGTACGCTTATCTCATTTTCCAATTGACTTACTTTTTGATTGAGTTTTTGGATCTTCTGATCTGTTACAGACGATCCAATATGCGTGGTGGCTGATGTAGATAGCGTATCCTTGATGAGCTGTGTTGTATTATTGACTATACCTCCACTCAGAGCACCGTTCAATACCGGGTTTGGCGGTGGATGATGTCCTCCGGCACGATTAGAATCGCTAGTGCCATGCAAGTTCGAAAGCTCGTTTCTCGTTTTGTTCAAGTAGTCCTGTAATACTTGCAAGTCGATTTTCTTGTTGTGCTGAAGCTCAATGAGGTTGGTAAAGCTGGCGATATACTTGGAACAGTCCTTCAAAGTCACCAAGAAAGACTCGTCTATGAAATGATGTAATTCCGACCAACTCTTCAGGAAATAGTCAAGCGACGACGAGAAGATCTTAAAGTTGTTCATAATATTGTCGCTATCAGGAGATTCAGTTGCAGCATCTGGTGAATCTGCATCGGCCTGCTGAACAATTGAAAGTTTCGTTATTTGGGTCAGAAACTGTTCGTAGTCCACACTAAGATCGTGGTTCTTCTTGTTCAACTTGACGAATATCTTGTCCAACTTTAGTAAATTCTCGTACAATTTCTTCAACTTATCATTGATTTCCAAGATTTCTTTGTTGGTTTCGCGTTTATGCTTGGACGGAGTGAGAAAGTTCATCACTGTTTCTGTAATCAAGTCCTCGTTGACCACCTTATTGACGAACCCACCGTTGGAACCGTTTGGAGAGATGTCGTCGGAATCTTTGGAGATCTTAAGGTTCTTGGTGAATGTTATCCAATCGTTTGAATCGCTCAAGAACAAGTGGAATATCGACAGTTGCGACAAGTGCTTGTGCTGTAAGATAAACTTGACAAACCGATCGAGTGAATGCAATCGCTTGTGGACGAACTCGGTGCTGAATGTATCGCCTGTAAGGTACTTGAAGCTCAGTTTTGACGGTAATGGTGGAATAAGCAACATCGGATAGTCGTTGTTCAAGCAGTCATGCAAAATACGGAAGTCTCCGTACCGCCTCCGGACCTTAATTTCCACCTGCTCAGACTCGTTCTTGTGGCTCGAAAGCTTCAAAACTGACGGGTTATCTGTGGTGGTGGTGACGAGATACGAGATAAATGGCTTGGAATTGGTATCAAGATCACGTATTGGGGCCGTAACGTTTGCTTTAAGCACGTACTTCGTATATTCTGGTGGTGTTGAGAGGGTCGGTGGCTCGTGCAACACGGGTTGTGATGGTGAAGTTGTTTGGTTTTGGTGTGATTTTATTGACGAATTGGAAGAACTAGGTTGGTCTGAACCATTGAGCGGACTAGAATTGTCTTCAGTGTCTTTGGCACTCTTTTGACTAACTACAGAAGACTTCCGGGATGTAGCCACATTCGAAACCAATTCTTCTTGTAGATCAACTTCTTGCTTTTTGCCTTCATGTATGTTGCTGCTGCTATTTTCTGGCCCATCAAAGTCCTTTTTCTCCTCTGTTTGCTCAGTTATATGGTTTGTTGGTGGTGTCTCCGCACTGTACAGGGGAAGCTCCAGGTCATTTCCTTCGTCGTTTTCTTCGGTAATGTCATTGCTTCTGTCGATATTATCACGCACAGTGTCTCTGTGGCCATCCACCTCGTCTCTATCCCACTGCACCGACGTAAATTGGTCTTCAGAGCTCATGGTGTGTGCTCTTATCGCCACGAAGTGGCAATCAATCCCTTTTTGTTGTCGCGGCACGTGACAAAAACAGAGATAGAAGTGCAGGCATATCAGTACAGACACATCAGGTATATCTGTATAGTTTAACGTAAATTCTGGTGCAATAAGACCACTATATTTATTACTAATTGGAATTGAATACTCGACATTTTATGCATTATATGATAACCTAATATTATTTTTGTAAGACAGTGAATTGGTATGATGCTACCAATTCACAGTAGTCATACGGTTCAATGTTATGGTGGTATCTACTCAATATAAACAATGTAGTAATAGTCGTCTTTTTTATCTTCGCTGTTTAAATATACAGAAGAACAAGCGCAGATAACTAAACTATAGTGTGGTATGAGTTCGACCAGTTGCACAAGTATCTCCATTTGCGTGAGTACCTGATTAGACATACCTGCAAGTCTATCGCGTCGTATCTACTAAATTTACTTATCTAATTCACAAGTTGTTTATTTTAGTATACATTCAAAGAACAAGCCAAATACCCGAGGCGGCAAGAGAAACTCCAATGATAGCAGTGATGATACCGGCTCCTGCCTTGTCGCCACTTCCAAGCGACAATGGAGTGGCTGCGGTGTTTGACACTTCATATCCCCCTGCAGGGTTACCAATCGACGAGCCTCCGTTGTTGGCAGTATATGGAGCAGGGCGATCATGGATTCTCAACGCTTGAATAACTTCCAAAGCACACATCTGTTCACCCAATCCATATTTACCGTCCCAGCCACCGGTCAACCACGACAAACCACAGGTCTTGTTATCAGAACCGCCCACACACGAGTTTGCGGCTGCTTTGGCGGAAGTCTCTATCCACTCCATGATCCTGTCAGAGGTTTGTGGCACCATAACGGCCGTCAATCCCAAGAAACGCGAAAAGTAGGCTCTGAACGACCGCTGATCTTGGTTACAGTTTCCACTAGGCTGGCACGCAGCTTCTTCCATGATGTGGTAGGTGTTTTGGAAAAAAGAAGCAGATCCGTTCAACAAATACAATGTCCTGTTCAACCATTTGGGGTCTTCGGTATAGTTATAGAGATAAGCACAGCCCGACAAAAACAAGCCCTGGTTGTATGTCCAAAGATATCCAGTGATGTCAGAACAGTTGTCGACCTCAACACCATCGTGGACCAACCAGTACTCTCCTTCGGTAATAAGCTTGACTTCGGTCATCCAATCCCACACCTTTTCGGCCCAGTCCACGTACGAGTCGTTAGCTGTGTAACGCGCCAATCTGGCACCGATATGGAACAAACATCCATTAGAAACCGAGTTCTTGTAGTCGTAACCCGAGTTCCACTTAAAAATCTGCCATCTCAATCCTCCACCACAATCAGCCTCGTCCCATCTTGCCGTCATGGTGTTGAACACGGCCTGGGCCAAGGAGAGCCATGCTTTTTTGGGGTCACTAGGGTTGGAAAAGTTTCTTTCCGCGGCCCCCATCACCGCTATCCCCCAAAACCCTTGATCATCGTTACCTTCAGTGGTACTTTGGTTCAACGGAATATAGTTGTAGTCGGTTCCCGTTTGGTACTCCAAAGCGGCCTTGATGGTCGGGACATACGTGTCGTTTTCCATGTAGTAGCTGTAATCAATCAACGATCCCCAGGCACCACCGGCTTCCCACCAATAGTAGGGCCATGTAAACATCCCGACGGTTCCACCATACTTATCCCCGTCATAGTAGTTCATCAACCCGTCTGCGATCAAAGCCGCAGCTTCTTTTATACTGGTCACATTGTCTGTGTCCAACGACACCGCCGTCACCACGCTGAGCACTGCTAGCGCAGCATATACTGGACTATAGCACTTCATTTTAACGAGTGTAGTTGGTTCGTTAAAGTTTTTAAGTTTCAGGCGCAATTGAAGACGCGAAAAATAGAGGGATAAAAGAAAGAATAAAGATCGAATAGAGAGGGAGAAGTAGACGAGAGTGGAGAGAGGGCGAGTAAAGATAGCGGTTTCGGGAAGGGGATGGGATCTGAAGCATAATGATCAACAGCTAATGCAGACTACCAGTAGACTTCAGTAGACAGTAGACTAAGTGACTCCATCTGTCTTGCAATCATGTCCGTGTGATCTTAGGTGGTCTGCGCGAGAAGAGTAAGAAAGACAAAAATAGAATGCAGAGAAACAAACATAATAGAGGCGACAAGCACACAGCCGTACAATAGTTTGTACAGCATAGCGAAGAAAAAGATATATATATGATATGATAGTGCCAGCTTACCGTGTCGTTGTAGAATAGACTGACTCGCCTGGATCAGGCCCGGTTCTGGCTCTGGTTGTCGTGCGAAGCAGAATCAGGGTCCTCCGTGGACCTTCGGCCCAGAGCTCGTCTCATTCTGGCGAGACCACATGGTACATTCCAGTAACGATGGTTGAGACCTCTTTGAAAACCCTAAGAACGCCATAGGTGACTATAGTGTCACTATAGTCGACATATACATTGAGTAGTATTTTGCTCAACTGGCCTCCTGCCACTGGCTTCCGCGCTTTTCTCACTATCTCGTTCTCACTATATTGCTAATCTCATTTTTCACTACTTGGCTGTGATATGTCAAGTGAATAGTCCTTCCACAGTACCACCAAGTCGTATGTTATATGTTATACTTCTTGTATTCTACTTATATTTTATTTGTATTTGTATTTTACTTCTATTGTACATGCTCTATTCGGGCTTGAAAACAGGATCCAACATCTCCGGCGTCGAGTCTTTATCATACACCTCTTTCTTGCCCAAAAGAGCATTGATATGATTCACTTGGCCCAACGGCAATCCCGAGGGCGTTGGGACTGCCAGCTCTTCTGTGTCAATATCCATCGAGTCACCAGTAATAGGCCCGCTGTTATTAGTGGCTTCGGCATTACCTACGTGGGTCCGTTGTGCCAATGGCACAATTCCTTTACTTTGAAGTACGCTAGCATCTTCTAATTCGTCCTCGCTGGCCTCTTCACCATCTACGTCGCTAGCATCATCTTCCTCCTCGTCTTCTTCATCTTCATCATCTTCTTCTTCATGTTCTCCTTCTTCTCCTCCTTCTTCCTCTTCATGTGCGGCCTCAGCTTGTCCATCGACCACGAAAACACTGTTGTAGTTGATGAAATCACTAACAAAATCATCCTTGCTCATCTGTTTCAAGAACTCCTGCACTTTTGAAGGGAATAGGTCCAATGCAGAAAGAAGTCTATCATAGACTATTTTGGCAGTGAACAAGTTGTAGTCGATTACGCCAGTATAGATATGGGGTGGTGGATATTGTCCTACTGGTGGAGGCAAAGACCTTTCGAACTTCAATCTCTTGAATATTTCCTTGATCTTATCTCTGATTTCTACCGAATATTTGGTATTGCTTGGCTTGTAGAGTTGATGGTTCACCTTGATAATGAACACGTTGTGCTTTCTGTCGTAATTGAAGTAAACGGACGACAGTTTGATCTTTTTGAGTTGCTCGTGTACTTCGAAATTGGGATGATCGTGGTCGTACGAGAAATTGTAGAAGCTTTTGACTGAATTGGAGTTTTTGAAATCGTTCAAGTTGGACGATACTTGATTGTAATCTATACCCACAACCGCAATTACAGGTTCAATGTATAGTGACTTCAAGTTGTTGAGAAGATGCGAGCGGTGCTGTTTCTCATTGAATCTCATTGAAATACCGCTGTTGTTGTGCTCGCTCTTGCCTATAGTGGAATCAAACTTGGCCAAGTTGGTGGTGAACTCCTCGTTAAATTCTTTTAAGTAGACCAAATTAGTTATATTTTCTTTGTGCTTCTTTTTTTCTAGTATGGTGAGAAGAAATTGTTGGAAGTCGTAGTATACGTTCTTATAAGAATATGGATCGATTTCTTCGCTCAATATACTGGTGCCATTCACTTCTTCTCCCTTATTTCCCAATCTGGACAACTCAGAAAAGATATCTTCTTCCTTAGCATCATCTCCTGGAAAGTGGAAGTTGGTATATTGCTTGCGTTTATAGTAGTTGGATGTATCATTAGGCTTGGTTACTTTGGAAATAGGAGCACTGTAGCTCAGCTTTGGCTGAATATTCTGAAGTAATTGGTTTCTCTGTGAATTGTACTGAGGCTGATGATTTTGAAGTTGCTGATGTTGCTGTTGTTGTTGTTGTTGTTGCTGCTGAATAGGACGAGATGGGCGTACATCTAGCGGTGGGTATTGTGATGGTTGGAGCAACGTCGACGAAGGTACGGGAGAAAATCCTTGGGCTGGAATAGACGCCATCTTGAAAGTGTATTGCTGACTATTAGATGTGCTTGAATTACTCACTGGCGCTGGCGGTTGCACTATGGGACTGACATAATTGGGGTTACTCAAAACCTCGTTGATTTCATGTTCATAGTTGAATGGCTTGTTGTGGAATCTTCTAAAGAATTCGTCCTTCAATAGCCCTTCTTCCTCCATAAAATTGCCTGTCAAACTCTGCTCTTTGAATTGTTTCAACCCATAAAGCATGGTCTCTTCGGCCAATGGCTTACGAGAATTCTTCTTATTTCTTTCAATGATACGACACTTGGCACATGTTTTGTACTGCATGACCTCGGGAGGCTCATCTTCAAGTCTCTTTCTCTTACAACGGCGGCATCTTCTGGTTTCGTGCTTCATCATTCCGTTACTATTCACAACGTTTTTGTTTTTGTTATCTCACTGGAAAAGAAAATTTCAAAAACGGCTGCCGCCAAAAACTTTTGACACAAATAATACAAATCGATGGTCTAGAAAACAAATCTTCAATAATCTGACTTGCTTAGACGATAAATTGGTATCTGATTTGATTAATAACAACAGTTGTGGTGGAAAAATTTTCCCCCAAACTAATTGGCCGTTTTTTTACAAAAGTAGGGATCACGTGGGCAAATGACCAATATTATCCCCGATTTCTTCAAAAAGACTAATTTCATAATCTCTTACAATCAACACCCACATCGATAGGACGGTAGGTTCTGTTAAATTCCGCAATTCGCTGCAGGTGCTGCTTATCTACTCTTTGACAGTTTTTCACAGCCAAAACCTGTGCTGTCAGAAAAAGTGCGGCTCAAGCGAGGAAGCCAACTACCAAAGATAAGTTACGCTTCCTGCCCAAACAGATTTGCCACTGACTTGTGGGTGATATTGGAACTGTAAACTGATGACACAGGGTGTAGGCGGCTGGAGTAGTAGGACCAGGAAAGTCGGGTCACGTGACTTGACTTGAAGCATGGACTTACTACTCAGATACTACCAGGGTGGAAACAGAAAGGTTTTATAAGTTGCTATGTATTTTACAAAGAATGGACGGTTCAATGTGAACTTTTTAGCTTGCTGCATTTCAACAGTCACTTTCTGCAAAGTTTCATGAGGATTTAATACCCATCAAATTGGTGCTTCCTCATATTATCGTACTTGGAAAGTTCGGATCTGAGATCTTGAACTGTTTACATGTATAACAAAGTCCGATGTTTGTGATTTAATATATTGTCTTTGTAGTTCGTTAGTATCAACACAATGATTAACTCGAGCATTCCTAATAGTAGTATTATTCTGCTTGAAACCTTTAATCCGAATATTTTTTTACCATATAAAATTCGTTTCACCAACTCGGATCGATCGTTTGGAAAATTGCAAAGTATACCCTTACCTTACCAGCTGCCACCTGCCACATTATTGCAAAACTGATAAGTCTTTTCCACTAACGATCGAATATGGGTTTTGAATACATTTCTATTTGAGTGTCTTGCCAAAGCTCGCACAAAAATTGGGTGCAAATTTCAATTCACGGTTGTCAAGTGAAAGCCCTGTAAGAGCTATCATGATCGCTGGAGAACGAAGGAAGCTCGGAAAGTAATGCTTGATATAATGGCATGATTTATATAAGCTTTTCTATTTTAATATCTGAAAGTAATATTAATATTTTAAGTTTACGGACGGGGCTAATTATTTTCGGAATTTGCTAAAATTTCCGGCAAAAAGGTCGCATATAGAGATATACGACAAATAATACTGCTATGAAGACAAGGCATCGACCGTGACAGCTTTTTTATTCATAGAAATCCATTTAATGATGATTCTTGATAACTTCTTGAATTGATGATGATGATAATTACAAGCTGATACAATTTACTAAGTAAACGTATTTGCGTATATTTTCGTATTTTGGCAATAATCATAAATTTGTACTTCTCTTCCTACTTCGAAATCTGATATAACTTCACTACCCAGCTAGCACATCTACTATCTCAAAACCTCGAAAGTGGATACAAACTGCTAAGACATGCTTTACACTGACAGTTGGGTGTACTGTGCTACTACACGTGACCCTACTCTACACTCTATACATCAAGATGAAGGCACTTGATGGCTATCACCTATATACCACGGTAGTGGAGACAATGACAACGTCAGAATCTCCTTATGATGATACCCCTTAACTTATTTCCCGCCATGTACGTTCCCGATTCTGCCACCTGTGTCCGAATGATCAGAATAGGCGCACGCACGACTGCTTACGATGGACGAGGGGCCCAGGCAGGATTTAGCAACAGTTTCGCTCAATAGACGACAATAGCGATAAGGCAAAGTCTGCATCAATTGATTGAGTTTTCAAGATAAACACATTTTGCAATGTCGAAAATAGTCCGTTCCATCAAAAATGTGGCCAATGGTTATTCTTCAGTCCAGGTGTTGGTAAGAAATGCCACTTCCAACGACCCCTCGGGCCCAACGACCTACGATATGGAAGAAATATCGGCGGCCACCTACTCATCACAGACCGAGTTCATGGAAATCATGGACATGTTAGATCGTAGACTAAATGATAAAGGAAAAAACTGGCGTCATGTGGCAAAATCGCTAACTGTATTGGATTATCTCGTGAGGTTTGGGTCTGAAAAGTGTGTTCTTTGGTCCAAAGACAATTTGTATATTATCAAGACATTGAGAGAATTTATTCATTTTGACGAGTCAAATGTCGATCAAGGTGCCTTGATTAGAGTCAAAGCCAAAGAGTTGGTTTCGCTTTTGAGAGACGACGAAAGATTAAGAAACGAAAGAGCCAATGCCGCCGACCTGAGAGGCGGTAGAAGGTCCAATAGAAGGTCAAGAAGAAACACCACTACCTCAAGGCCTCCTGCCAATGATGCCCCCTACGACGAAGACTTGGAGCGTGCTTTGGAGATCTCCAGAATCACCGCCGAAAACGAAAGACGCCAGCAGCTCCAAGAATCAGACGATCCCGATTTGCAAGCGGCTCTCAAATTGTCTATGGAAGAAGACGAAATGAGAAGACAACAACAACTGCAGAACGAAAACTTGTTGGACTTGTCAGAGTCAAGCCAGCAACCCCAATTCTTCATGAACACCGGATACTACCAACCCCAACAACAGTTCCCTCAACAGACTTTCCAACAACAACAGCAATACGATATGTTTGGTAACCCAATACAAAATCCTATGCTTACTGGTTTATATCAACAGCAAACTTTTCAACCCCAACAAACACAACCTTTCCAACAACAGCAGCCCCAGTTCACCGGCTTTAACTATGGCCAACCAGCTCAACAACAACAGCAGGAACCATTACAGCCTTTGAAAACAGGAACGAACAACCCATTTGCCTTACAAAGCGAACAGCCCCAACAAAACCAAAACCACCAGCCTTCGTTGAGCGAGTTATCTGAACAAGCCCAGCAGCAGCAATATCAACAGCCTCAACAACCCCAGTTTTTTACTCAGCCAACACAGCAGCTCAAGCCTCAGAACACTTCCTCCTCCAAGTTCAATGACTCTACTCACTCCGAGTTAAACAACTTACTAGCCCAAGGTACTGGTATCGATACGTTCGGTAACACCGGAGCCAACAGAATCCCCCATCAACACACCCAGACTCAAAACTTTATAAACTCAAGCGGTACAGGTTACAAGCAGCAACTGAATGAAGTAAAACTTAGTTCGAATGCCACAGGAAACCCATTTTTGAACGTGGGTATTGGCTACCAGGGCCAACAGCAGCAACAGCAGCAGCAACAGCAGCAAATCAACCCTGCTTATACTGGGTACGGGTTCGGTAACGCCCAACCCAACTCCCAGGGACAAAGAAACGATGGTCCTAGCTTGATAGACATCTAACCTCTATTTCTATCTTTACCATTCCACAAGTTCCACACGTCTTGTTGTCTTTCGGTAACAAAATCTTATAACTGTTTTTACTTTTGCATTCTAAAAAAAATACAATTGAATAGAATTACAAGTAGTTAACTATTAAATACTATGGAGAATTATGTAAATTGCCATGGAGGTAGTTATATATTATGCAAATTACTATGATGGTGAAAGGTACCAATGGTACCAGTACTGCATGAAGACCCTATTTGGACAATCCCGCAAAGGATACTGTAGTGAAACATCCTATTTATGGTTCTTGACCCATAAACGACGAGGAAATTACGCTCACACGGAACCTCCCAACCCTGCTGGTCCTGGTAGGCTCCGGACCAATATAAATAGTGACCTAATTCTCTCACCTAAATAGAATAGCCAAGCAGTGTAGCCTTAGTCTAACTAACTAATGAGTTCAGAACCTAACAGGTGCTAATTATTATTGTTTGATTATGTAGTCGTCAAAAGGTTCCAATTTCATCTTGAATATTGACTTCACACACCAGTCCCATTCTATAATGATCCCATCAATTGCATTCGTGCCCACTAGTTTGGTGAAAGTCTTAACAAGTTTGGTGTCTTTAGTTGGATGTGCGACCAATATAATCTTGTCATTTTTGGAAGTAAGAAGTGTCTTTTTGAGAGCTGCAGCTGTCATGGTGACATTTATTTCCTGTACCAGTTTTAGTCCATGATCTTGAAGAATCCGCGATATCACTTCGACGCCTCCATTGATATTACTGGAAAGATTAATGCTGAGGTCTTGGAATAGTTGCCCGTGGTTGGAAGATCCAATCAACTGCTTGAGTCCATCTACAGTTTTAGACTTTATTCCAAGCTCTTCGTTAATTTCCTTGGTCGATAAATATTTATCGATCGAATAATCATCAATGTTAAACTCAACTAGCACAGAGCTTGGATCAGACGTGCTGTTCAATCTCTTGAGAACTTCAACAAGGTAGTTGGGGTGTATGATACGCTTTACCTTGCTCAAACTCCGCAAAAACTTTTCTGTTCTTAGTATTTTGGGTGCAATCAAAGTATTTGTGCCAAACTTGGTCAGAAACTCAGTTAGCACTTTTATTCCTATATCCGCCAACTTGGACAATTGTGTTTTAGACAACGTTATTTCCAGCTCACAACCAGTCATAATCGCCACAACTTCAAAGCTGGTATTCTCTGGTACTTTCTTTTGTTTCTTCCCGTCCTCTTGTGAAGCTTTCTTTTTCTTTGCTGGTTTCTCTTCTTCTTGAGAAGAACCTCTTTTGCGCTCTGGTTTCAGGACTGCAGCTTCGAGGTCTTCCATATACGATTTCATTTTACGCGAACTCTTGGTCATTTCCTGGTATTGGTTAAGATCAGACATGTTGTCGTGAAGTTTTAGAGCCGCTTTTTTTGCAGCCGATCTACCCCCATATCGTACCGGCTCTTGTGGAGCCATTTGTTCCTCTTCGACTTTCTTTGGTTTCTCTTTTTTCTCTTGATTCTCTTTGTTCTCTTCAGCTTTCTTCGGTTTCTCTTCTTTCTCTTCAGTTTTATGGTTGGCGTTATTGTTTGTTTGAGCACTAACGTCTTCACTCATACTATCATCGATATTAGCACCTTCCAGCTTTGGGTGATTCTGGCTAGGATCCTCGAGCGCGAACCATTGTTTTATCACATTATCGTCTAGTTTGGTCCTTCCTAAAAGCACCTCCACACCTTGATTGACGTTACCGAGAAACTCGTACTTACCATTACTGGTATCCAACAAATCCCACTTCGAGAAACACTCTTCAAGCCACAAATGGTTGATCACTTTAATTTTTGGCTCTCCATTTTCATCCAACCATTTGTACTTTGCCGTGTCATACTTTTTACCTTCAGCTTTAGCTGCTATCAAATAATGATTTTCTTTGGTCATGGTCTTGGTGAAATTACCTCCCAACGTAGTTATAAGCTTAGAAAGGTAAGTACGTGCATCTCCACTGTAATTTGTGACTGAGATGTTCAAGTCTTTGAACTTACTCAACGGTTGAGGTGGTAATGGATAGTGAAGCAAGCTAGAATTTTTGGGAAGAACCCACTTTTCAGTGACTATAATGGCGTAGAGCCAGTTGATATTTCCCACTATAATACGATTGGATTTACAGCTTTCAACATAGCTATCGCCGTTCCTATACTTGCCAATATATATGTCTACTTTGGCACTGTCGAACAGCGTAAGAACAGTTCCGCCGTGGTTTTCGATCAACTTGATGATGGAATTGTTGAGCCTTTCCGAAGTGTTGTAGTCTGGGGCAATGTAGAAGGCTTTATTCTGGAGAAAGTTACTGCTAAACTGGGTATTTGAGGGTAAATCTTCATGGCTTATTAGCAAACTAAGATCGGGGCTGCTCTCATTTTTCTCTGCTATTGCTCCACTATTCGAGACCAAGTATGGTGTTTCGTCAACTTTTTTGCCTAGAGTAAGACACTGGTCTATCCAGTCAGGAAGAACGATTTTAATGTCTAGCTTTTGGTCTGGATCATCACCACTGGAAATAGCGCTATATGCAATGATACTTTTTTCATTGGTGACATCAACGGCAATTAGATGCGTGGTGTGCTTGGTTAAAGCATCCAAGTAGCTGCCCCCAAACGCCCTGACGGCTCCATATATGACCTCTTTATCTCCAGCAGGCAAGTTATCGGCTACACAAACAAAGCAGTCTTTCAAAAATAGTCTGGGATCTGGGTTGTATAAGTTGGGATTAACAAGTCGGTTGGCTTTGATCGAATCAAACACCCATTGCTCGGTAGTTATTGGGATCATGGCGCTTTTGGCTAAGTCATATTCAATAAATTCCATTGTGTTGGAGATGACATGACGTATCAATCCTGACTTGTGCGTATTTGGTGATTTTTCACCTGTAGGGCTGACATCTTCTATGAAATTGACCTTGTTTTCGTGCTCATACTTGACTATCACCTTGGCATCTGTGCGTTCTAGAGCCTGTTTCACTTCCAGAATATCAAAATCTTTAGACTGAATTATTAGAAAGACTGATCCCTGCCACATACTAGGTAATTTAGTAACGTTTCCCGCAGTGTTCTAGCTTAAATCTTCTTGGTGAAGGTCTATTTCAAGCATATGGCGTCTTGAGCGCGGTAGAATTGGATCAGCGCGTCGCGCACGTGACTCGATGCCCGATAAGCTGATGATGAGAAGCAGTAGGACTGAAAGAGGTGCTGGTAGAAGAAGTATATGCTGGGCGTGTAATGTTAGTAATATGTTTGTGTTATGTTTGTATGTATAGCATAGTACTTGTTTATTTTATAGATCTATGGAAACCAGAGAAGAAAAAAATCGATAGTTTGCGTCGCCGATGGCTGCAAATTCTGATGGATTTCGTAAATGCAGATGTAAAACTTGATGGTTGCAATAAAAACAATATGAATGAATAAAAAGGAACAAAACAAACGCGGGGTATGATTAAACTTAATTAGTATGGATGATTCATTGGAAGTGAAGATGGATTCATAAAGAAGAAACAGTCATGATGAATTAGGGCTGAAGATGATTGAGTTGATGAGGATCATTGAAGTGGGTGGGTTGTGGATATGAAGGCTACCCAAATTAAGTGATGAATAAAAGGCATTAGATGGTCATGAAAAAAAGAATAAATGTGAATTCATTACTTGTCAAGGAGGTGCATTTTAGGATGCCGCCTCTTCAAGGTTAATCTTATGGGTGCTTAATCTTTCATCAAATAAGTCTTTGTTTTCAGCATGGAACTTTTTGCCCCAGCTTCGACACAATATACTGGCTTTCATAAACTTTCTTGTAGCGTATTTTTTGAAGAATTCATCGTGTTCCACGGGAGAAATCAAGTATTGAAAAATTGATTCAACACAAACTTTCATGTCAATGACTCTGTAGCCACCGGAATAATGTATCAAGTTACCGTTCCATACTGGTGTTTTGCCCAATATCAATCTGGCCAAGTACATTGCCAGGGCACAACACAAGGATGGTTTCAAGCCTATGAATCTATAGTCAATGGCGGTTATTTCCAACAAGTATTTACCCAAAGTTCTTGACTGGATATCGTAATCGTCAGCTTTGGAGATTCTACGCAAAAAGTTCATTGGGTTGGGGTAGTTAAGGTCAAAGTTGAGGATGGTCAAAATGTACTTTTCTGCTTGCAAGATCTCTTCTTCTGTGTAGGAACCATCGGTGAAGTACGCGTAGTTTTTCACTGAAGGAGAGAAAACTTCTTCGTATTTTGCGGCTATGAATAACGAGCCGGTGGCCAACAACTGCAACTTGTCGATCTGAACCACTTCCAACGACATGAATCTATCCATAAGATTGATAGCAAGAAACAAACTTTCCGGTAACAATCTGAATCGTAAATGCATTTCGACCAACCAGTCCACAAGAATGGATCTCATTTTGGGTTTCAAGTGCTTTTGTTTGAAGAGATATTGAGGATCTGGCAACATTCTTTGTTCCAACTCATAGAAGTACAGAAATATATCCACCACATATTCACTGGCCATGAGAGGGTCGTCCAAATCTTCTTCGTCGAGATCTTGCCATTCGTAATCGATGAGTCTAGTCTTTTTGTATGAGCCGGCATTTGTTTGAGATTTTGTATCGTTTGTTATGTGAAGCTTCTCGACCAAGTTTGTTGAGGATTCCGTAGCTTGTCTTTTTTGGGGCATTCTTGAAGGAACAACGGCGCCAGGAACTGAAGAGGTGGCAGGAGCAGATGCAGTGGTGGTAGAGTCCATAGAGACAGCAGTGGCAGAATCACTGCTAGGATCCGAACCTTTTTCTTGGATATGGTCGTCGGAAGCCAAAGTAGTTGACGGGACAAAACTGGCTTTAGTTCTTTGCTGTAAAGGAGCATTGTCGCCGCCCAAAGGACGTCTTTTGGCGAGAGGAAGGCCGTTTTTGGATGCTGAAGTGGTGGACGAGGATGTGGTGGGTGCTAGTTGTTTGGCCGATTTGGCGCCAGCAGCTCCATATTGGTTGGAGACGTCGCCCAAGTACTGGCGGGTGTTTGCAGGCACATCGTCAGACGATTCTTCTACCGACGGGTGTGGCAAGGCCTTGGATCTGGTTAGTCTGTATTCGTTCTCGTTGCTAATTGTTTGAGGCATGGTGTAGCACGAGGAGAAGCTTAGTGATGGATAGATCTGAGTACAGACAAATTTTTTACTAATCTAGTTGTAAGTGTGTGTTGTAAGTTGGTGTTGTAGTTGGTGAATTGGTGATGATGGTGACGACTTAGTATATATCTATTGATGTGCTTCCCAGTTTCCTATTTAGAGTCTACAAAATGGCAAGTGTTTCTTATTTTCTGTTTCTGTTTCTGGCCCAGAAGTTAGAAGGCACTTTTGTGGTCAATATTTTTTCTTTGCTAAGTAGTACGCTGTTGTGAGTAAAACTATGTGGGTGTTACCATTTGTGGATGAGTGTTGCGGTGCCGAAGGGAAGGTTTCTCAATCCGACAATATAAGAAATATCCAAACAAACCATCGGTTTTGTGGTGTTGTTAATTTGCTCGATACGTGAAGTTCCACCACCACAGAAAATAACTTAATAGGGCCGCGCGCGCGCTACAGTCACGCAGCAAGGGTGTTACCACGGAACTGGTGACACAAGCCAGCGCTAGGGTGCGAAAGGTGCGTATTTCAGGACGTTGTTCCAGTGTTTTTTTTTGTGCCCGTCCCGGCGCGGATTGCCTAGAGGGGAGATGTAAACAGGTAACTAATCCATGAAACGCATGAAACGCATGGTCCATGGTGAAATGACATGGGAAAAAGAGCAAGCTAGGGTAAGAGTAGTCAGAGTAAGAACAAGAGCAAGCACAAGAGTAAGAACCAGAGCAGGAGCACCGGCAGATAGGAACATGAGTGAGTGCATCTGCTCTTCCCTGGCAATATACGTCATCACGAGGTCGCGCGTTGTCCGTGTTGCAGCTACGCTCCTGTTCAGCGCTCGCGTCAAATCGCGGTAGAACACCTTTTAGCCGTCCAATGGCTCCGCTCGCTACAAACCAATAATAAAATTATCTACAATAGACGTATATTAGATCTGTCTTAGATACTCCATTTGTGCTCACCCATGAGATTCACTGTGTCGTTGGTATTATTTTTGTCGATGGTGCTGCATTTGGGGCATCGCCGGCTGGCTACTCTTGAAGGTGCATCTAAGTAGACGCTGTCGGGGGGATCTGCGCTGGCGCCGCGCGCGTTCGCATCACGGCTGTGGCTGGCACTGTCTTCTCGTGAATGGTCACAATCAGTAGCTGCTCGAGATCCCGTCCCTGTCAGCGGTCCAGTCAGCGTCCCTGCCAGCTTACATCGTGATGGTTTTGTTCTGCTCTCGGCGGTTGTTGCAGCGCGCTGCCCGCATGCGCACACCACTACTAGATCGCGGTATCCCCGAGCATTGTCCGCGCCAGCTTGCGTCACATCGTTTATTTTGTTCTCTGTATTGTCTGCGATCTTACCGATGGGCAATGCTTGGAGAAGCTGTGCATATAGATTGTTGTTGATATCTATTGTAGTCATGAACTTTCGAAGAATGTCTTCGCTCTTGGAGCTCTGTTCTCCTGCGGCTGGCTCTTCGCTTGCCGCTGCGTCCTGGTCACGCTGGAGTTTTTCCATCATCTCCTCGAAACCTGGGAGCGTGCGGTACGTGTGTTTTTTTTCGTTCCGTTCGAGGAGTTGTGCTAGACTTGCTGCCAATTCGTGCGGGGGTGGTGCATCATTTGGCTTCGATGCCTTGGTGTCAGTGCCGGCTGCCACATCCTTTTGTTCGTCGCGACTCTGGCGTAATGCCTCGTTTTCTTTGCGGGCGTCATCAGATAGTTTCTTGTACTTGATGAGCTTTTCTCGAAGTAGGGCGTTTTCTCGTTTAAGTAGCGCATCTTGCTGTGGTGCTTGCTGGTAGAGCTTACGGTTTAGTTGTGCGATTTCTTGGTTGAGCTGGGTGACTTTATTTTGCAACTGCGCATTTTGTTTAACGTGACTGGAATTCTCCTGCCTCAAGCGGTGATCTTGCCGTTTGGCATTCTCTAGTGCTTTGATAAGCTTGTTAATTGACGATGTGAGGAGCTTGGTGTACCGGTCATTGCTGCCAATACTGATGCTATTGATGATTTTGTGGGTTTCACGTATAAGGAGCTCGGTTTTGTCGAAGTCTTCAAGCGTGCTTTCTCCATCGTCAGCCAAATATCGATCGATGGTGTGCTCTATATCTCCCTTGAACTTTATGGGACTGCCACCTGTCCGTGCCCAGTCTATGTGGTCCTGGTAATCGTGCCGTACCTTTCTAACCGGCGATTGCTTCAAAGGGCTACTGGTTTTGAAAGGCGACTCGATCTCTGAGATCGACTCAGACCGGCGCACCTCGACAGAGTCGTCTTCAAGCATGCGGTACATCTCAGACAAGCCATTGCCGGACTCTTCTGCTGAAATAGAGTATACGCTGAGATCGTCATCCATCCCCATCTGCATTTGTCTCAACAATTCGTCAGTAGTATCACCGCTCATCCCACTCTCCAGCTCTTCTATGTCCGATGCTGTTTACATTTGTGCACTGCAGACGTGTGATAATTACGCGCGGGTTACGTCAGCGCTGACAAAGACTCTTCGGATCTGCCTCGGCGCTTCCCAGACTCATTCTAGATAAACGCTGCCACACCTGCACAAAAGCGATGAGGATTCAAGAACGGTTAAATTTTTCCTGTCAAAATTTGGTTTCTTCTAGATAACACCTACTCCGAAAATGTCCAGCACCGAACAACAAATCGCCGCCTACGCTAAAGAATTGAAGGCCAACTTGAGACAAATCCCAAACTTCCCTTCCGAGGGTATTTTGTTTGAAGACTTCTTACCAATCTTCACCAAGCCAGACTTGTTCAAGAAGTTGGTTGATGCCTTCAAGTTGCACGTTGGCGACCAAAAGATCGACTATGTTGTTGGATTAGAAAGTAGAGGTTTCTTGTTCGGACCTACATTGGCCTTGGCCTTGGACGCCGGTTTCATTCCAGTCAGAAAGCCTGGTAAGTTGCCTGGTGACGTCCACAGAGTCGAGTTCCAAAAGGAATACGGTTCCGATGTGTTTGAGATGCAAAAAGACGTTATCCCAGAAGGATCCAAAATTTTGATCGTCGACGACATCTTGGCCACCGGTGGCAGTGCATACGGTGCCGGTGAATTGGTCAAGTTAAACAAGGGAGAAATCGTTGAGTACCTCTTCGTCATGGAATTGGACTTCTTGAAGGGCAGAGATAAGTTGGGTAAGCCAGTTTTCACTTTGTTGAGTTCGCAAACCGAGAAGTTGTCGAACTAATTGTTTTGTATTCATCAAACTCGTTTATATAGATTTGGGTGAGAACTTTATCCACTTTTGAAGATCAAAAAGGCCAAGTCTCCGATATAGTAATAAATAAAGTACCCTTGTTCGTGGGTCACGTAACTACCAAAGCTTTTACCAACAATGACATGCCATGTAGGACCGTACAACTGATCCAATTCCTTCTTCAAGAATGTGGCTATGTCCTTTTCGATTTTGTATGAGATGGCTTGTAACGACAACTCAAAGATTTTGGTCTGGATCTCCTCGGCGAGATCGGACGCTTTCAACACCGCTAGATCGTTAGTTCGGCTCGTGTATGGGAATAGATCACCTACGTACGTGTTTTCTCTAAGTCTGACATTGTTGAGTGGTTCAATTCGCTGTGCCTTTCTTGTTTTAATTGCTCGCTTGATTTCGTTTCAAAATCCGTCTCGTCGTGCGATTCCAGTATCAACACAAAATGTTACACAGAATAGAATACGTCTCATTTCTCTAACACTACTTCTTTATGTACCTAAGGTCGTTGTTCTTGACATCGTTTCTAAACTTATCGACACCCAAGGCACTGGTGTGGCCCCACGGCTTGAGTTTGTTTTCGTTGTCAATAGCGGCGGCAAAACAGTCGGTCCACCCCTCGCGCAGGTATTGCTTGTTAATTGCATCCAAGGTGTCGCCGTGGATCAAGTGTGGATATAATCCCACATTATCCAAAATGGTGGCAATTTGCAAAATCAAGCCCAACGTGGTGATGTAGCCCGATTCGCCTAAATCCTGGTGTCTGACCACCGCTTCGGCAACAGCGTCTGCGTAGTCTCGGTCGTTTGTTTCCTTGAGGAGAAACTCCCGCGAGAGAATCCCGCCGTAGGTCTCGAACGAGAGTTTTGTGGCGGCCATATTTTCGTCAGTGGTGCCAATGTCGTGCAACAAGCTGGTGACGAACACAAGCTCTGGGTTCAAGTCCCAATCAGGGAACTGGTCCTTGATAATAGCAACAGAGTAGAGATATACCCGCAACGAATGGTTCAATACTTTAGGGGGAAGTTTCTCTTTTACGTACTGGAGCACATGGTTGGCGAGCGGAGTGTCCGGTAAATGAATAGAAAGTTGCGCGGTGGGAGTTTTGGGATGAGGTATGGCCTCTTTGACATCTCTTGAGATCTTGACAAATCCGTAGGAAGACATTGTATGGATGATATACACAATTGATCACATACAATTAATTAAATGGATGCCATGTGGCTTATATACGAGGCTTGGATATTGTTGGGGCATGTGGGAACGGCTATGTCCATTGCTATTACGGAGGGGAACAGCCGCGGGGTGACAGCGTTATTGAGTACTTATTGAGTAAAAGCCTTATGGCTGGCTTACGACAGCATATCGCCTATCCTAGTTGCATAGTATGCCACTATAGTTTTCCAATTGTAGAGTTTCGTTATTCTGTCATTGTCTGCGTCGTCTCGCTACCAATCTCTCGCTGCCTCTCTCGCTGCCTCTCTCGCTACTTCTCTCGCTAAATCTCCACTAGTCTCCACTAATCTCCACTAATCTCCCGCCATATCTCTGTTCTTCATACATGGCTTAACCAACAAACATCATGTTTGAGGCCAATGCATTGGATATATCCACCCATTACTACAAAATCGGCCACTTGTCGTCGGTCAATTACTCCATTTACGCCACCAACGCCGGAAATGATCAGTCGCTCCTCGAGTTGGAACTCCTGATCCGCTACCATAACCCCAAGATACTCATCACCTACTACAACAAATGCCTCTTTTATTTCACATTTGGCCATACTTCCCAGCATGATATCCATGATATACCCATACTAGCACAGCAATTAGACCAGCAGCCCAATATATTCGACCAGCCCAAAGAATATCCGTCGCTATACTTGAAGCATTCCAATAAGGTCAGCGCCGAGCACCTTGCCAACCCGCCCAAACCTCTGAGCTCCGATTCTAGCGATGAATTCTTGCCGTTGGCCAGCATGAGCTTCTTGAAAGCAGTGAAGAAAATGGTCTTGTACAACTTATCGGCAACTGGCTCCATCCATTTGTTCGGTAACTACTCAATAGTCCATTGCGACACCAACAAGTATTCCATACTATACCTTGATTCAATACTATTACCAGATGGAGACCTTTTGATTCTGATGGTTGTAAAGCACCAGGTGCTGTTGTTTGAATCCTCGGTACTCAAAACAATCCATATATCGCCGTCCAACCCCATTGACTTCAACTTTGCAATCTACCTTATTCCCAGTGGAATACGGTGCCACTTGTTTGATACAGTGGATTTCAACAAAAACTTCATCAAAAAGACAAACGAGAACGAAAACCTCTTGAAGCTCATAAAACTTAGCACAGGAATAGACCATTTTTCAGACATGGACGAGTTGGTGTGGATCAAGCTTATTCCCAATTTGAAGCATCTCAACAACCAAACGTCGCCTATATCCAAATTTATACATTCCGTCGATAATAAGAAGTTCATTTTGTGGCCCTGGAACTTGTGCTTGCTCCAGTTTGGCAAGTATGAGCCGGTGCAAAACCAAAAAGAGCTGACTGAAAATGTCAATCCCATGGATTTAATTGGTGAATTCATTGACTTTAATATTTCCAAGAACCAGTCGTCTCAGCAAGCATCTCATTTCCACAATCAGTCCAGCAACCAGCCGTTCAGTATATTTAGTGGAGGAATGTCTTCGGGAGCCAATGGCGTAGAATCAACTGGCCCTACTGCCGATATAAGTCACAAAAAAGATATGGGAAGTGCAGAAATACAAGAGTTGACTACTCCAGTGGGTGCCACCGATTTGTTTTCGATGCAAAATGACGAGTTTTTCAATAAGGGAGACTTCAATACCTTCAAACCGCCAGAGCAAGCTCAGGAAGCGAAGCCAGAATTCGACAACGACAATATGGAAATCGATGATTTATTTGGTGACGATGGAAGTGACGACGTTGCCGAGCCTGAAAAGGCAGCAGATAACAATCAAGATGATGTTGATTTGGATGTTCATGGGCACAATGAAATTACCCAGCATGAAAACCTTGCCGACCCCTTAAACGATCCTATCCTTGATGGCCAGACAATTGATCCAAATGAACAGAAACCAGCTGATCAAATTAATAACCATCTTAATGATACATCCTCTCAGGCTCAAGTTGACAATTCAAGCAGCGAACCTATTAAAGACACAGAAAACTCACATGAACGATCTTACATTCCTGCTAAATCGGCATTTAAATTGCTGTATATTGATATCCCAAAAGACCAAATGATGCTCAAATTTAATACACCAGACTATAATGATCCCGGAGCACCACTTCCAATTGTCCCTACACCAGTTATTCCTCAAATGAATTTTGGAGCAATGAACCATGCCAACTCAGTACCCTCGACTTCAACACTGAATGTTCCACCGGTAGAAGACGAAAAAGCACGGCAGAAATCGATTTTCTCTCCCATTATCTTTAATCCCATCATCAAAAGCAATATCGATACCAAGTATGGTAAGGGAGGTAAGTTTTATGTGGATAAAGAATCGTCTACCGATCCCGATATGGGCAAAAAGAAAAGAAATATCCGTGCCACCAGCGTTAGTGGATATGATATTTCGTTCAAAGACACCTTAAACGACGATGAGAAAGGTCAACAATTAGCAAACACCACTGTTTTGTCGTTTGAGGAGAGCTCGGGTTCTGAGTCTAGTGAAGAAAGTGATGTAGACGAAGAAATGGCTGCCCATTTACCAAATTCCCCTGCACTCAAACTCAATACCACGGAAGACCCATTTTATCCGACAGATTTGGATAATGAAAGTAATTCTATTGCCCCAGTTAACCATGGTTTAGGAGTAGGAATACGAGTATTTGAGCACAATTCGCAAGAAAAGTCGGTCTTAAACAACTATATTTCGGGACCGCTAGATTCGCCAGGCTCAAGTAGAATTCCTCCTCTTAAAGGAGAATCACCTCTGTTTGGTGGTGATCTACAAAATACAATCTCCCCAATTGATAACACCAGTCCTCTGCAAGGTGGTCAAACTCAACAGGGCCAACTTTTCCCCAGCAACCAACCCTCTCAGCACACACCGTCAAATAACCAGAGTACACCCACTCCTTTGCATACTCCATCCAACCAATGGCCAAGTAAAACTGAGGATATAAAGATTGGTGAAGCATCCAACTACTTGCCATTAATCTTGAGGAATATTAACGTATCGACCATTCCAAATGTCTTTTTACTAAACAACCATATAAGTGATAACGACGACAATCTTGTCCAGCTGTTTAATATCAATGATGACGATAACGACAACGATTTGGAATTATCCAAGCGCAATGAAATGACTATTAAGATGAATCACTTGGACGAATTTCTCGAGTTTTTGGGCCCCAATTTGATCTTTGATCTCGGACTCAATTGCCAAAAGCCTAGAATGAAGTATTATACTTCGAATGAAGTAATCAAGTCAGCCACGCCATTGGACCTACCGCTAGACTACAAACAACCATCAAACGCATTTAGCTCCAAGTTTATGGAGATTTTCCCCAACGCATACAAAGTAAAGTTATCTGAATTTCTCAAGGATTACAAGGTAAATAAAGATAGCGAAGAGGATGATCTTGGCCTCAACTCCCAGTTGAACTTCTTGGGTGATATCACGGTTGATGTTGGTGAAGATTTGATGAACCCCAAGTCACTAATTACAAAGCTTAAAACTCTAGAATGGGATAGTATCAATGATTCAGAAGAAAACAAGGAAGTTTCTAGCAGATACAAATCGATCATCGACCGGTTGGCTGAAAAGAATGAAACTGAATTTGTTGGCGAGCTCGAAGACGTTTACTTCAAATTGCCAACACCCAAGGCGAGGGTACTCAAACACCAAAATATCCTTAATTTGAATACAGTAGGCTTGAACTTCTGGAAGTATCTCAATTTTAGTCCTCTCAAATCGATAAAGAATTTCCAGATTCTACTCATTGGAGAAAATAATGGGCGGGGCTCGTATGTCAACGAAGAGTTTCTCGACTTTTTAATTACCAACTACAATGAGAATAACCTCGGAACTATCTCCAAAGTCAAACTATCGACCATAGATACCAGAAATGACTTGGAGAGTATACACGATGGCCAAATCTTGATCAACACCCAAAACGAGCTCACCTCAAACGAGATCTGCAGCCAGATAAATAATCGTTTGAATTCACTTGTGGAGTTGATCAAGTTGGATTTGATCAATAAGACCAATAACTTTGAATTTGATCGTCCCTTGTGTCTCTTGTTGGTTAATTCCAGTCCACAGTACAATTCTATGCTTCAAATTTCCAAGATATTCCGGAACTTTAAGACATTTTTGGCCAACCACCAATTACCTTTGGTTAAAATCTTTACCAAGATCATTCCAGATCTGTTTTTCGTTAAGAAAGGAGACGGGCAATCGAACCAATTACGAGTAATTCCCAACTATAAATTAACCAAATTGTCACTCAACCTTTACAACCAGTGTCCTGTAAATACCGGTAATGGCTCTGGAGTAGGTGGAGTTGGAGGCACCAAAGATGCGCTGATCAAAAGCTTGGCGGGTGGCTACAGTAGCTGTTTCAAGCTCTATACGCAATTAGTCAAAGAACCTCCATCCAAAATCCAATTCAAGTTTTTGAATACGAACCTGAAAGACAGTAATTTCAACGACGATATCTTTCTTCACTTGGCTTACGAAAGATCTATAGACAAAAATTGGCTTTCGGCAGCATGGTCTGATCCTTTGGGAGCTGCCACCTTCACCAAATCGTGGTACTGCTCCTCCAGAGCCGAAAAGCACGACAACAGAGTAGATTCGGGGTCGAGGAATGTGTACGATTTGGGATCTATAAGCGACGATATATGGAACATTTCGTCCGATATCTTTCGAAAACTCAATGATGATATCAACAAAGCCAGCGGAGGAGGCAATGGAGGAGGAAAGAAGTTTCTTGTGCTTACTCGAGTCAATAGTATTATTCCGGATGACGAATTGGTGCACTGGAAAAGACTCAGTATCAAGCACAAAGACATTTCTCTTATAGTTCTCTCTGTTCACGATACCACCAAGCTTTTATTCACTGATTCTGGTAAATCTGGATCATCACAAGAGATAGGTGGTAATTTGAGCGCTGCTGGTGGTATTGGAATTGTTGGTAATGCTGCGATGCAACCACCACCAAGTTCGGCGGAAAAGGACTCGATTGCCGGATTCAATTCGTCCCCACTAATTACGTCGCCGTCAATGAACTTCCATTCACCGCAGCAGTTTTTGAACGTCCCATCCAACTTCTTGTCGCCTCAAGAATACGGATCAAATACTTCGGGAGGCAATACCAGTGCTTGCGGAGCCAGGAACGGCGGCAGCACCGAAGAAACTAACCCATTTCCAGATTCAGTTATACATGAGTTGGATTCAGATATCATGGGGGTGATTCCCCGAGTTCCTGTGCCTTCGTTCAACTCTCCAAGTAGGTTAGGCATGAAAATAGGTTACCTCTTAAAGAAAGTTGCCAATGAAGAGCCGGAGCAAGAGCAGGAGCAGGAGCAAGAACAAGAGCAACCGGGTACCAAAAGTGGCTCTTACTTGGTATTTGAAGTCAACTTGCTCAGTTGTTCCAACTACTGGGACTTGGAAGTGCTCATGAAGTTGATTTTGAATCATTACAAGAAGCTTATTGTGTTGAACGATATTCTTGGAACCCGAGCCTATGATGGGAACATCAACATGTACGATTTAGATAGTGAATCCAAGAAAGAGCACCAGATCCAAAAGCTTAGTTACGAGGTTTCAGGATTGGTGCCATGGCACATTATGTCTGTGACCAAATCTCTCAACTACTTAACCCATATATATGTTGAGGAATGAAAAGCCAAATGAACAAAGGCAATAGACAGAACTTATATACTATGGTAGAGATACAAAATGAATAGGCAGCACCAATATGAACTCACGTATTCAATATGCACGACACGAAGTACACAATGGCATAGACACTTCAAAAACAACATCCCTTTGGACAGTCATCGCTAGTTAGACAACATTTGGCCGGAACATTGTGAATAAATAATACATAAGTTAGTCAATTAGAGCCAGTGCCCGCTAGACCTTTCGAAGTGCCATATATTTCCCCAGCCATACTGTATAGCTATATCGCACCTAACATGTAATTTTTTTGCAGTTTTATTTTTTGATAGAGGGGTGGAAAATTGTTCATCAAAACGAGGCTGACCACCACAAGAACAGGATTCTGGAGCTAGGATGTCTGACTCCGAACACATTGAGCATAACAGGCCCGATAATGACGGATACGACGTTGAGGATCGGGACCAGAATGAATTCGATGACGAAAACTTGGAGGACCAGGTAAATACTGAGGTGGCTCAAGAAGAAGCCGCCAGAGGCACCAAGCGTGAACACGAAGACAACAACGAAGACGAAACAGGTGGCAATGAAGGAGAAGCCGGAGGTGAGGATGAAGAGGACGAAGATGATGATGAAGAAGATGATGAAGTCACCAATAAAAAGAGAAAACGGAGAAGAGCCGCCAACCAGTTTATTGATATCGAAGCCGAAGTGGACGATGAGGAAGAAGACGAGCTTGATGAAGATGATGAGGAAGCCGAACTTTTGAGAGAGCAGTTCATTTCTGATGATCGCGACCATGCAGAAGACAATAACAGAGATAACAACGACGACAGATTACACCGACAATACGACCGTCGTCGTCAAGAGGTGGAAGACCAGGATGCCGAGAAATTGGCCGAAACTTTGAAGCAAAGGTACCGTAAAACACACACTGTGTATCGTGGTGATAGTGCCACGAGCGGTACTGTATCGCAGAAGTTGTTAATGCCATCCATCAACGATCCATCTATCTATGCCATCAGATGTAGACCCGGCCATGAAAAGGAATTGGTGCGTAAATTGTATGAAAAAAAGAGAACTTTGGATAGACTGAACCGCCCCTTGGACATTTTGACGGTATTTCAAAGAGATGCTTTCTCTGGATACATTTATATCGAAGCCAAAAGACCTGATGCTATTGACAACGCTTTGGCCGGTATGGTCAACATTTATGCCCGTAACAAGCTTTTGGTTCCTGTCAAGGAGTATCCAGACTTGTTAAAACAGGTCAAGTCGTCAGATGTTGAGATTGTGCCCGGTATTTACGTCCGTATCTCAAGAGGTAAGTACAAGGGAGATCTTGCTATTGTGGATAACTTATCGGAAAATGGCTTGGATGTTCGTTGTAAAATGGTTCCTAGGTTGGACTACGGCAGAAACGATGAAATCGACAAGGACGGCAAGCGAATCAAGTCCAAATTGAGACCTGTTGCTAGGTTGTTTAATGAGCAAGAAGCCAGGATGTATGATGGAGAATTTCTTCAGCCAGGCAGAGGATCGCGTAGTTTTATCTATCGTGGAGAAGAATACAACGACGGGTTTCTTTACAAAGACTTTAAGTTGCAGTTTATCCAGACCAAAGACGTTCATCCTAGATTGGAAGAGCTCGACAAGTTCCAGGCCGGTAATAGTGAAGAAGACGGCTTGGATTTGGCCGCGATAGCTGCATCCCTCAAGAGCAAGAACAAGTCTGACGGCAAACAGTCCACTGCGTTCCAGCCTGGTGACAAGGTGGAAATCCGTAGAGGTGAACAAACCAAGACCGTGGGTTTGGTTGTGGAAGCCAGTTTGAACGAAATCACAATTCTGGTTACCGATAGTGGAGACCCCAATTTCATCAACCAGAAGTTGACAGTTCCTGTCAACGATCTTCGTAAGATTTTCAACGAAGGTGACCACGTAAGAATCGTTGAAGGTAAGCACTTTGACGAGACTGGTTTGGTTATTAAGATCGATGGTGACTCTGTAGTATTGGTCAGTGACCAAACCAGAGAAGATGTAAGGGTATTTGCCAATTACTTGGTCAAAGCCACCGATTCGTCGTCCAATATCGATACCATGAACAGCAAGTACGATATCAAGGACTTGGTGCAATTAAATGCATCGTCTGTAGGTGTGATTGTCAAGGCCGAAAAAGGTATATTTGAAGTGTTGACCACAGACGGCCGTGTTTTGCCATTGAAACCCTCTGGAATTGGCTCTAAGTTGCAATTAAGCAGAAGAGAACAGATTGCTACCGACAGAAACGGGCTTACCGTCAAGATCGGCGATACTGTCAAGGAATCTTTGGGTGATAAAAAGAGAGAAGGTACCATATTGCACATCTACAAGAACTACTTGTTCATCAAGCTGAACGAAATATCGGAAAACTTGGGTATATTTGTCACCAACCGTATGAACGTCAGCACCATTACCACTAAAGACTCGATGATTTCCAAGAGCTTGGGGCCTGATTTGAGTCGTATGAACCCTAACTTGAAGTTGCCTAGTGTGGGTTCTGCCACCGCGGGCCTCAAAACTAGAGTGGGTGGCCGTGACAAGCTCATGTACCGTGATGTAGCCGTGACCAGCGGAAGTTACAAGGGTTTGATGGGAAAAGTGACGGAAGTGGACGAAGTCAACGCTCGTATTGAGTTACACACCAAGAGTAAAAAGATCAAGGTCAATAAAAACAACTTGAATGTGTTGGTTCGAGGCGAAGCTATTCCGTACTTACGGTTCATTGGTGCTACTGCCAACGACTCTGCTCCTTTCAACAAACCCAACGCGCCTGCCTTTAGTTCGGGCGGCGGAAGATCGGCCTGGAGTGGCGGTGCAACTCCCGCACTTGGCGGTGGAAACGCTTCGTCGTGGGGCGGTGCGACTGCGTGGGGCGGTGGAAAAACGCCTGCTTACAACGGTGGAAAGACACCTGCGCCAGGCGCAGCGTCGACTTGGGGCGGCTCTTCGTGGAACAACCAGGGCGGCGCTTCGACATGGGGTTCTGGTGGTGGAAGCTCTTCGTGGGGAAACAAAGGCGACGGCTCGACGTGGGGAAACAGAGGAGGTAATTCTACGTGGGGTAGTGGAAACGGGGGTAGCTCCACCTGGGGCAGTGGTGGAAATGGAGGTGGCTCCACCTGGGGCTCCAGCGGAAACGGAGGTGGCTCTACTTGGGGCAACAAGGGAGGAAGAAGCTCGTGGGGCAAGCAGTAATCTTATGTATGGCACATTCCATACTTGCCATGTAACTCGTTGTATACTTGCCATATAATCCAAAAAATACTGTACAATAAATGATTTTAACTCGTATTAACTTTACAGGATAACTACAGAGGACACAAGAAATCACCAACATTTATCACTTCTCACTAAACTATTCTCACTAAACTATTCTCACTAAATTACCCCTCACTACACCACCATTACTAACATCTCTTGTGCAGTTCAATAGATGCCTCTTTCGATCTTCTCTGACAAAGGCTTCAATTTTAAAGACGGTGATTCTTCAGATTAGACATTCAATGAATATATTCTTTCCTCTTACAGAAAAGACTGTTGTTACCCATAAATAGTATTGTAAGTTTGAAGTGTAGGTTGTACTTAGCTATTAGTAGTCAACAGTTCGTTACTGAGAGCACTGATTGAACGTGAATACTCAGTAATTCTATTTGACAAAAGTGGAAAGAGAGTCATGCTGACAAGAAACTGGCTTTGATAAATATCGACTAATGATCAAATTAAAGTATATTTGGTAATTAGTTAGACATCCCAGATGTATCTAGATGTCAATGTATATAATACAAATAAATGCACGAGAGGTAAATCATTTCAAATCTTTCCACTTTTAAGCAAATCATATTCACTTGATCAACATGAATTTGATACTTCCGTCTTTATCATATCTTTCTAAGCTTTCCCTTGAGTGTCAATTAGACGGTGTTTTCGCAACCGGGACAGTTGTGCAATGCTTCGTGGACAAAAACATCGCAATCTATACAGAAGTGCTGGTGGCACTTCATACAAGCATACCGCGAGCTTGTCATGGAGTCCAACGAGGATTTAGGGGCGTTTTCGTCAATTCCTTTGGGGAACATAAGCAAGCAACCGTAACAGTAGTGGCTGGTGTAGGAAGGTGCAACTGGCACTTCTGTATAGGGAGCTAATGGCACCAAGTGGTGGTAAGATCTTGCCAAGTGGGTGGACAAAATTAACATAAGGCCACAGACTGGGCACACTGTTGGAAGATTTACCACCTTATTCTTACATTGCGGACACTGGTACCCCACCACGTTGTTCGGGTTTGCCAAGTCGAACTCAGTTGAACCCGAATTGGTACTATTCGACTTGATATCTACGGCCAGATTGGAGTCGTCTGGAGCCGGATGGGATGCGCTGAGTTGGGGGAAATCTACGTGGTAGCTGGGATTGTTGAGCGACATCGTGAGCTTTGGATGGATTTTGGACGGAAACCCCATTTTTATGAGAGGAATTCCGTTGGTTTTTTCATCTGGGGCCTTTTCCTTCGTCGGTATAGGCAACGGCACCACGCAATCCATGAGCAATTCTCGGAAATGAGTCTCGTGTATGATGACACCGTAGTTCTTAGACGTGGTGTTTTTCGGCTGATTGTTGGTACGATTAACTAGTTCCTGACAGATAGATACTTGTGCCGAGAGCCCAATGACTTTAACCTTGATTTCGTCTTTAACTAAATGGTCAATAGTCTTGTGAATATCGCCCGGATCACTGGTGAATAATGCTCCAAATATCAACAAAATCTCCTTGGAGTTTTTACTGTTGCCCGAATTGCCTCCGCCAAAGTTGTAGCGCAACAAACTTCGGGCCATTTCGAGCGCATTCTGGAGCGAAGGATCACCTTTGGGCTCGTATTTGTTATGCTGTCGTGCCTTCAACTGCCTGATTTTGTCGATATGATACTGCGGCAGCCCGCTGACCTCGCTAATCAAGTTGGCTACTCCATTTCTCATCATTACTATGCCCATTTGCGAGATCGGGTTCTGGTCAAAAAACTCCACTACAAACTCCTGGAGAAGAGTCAATGTCATGGCAAATCGTGTAGGTCTCAAATCCTTTTCCAACATCGTCAGTGACCCGTCAATAATCACTATAAGAGTCCGAATAATTCCTCTTTGGAACGGCGTCGTTGGGTTTCTCATGATTTTCTTCTTTCTATTTTCAATCATGTTCTGAATAATCGACTCCAACGAACGGCCGCCGTCTTCATCGTCCTTGACTATATCCCATGATCTTTGGATCTCGTCTTCCCATGCATACCCATTGGCACCTTTGAGTTCACTTATGGCTCCGCCTTTGCCTCTATTGTCGCTGGTCTCTTCTTCTTCTTCTTCGTCTTCGTCGTCGTCGTCTATATCTCTGTCTCTGGCGCTTGACCGTGTTCTACCAGAAACACCAGCCCGTTCTGGTTCATTGGACGAGGTCCGAGTAGAAGGTGTCACTACAACCGGACTATTGTACTCCTCGTCTGAATCATCCATGGTGTGATTGAAGAATTATTCGCAGTCGATAGAAGAAGTGAAATTTAGGGAGAAAATAGCGAGAGAAAAATAGTGAGAGTGAAATATACTCAGAAAATAGTGGGCGCGGAGAGCGATCCAGCCAAGGTTCTGATTGAACGATATAGTCTATGATTCAGAGTTTTAGGATGTTCTAGTAGGAGTATGCAATACCTAGCCTAATATCACTCGTGTGATGCTTTTGTAGCCGTCCAGTGTATACATACATCCCTGAGAGCAGACTCAATAGGTAGTCTCGGTAGAGCTCGGTAGTGGCTGCACGGCCGATAAGAAACTAGCGCGATTGACTAGACTATGAGATCTTGTTGAGCTTTTATTGTGACTTCTATATAGTGCAGGTAACTCTCTTTTTCCAAATGATATTAGCACCCCGCTTCATTGGCAAAACAACCATGGACAGGTAGTCTGCCGGAGGAACTCTTGAGCCTTCCTCCAACGTCCAGCTAATGTTATACACCATGGTAGCCAAGATCACTCCTAGCTGGAGATGGGCAAATTGCTCGCCAATACACCGATGTCTTCCGCCACCAAACGGTAAATATGGAGACGAAACACTTTTGGATATGCTGCCAAATCCGTAATCTACCGTATCGTGCTCAACACTCTGACTGACGTTCCACCGATCGGGATCAAAGGTGCTGGCATTGGCGAACCACCGGTCACTGGTCATGGCATACGCTACACTGGCAAGCACATAGTGTCCCTTGGGAACCACCCAGTTGGTTTCTGGGATCACCATAGTCTTCTTGACCTTTCGAAATATCGAATGAAGCGGATGGTGCATTCGCAACGTTTCCTTGACTACGTTAGTTATCAAGGGCAATTGCTGCAAGTCGTCATACGTGAGATTTGTGATATCTCTTCCCTGCAATACCAGCATGAGCTGGCGGTAGATTTGTTCTTGCAATTCCGGCTTGTCGCCTAGATGTAGCATGAACCAGGCGGATGTGGCAGCTGAGGTGTGCTGGCCGCCCATCAAGATCCCGATCAAAAGATTGGCAATCTCTTGGTCAGTCATTTTGGTACCATCTTTATAGGTGGAGCTGGCCATGAGCGAGTCGACTAAATCTCTTTCGGGATCGATATCTCCACTGTCACGTCTCTGGTTGATGACAGACACAAACGTAGATGATACGATTCGTTGGGCACGGTCTCGAAGCTTGTTGTGTGGTAATGGAATGTTGGGAAAGACGAAGTTGATGGGAACGAATGCTTTGTCTAAATCAGAATACAACTTGGCAAACCCCTTGTTGTTGCGGACCAGACCTCCCAATAGACTTGCTGATGCCGTCAACATGGTGAGCTCCGCCTGTGACTCCAACACATTGGTGGTTCCCTTTCTCAATAGTTCAAGATTGAAGCTGCGCGACTTGGCCAAGTAATCTACAGTCTCTTGTCTGATTTTGTCCACGTAACTTCGCAATGCACTGGTGGTGAGTGCGCTTTTGGCAAACTTCTTTTGTTGCACCAATTTTTCGTTGGGGCAATCGTAGATCACGCCTTTTCCAAACGCTGGGGTGGTCAAATGGTGATATGCGTCTTTGGCAGAAACATCACCACTTTTGGCATTGAACACAAACTCGTGGCCTCGAGGACCAAGGTACACCGTCATGATTCTTCCAAAGAGCATAAATGCAAACACGTCTCCGTGCTTGCGGCGACACTTTTCAAAGAACTTGTAAGGTTGTATACCATATTCTATAGCTGAACCTACCCAAGGGATCCAGTGGTGGACCAACGGGGCTCTGTCGCGGCGGAGCGCATAGATTCGTTGCCATACAAAATTGGCTGCAAAAATCGCCAACACATAGCACGCGACTCGAAACAACATAAAACGCTGAGATACTCTATTATATACATTAACTGATGTGCTTCTGCTACTCTATATATACATTTCTACTTTTGCTGTAAGTAGCCTGATTCTTAATCCAAAATCATCCAATCGCTTGCGGTACGCGTAAGCCATCGTATAAAATAACTGGCCGTCGTTCGCGGCGCTCGCAGCGGCCTCACCTGATTTTAACGAGAACGACAAAATGCTGCAAAACTCGTACCTCGTAAAAAAACGTCGTACCTCGGACTTTTACTCCTCTAGGGGTCTTTTCTTAGGATTGAACTTTTGGATATCCTTTGCATAAACGACCTCGCCGGTGCTCGACACGTCGTAAAATAGTCCCAAAAACTCCTCTACCTGCTCCTCATTTACCGGCCCCAACTCGTCTTCGAGCTGCGGCACCTTCCTCAACTCGTCTATGCTTATAAAATCACGTATGCTGTATCCCTGGCCCACCACGGGCGTGATTTCCCGGTCGCACCCTTTATATATGTCGAGCCTCTCGGGCCCGTACATGGCCACAAACTCTTGCTCGCTTAGCGTGAAAAAGTTATCCGGATACTCTTTTTGGTCTATATCTTTATTCTTCTTGGTCTTGGGCTGCGGAGCACTGGTATTCTCTTGGATGTAGAAGTTGCGAAGCAATTGAATTGCCTCTGTTCTCATAATTCCCCCATAGCTGGGATACGGCGGGTGTGTGCTGGGGTCCCTGTGCACCGATAGAACCGTGCCATTCCCGCCAAACCGGTCGTTACCACATCCATACACCACCTCTCCGATCCCCATCTGCCTCACTAGTGACGCACACATTATACACGGCTCTACACTCACGTACATGCGCAATTTTGAGAAATCGGTATTTTGGTCCAACAACTTCTTGATAGCTATGAACTCAGCGTGCTTGGTGCCATTGAGCGAGGTGTTGGTGTAGTTGTACCCTATGCTCACGATCTTGCCGGTCGTGAGATCCTGCAAAATGCATGACACCGGTGTTTCGTTAATGAGCAACGCCTTGTACCCTACAAAGAGGGTCTTGGCCATCTCCCTGAAATGCCCGCCAAGGTCTGTCATGTCTATCTCTATACTGGTGCTAAGATGCTTCTGGCTCGTGATGAGGGTATGGAGACAAATCGCATCATGTGTCACGTGTGGCCACATATACTTTGAGGGTCCAATACACCACCAGTAAGCACCCCCAACGATGTCGGGGATCCACAAAGCGATGATGAAACGGATGCAGCACGGTGCAGCGCTGCCGTTGCGAGACGTGGCCACTACTGTGGAAGAAAACGAAGACGACCAGGCGTCTATCCAGCAATTGGCGCAACAATTCGCAGAACCTCGTCCCAAGAGCCCGAAAGACGACGCTGATTCGGGGGCTAAACCTGACAATTCCGATGCTCCAGAGCGTGCTAGGAGCGATCAGGCCATCAGAGATGAGTACAATACTTTCAAATCGTCGTTTTTCCCCTTTAGCGAGGTCTACTCCAACGGTATAAAGACTTATTACCTACCTCCAGCAGACAAAACGTCCACGATCTTGGTGTGTTTGCATGGAGCTGGATCTTCGTCGCTTACTTATGGAAGATTTGCTCAGGAAGTGCGAAACTCCGATCCTTCGTCGGGGATATTTGCCTACGATATTCGGGGCCACGGCGATTCTAGCCAGCAGGTTTTGGACTATACGCTTGATGAGTTAGTGGAAGAGCTCAAGCTTGTATTGGAAGAGTTACTGAACAAACACGATATTGCAGAAAACAGCCTCTACTTCATAGGCCATTCCTTGGGCGGTTCCATCATGGCAAAGTATTTGCTGTCACAACCCAACCATAACGTTAAAGCATTCATAATGCTTGATATAGTGGAGGAAACAGCTGTGCGTTCACTTGCAGCCATGCCTTCTTTCATCAGAAACAGACCCAAGAAATTTGACTGTCTCAGCGAAGCCATAAATTGGCACATGAACTTTCTCTTGTACAACGAGCTGTCGGCCGAATTGAGCATTCCAGACTTGCTTCATTCCAACAATACCTGGAAGACAGACTTGTCAGCAACTCAGCTGTACTGGGATACTTGGTTTGTAAATTTAACCAATAATTTTCTTGCGTTCAAGGGCCCCAAGTTGCTCATACTATCTACTCACGAAACGTTGGATAAAAACCTCATAATTGGTCAAATGCAGGGAAAGTACCAGTTGGTGGTGTTTAACAACAACAACAAGTCTGGGCACTTTATCCATGAAGATTTGCCAAAGCAGATAGCTATTTGTATACTAGACTTTGTCCAGAGAAACGAGACTCCCAGCGAGTATATCAAGAACCATTTAGGAATAGTGCCCAAGTGGGGAGGGAAAATAAACAAGTAATTACTGGCTCAACTATACGGCAATGCTATGTCTACACTACAACTCAGATATCTAGACAACCACTTAAATCTGTTACTTTTGTCATTACTACTAAAATGTCTAAACTACTACTGTTTGCTACTGTTCAATAACTAGCATTATTGAACGATATGTTAACCTACCAAATCTTATTCAGTTGTTTACTACTATTTACTCAACGCTGATGTTGTTTCTATAGATCTCCTGCTCTCTCTCTTTGATAACTTCTACCACCTCGTCGATCTTCTTGCTGGCAAATGGAAACCGGGGATTGATCAAGAACGGTCTCAAGTCGAACCTGTTGTCGTCAGGCGAATATTGTTCAGCGTGGTATGCCGGCGTCATGGTGGTCATCTTGTGTCTGTTTATAGCATAGAAGAACCAGAACCGTTTAACCTTTTCGGCCACTTGCTCTGCTGTCAAGTTCAAAGGTGGCTGAGACCATTCGTGGTACAACTTAATAAACATTGCCAAAGGCCCACATTTATCCACCTTTCTCAACTTACCAAACTTGGACAACTCGTCGTAAGTCATTCCCATGTCGATTTCATCACTTTGGACGTAGTTTTCCGTGATCGGTTCCAACTCTGCGGTTGGAGTAGCCGTCAAAAAGTCGTTCAAAATCGGAATTTCAAAGCTGGTTTCAGCCCATGCAATAAACCTTTTCAAATCGGTCTTGGATATTCCTCCAATAGGGTTGACATCAGCAGAAGAACAATCGTATTTCGTCAAGTAACCTCTCAAACACTCGTCTACATTGGCACTTCCCAACACCAACAACCCGCCATTCTTGGAGTTTCTTGACCAAGGCAACAATTGGGCAAATAAGTAGCTCAACACCATTCTAAGACGAGCCTGAATGTTCTGCAATGCCAAGTTTTCGGTCTGAGACCCACCAAATATCTTGAAAATTGGCTTTTTTCCAGTGGCCACTTCAAATACCGACACAACGGCTGCTACAAGCGTATCCATGTTCATGTCTACGTGATACGAGCCGATTTTTGCAGCCAACTCTTTTGCTCTAGACCGGGTCTCCTGGGACGAGTTTTCGGTTCCCATAAAGCAAGTGTAGAAGAGACGAGCTGCTATATCCTGGGGAGACTTTGGAACAAACTCAGGGTCGTGAGTCAAAACCCGTAAGTCCTGAGCAACCTGAGCATCTTTGTCAAAAGCATTGTACACTAATCTACACATGGAGTGGACAATAACTGCGGTAGCACACGAGTCGATTCCTCCACTTAATGGAAGAAAATAACCTCCACACTTGGATCTTCTCAAGTAGTCCCAGAGCCAGCACGCTGGCCCCAATGCGATCTCTTCTTCAGGCAAGTGGATTCTTACGTCAATTGGAAGAGTTGGAGCAATTGAAAAGTTGGTGATGTTGGAGGTGGGTGACAATTCGATGTTGGTTTCAATGGCTTTGTACGTACTATTTTGGTTCACAGCCTGGTTATTGGCGGATCTTTGATTTCTGTACGATCTTACATCGTCCAAGTCGATGGTAGCAACTACAACTTCGACTTCATCGAGTGAAAACTGCAGGCCCTGGGCAACAACTTGACCGTTAACTATAATGCAAGCACACCCATCGTAGTATAAACGGTCTCCATCACATCCTTTCTGATTTGAATAGAGGTAAATGCCTCCACATTTGTTGGTGGCTTCCCTAATCAAGCTTAGCCTTGTGTCCAACTTTCTGAGCTCATGGTGTGAGCCACTGGAGTTGGTGAAGATCTCCACACCGTCCAAACTCATGGCGATATGGGGCGATTGAGGCGTGAACAACTCCTCGCAGGTCTCGCACCCCAATCTAGTCTCTAAAGTCTGAATAATACAGTCTCCAAAAGGGCACTTGGCCTGGCCGCTAATTTTGGCGATTGCTTTGGGTAATTGATACTCCTCGTAGTACTTTGGACGGTTCCAAGCGGTAAAGTATCTCATTTCACGATAATTTCCGTCATTTGCCAAGTAAAGCTTGGGTCTAATCAACAAGATCTGTCCGTCATACGAGATCAATCTACAGTTGTACTTGATAGATTTGTGAATAATTGGCATTCCGATATCCAAAAGAATGCCATAAGTTGATTTGTCTTGTAATATTTCGCCGTAGATGTCCCAACAATGGTCATAAAGGTCATTCTCTGAAAAGTGATCCAAGCATCCGTACCCACAGATCTCAAGCTCTGGTCCTACTCTGATGGAAGCGCCTTTTTCTTTGGCTTGTTTTATGGATTCAAGGATCCGGTCTCGGTTTCCTTCAAAATCCAATGCCCATTGATTAAGATTGCAAGTTGCAAGTGTGATGTAGTGCCCCATCTTTACTCCAGGACTTATCTTTAATTACCAGAAGACTGAAAATCAGTCATTGAGTTGAATCACGTGATGATTCCCCACATGAGAAGGAGTTGGGGCCACGAAAAGAAAGATGTACAAGGACAGTGATAGAGGAGACAGGAGGCTGGAGAGCAGAATTGACTAGAGTTCGATATCTAAAGCTTTTGTTGGAAAATGATCCTATTTGTCGGTAATCGGCGCAGTTCCGAGGTATGGTAGCTGCCATGGAGCTAGGCGGTAGGCTCTTCCCTAGCTGACGGAATTGCCTCGGTGGAATCGCGCGGGTGTCGCCGTAATTCCGTCTCTTACCGGAGTCCACCGGGGTGCTAGGAGCCAGAGTGCGGGAGCCACCAAAGAGAAGCCGCCGAGAAATGTAAATGTAGAGAAGTGTAGACAGTGAGGAGAAGTGCAGAGAAGTGATTTCGGAGTAGTACATCTACTGAGGAGGGTTTAGAAGTGGGTGGGTGCAAATCAAAAGTAGTGCATACTACTATTTCACACCCTGCTGAAACAGAGCTTCGACGGCATGCCATCAAGATTCAACCAAACCGAATCCGACTTGTCACAACAACCGAGTAATTGACTTAAACAACGGATCTGTTGGTTCTCTCGCATGGTTCCGCCGGTGTCTACCGCTGCTATTGTCACGAAGCACTTCTGTAGCAGTGCGCACCACCTTCGGTGCGTGCGGAATCTCCGCGGAGGTTCCGCCCCCAACTTTGCTTTGCGATAAGCTTCCTGATATAAATATTACCCCAAATCACAGAAGTGAAATAGTCAGCAGAAAACAACAATATGCCTAGCGCTACTTTAAAAGTCACTCCATTGAAAGACACACCATTTGGTTGTTCTATTGAATTACCAGCATATGCCAAAAACGACCCCATCAATTTGAATGATGCAGACTTCAAATTGTTATTTGATGCTGTCCATACCCACTTGGTAGTGGTAATTCCTGGCTTGGCAGATTTAGCGCCAAAGTCGCAATATTTGTTGACCAAAAGATTTGATCCAACCATCCCTGAACCAAAAGACGAGAGCGGCGCAGGTTACGGACATGGTAAGGAGTTTAGACACGAAAAATCAGTCTTAAGAAAGGACGGGTGCACCGTCAAGTCTCAGCCTCAAGTCCAAATTTTAGGACAAGGAACTTTTGAAGCAGGTGAGCCGGGCAATGAGAATGGCGAAACCATCACGTTAACCCATCCTTCTCACACCACCTTCCACCACACCCCTTTGACGCCGGACCAAATCCAAAAGGAACACCAAACCAGATTCTACAGATGGCATGTGGATAGTGCGTTGTACGACTTGTCACCACCGGTTGTAACTACGTTACTTGGAATCAAAGTTCCTCCCTCGAACCATACCCAAATCATCAAATATGAAGATTCTGATGAGGTTTTGGAATTGACCCAGGGAGCCACCTGTTTCCTCAGTGGAGCCAGAGCTTTTGATCAGTTGTCTGAGGCTGACAAAAAATTTGCCCTTAGCACCACAGTGGAATATGCTCCTCACCCATACATCTTCATATCGCCTGCAGGTGCCACTTCAGATGGTTTAACCATGGTGTCGGAAGGAAAAGAGTATGCCCTTGACAAATTGCCTGAATGGGAAGAATCCAAGATCAAGAAGTTCCCAATGGTATGGACCAATTCGGTCACCGGCGGCCAGCATCTTCAAGTCCATGGATGCTGCTTATATAAATTGCACACCAAAAATGACGATGGTACGGTCACTACGCTTGAATTGGCTGAAGCCAGAGAAAAAGCCCACCAGATGATGAGACCAGCCATTTCTCCTCACAATATTTTGGCCCATGGCTGGACCGAGGGCGATTTGGTGATCTTTTTCAACAGAGGAGTGTTGCACTCGGTGACTGGTGAATTCAAGGGTGTCAATAATGGTGCGGATGAAAAGAGATTGATGCACCAGTGTAACATTTCGAGTGGATACGATCCTAAATTAGTGTTATAAGAGAGCAAAAAGGTAAAAAGTAGTAAATAAGGTGAAATAATATATGGTTCAATTTAATAGTTCACTGTAGTATAACCTGATCTTGTTACTTCACATAAAGATCTAGTTATTTCTATATTATTCTCAAAATTTTGCAAATATGTGAAAAATTGTTTATTGAACTTAGTTACTAGATCAATAGCCGTTCGAACGAGTCCAATACTCCGAGTAACTCAACATCAGATGTAGAGATGTCATAGAGATGTCATTATAGATGTCATTATAGATGTCATTATAGATGCCCTTATACATGCCATTATGAAATGTGATTCCAGAAGTGACGTAACCGTATGGAAAATGGCCAGCGCGAATCGACAGACAGGCAACAGATAGCGAGAGAACTTGAAAATAGTGAGAAGCACGCGAGCGTGAGAAATAAGCGAGAATCAGAAAATTTCCGAGTGAGATACTATAATTAAGTAGAGGCTCAAGCTATAAGTGGCACATAAACTTGGTCAACCTGTGTCTGTAGCCCGGAGACCTGCACTTCCTGCGCGAGGCATTTTTCCGAAGCATATGGCCCAACAGCTTTCTGCTCGATATTTAACTCCGTTGCTTTTTCCCCTAATAGGTATTAAGTTGCTATAAAGGCGATGTCTCATAATTGCTTACAATATTTGCACGTGATACTGACATACAATTCGCTTGAGCTAGACACTGCAAGACTCTTGCCCACCTCACTATATCAATCTCTATCTCTCAACAATTCGCCAGCTTTGCCAGGTCGCCGTCTCACCTTCACTTTCTCCCATTTTGACCTCTCTATTGTTCCCTCTAGCGCTTCCTCCACTCCTTTCGTTTTCACGTGACCACTCTCTAAGTCCCTTAATTTGTAGCCACCGCCCGCATACGCCGTTAAACAGCTTGGATTCACCAATTGCAAATTCCAACACAGTCCTATCACATCACCAACCCTTCTTTCAGTATCCAAGATGCAATACGTCGGCAAAGTAGGAGGATACATGTATAATCAATGGAATTCGTTGAATCCAGCCACTCTCTCGGGAGCTATCGATATCATAGTGGTAGAACAACCCGATGGATCATTGCATTGTTCGCCATGGCATGTTCGATTCGGCAAATTCCAGATCATCAAGCCGTCCCAGAAGAAAATTGACCTTTATGTAAATGATATAAAGACAGATTTGCCCATGAAGTTGGGTGAAGGCGGAGAAGCCTTCTTCGTGTTTGAGACAGAAAACACTCAAGATTTGTCTCAGTCTGTATTGACATCGCCTGTGATTTCTCCTGTGAGTTCTCCTGGTGGTTCTCTCGGTGGCTCTCCACTCGGATCTCCTCGGGATTCTCCCCAGCCATCCCCCTCTACCAATTCAATAGGCGACGACCTAGATGCATTGGATTTAAATGCAGATATCGAGAGCAAAATCGACTTATCACCAAAAGCACCCGGATCTCCTTCCGCTTCCCCTGCTCCAACCTTGAACTCTCGAAAAATAGCGTTTGAGAAAGCACGGAAAATCACTAAAAAGCTCAATATCTCCTCCAAAATAGATATTAATGGAGACATGGTTTTAGATATGGATGGTTACAAGACAAATGCCCAAAAAAATATCGATAATTCCGACGAATTCTTTAAAAAGATCTTCTTCCAAGAGATACAGGAGTTGAACAAGAACGCGAACCATATAGCCGAAAACAGCGGCGGCGACCAGGAGAACCTTGACGAAATCAACTTGTGGGACCAAATTATCAGCAAAGACGAAAACGGAAACATTCGGATCAAAAACAAAGATCCGTCCGTAAATATGGGAAGCGACTTGACTCTCAATGAAGACGACGTGACTCCTTCTCCTGAACCCTTGAACGACTTGTATGAACCATTGAAACAGAACACCGACTCTGCTTCTGATCTCGGTCGTAATGATACCGACACAAATACTCCCAATCGTACTGATAGCGACAAAACGTACTTCAAAACGTTGCGATTAACATCCGAGCAACTTCAAAAAATGAACCTTCACTACGGAGAAAATACCCTAAAGTTCAAGTCAGCCGAAGGAACATCTCAGGTCTTGAGTAATTTGTACCTTTGGAAGTCTCATACGCCTATAGTCATATCGGATATTGATGGTACAATCACCAAATCCGACGCCTTGGGCCATGTTCTCAATATGTTCGGCAGAGATTGGACCCATCCAGGTGTGGCCAACTTGTTTCAGGATATCAGTTTCAATGGGTATAATATTGTATATGTCACGGCTAGATCTGTGGGACAAGCAGACACAACCAGACAATACTTGAGGGGAATAACACAGGATGGGGGCATCAAGTTACCCAAGGGCCCAGTGATTTTGAGTCCTGACCGTACGATGGCTGCTTTGAAAAGAGAAATAGTTCTTAAAAAACCGGAAGTCTTCAAAATGGCGTGTTTGAACGATATCAAGAGTTTATACTTCAGCAAATCTATGCAAAATAGACTAGACTACGATGACTTGACTCCTTTCTATGCTGGTTTCGGTAACAGAATCACCGACGCTATCAGTTACAGATCAGTCAAGATCCCAAGTCACAGAATCTTTACTATAAATCCAAACGGTGAAGTTCATATGGAGTTATTAGAATTGGCTGGTTACTGTTCATCGTACTTACACATTGGAGAATTGGTAGACCATTTCTTCCCTCCCATAAAAGAGGTATTCACTTTGGATACTTACTGGAACAACAACCAATTGAATGAATACATGAATCAAAGGAAGGATATGGATGAAAATAGCGCAAATTATGATGAAAATTTGCCTCTTGATGATTATGAATCTCCTAGATCGCCGGACACTTTGGGATCTCCAAGGTCGCCCAGATCACCAGGATCTCCAAGACCAAAAGAATACTTTGGAGATGTTCTCAGGGCCGATGAAAAGTATAACGATGTCAATTATTGGAGAGAGCCTATAAACTTCAGTGATTTGAGCGACGAAGAAGACGACGAGGTTCCGGCTGGACCCCCTGATGTACCACCAGGCTCACTAAAACTTGCAAGTGTCGCCCATTCGAATGCCGAACCTGCATCTTCAGGATTGTTATCGCTTCTCGGGTCCGACAGCCTTACATCTGATACAAATCTTGCCAAGGATTTGGTGGATCAAGACCAACAGAGAGGTAGAAGCAAGAGCCTGGCTTCAAGTACAAGCGAGCGACCAGTTTCTATGAGTTCTTTCACATCGCCATTGAAAAATTTCATGATGTTTGGCACCAAAAATCAAGATGATGATGACGACGAGGAAGATGATCAGGAGCACGAGCGTACCAGGAATCTACTCAAGGATGGCTTGAGCAGCGGAGACTATACGGAAAACCATGATTGGGCCGATCCAGATGCTAGCTTGGCTACAAATGACAGCGACTTCACTGCTGGTGAGGAAGACGACGACGCTGACGAAGAGGATGATGATGATTATACTGACGACGAGGAAAACGATGACTACGATGAGGACGACGACTACGACGAGGATTTAGATGAAGACGAAGACGAGGATCTCGACTATGGAGATGATGCAATTCCTGAAGAACTCAAACAATCTATCGTGGCTCCAAAATTAAATCAAATCAATCCAGCTCCCCACAAAATAACGCCACAGGCTCCACAAGTTTCGCAAGGGTCCCAAAAATGAAATTGTACCGCATACGATTTATGCTTAGCTAGAATACTTGCTTAGACACGATTTGAAATCAAATTCGGTTGTATCGGATTGACTATAATAAGCATTACCAATCAATATACGAACTAATAGAAGTCAGTACCCTGTAGTACTTCTCAAGGGCCTTTCGCTGACTGACTAATTCCCCACGATTAGTAACGCGCGCACATCATAGAGCATTTGTTGCAGCAATGCGACATTGCGATATGTCCGGTTGCTTAGAAATATGTCAAACTCTATATATATCCGGCAATTGTCTGAAAACCTTGAACTAAATCTATCAGTTGACTTTTAATACACAATGAGTCGTTCTGTTTTTATTACTGGTGCCACAGGTTACATCGGTGGCCAAGCCTTATACGAATTGTTGAACAACAAGCAAAACACTGAATATGTTGTTACGGCACTAGTCCGTTCCGAAGCCAAGGGTGAAACTCTCAAAAAAGCTGCCAACAAGTCTTCCAACACCAACAACAGTAGAGTTGAAACTGTTGTTGGATCTTTGGACGACTTAAACCTTATCAAGGAAGAAGTTGGCAAAAACGACATTATCATCAACACCGCTAATGTTGACCATGTTCCTTCGGCCAAGGTTTTGTCCGAAGCGCTTGTTGCTTCCCAAGAAGAGAAGATCTTGATTCACACTTCTGGTACTTCCATTATCGGTGATGCTGTGAGTGATAACAAGGGTCCAACCACCAAGGTCTACTCCGACAGTCGCGACATTGACGAAATCAACTCTTTGGAAGACACGCAGCCTCACAGACCTGTCGATGTCATTATTTTGGATATAAACAGACAAAATCCAAAGATCACCACCGCCGTTATCGCTCCTTCCCAAATTTTCGGTATCTCCGATGGTTACGACAAAATCATTTCGATTCAAACCCCAGATCTTATTATAGCTTCCAAGAAGCATGGCCAAGCCTTCAGTGTCTACTCCGGACAGTACATTTGGAGTCAAGTTCACATCAAAGATCTTGGTGCGTTGTATCACCTTATTCTCACCAAGATTATTGCCAAGGAAAACATTCCTGTCAACAGAGAAGGCTACTATTTCGGCTCCTACTGGATTGACAACGAACCTGCTATTACCACTGCTCCTTCTGAAATTGAACACACTTGGAGATCTCTTTCCGAAGCTGTTGGTAAGGGTTTGTACTCCAGAAAGTTAATTGACACTTCTGAGGTTGCTGAGTTGGATGCTGAGACCATCCAGAAGCTCACTGGCGACCCATTCGGTCCTTACTACTGGGGTACCAATTCCAGATCCAGAGGTGATAACGGTAAGAAGATCGGCTGGAAGCCTAAGTACACCTCTTTGGATGACTTTTGGAGGTCCGTTGAACAAGATATTGAATACCTTGCTCAAAAGGGCGAATTAAAGTAGTCTAGACTAAGTTGGACTAAATTGAATGTATGATCAGTAATTTGCAGCCAAAATCGTATCTAAGGGCTCACAACAGCGCGGGGTCTAATAAGGTCATATTATCTTCTTGGTTCTGTTGTAAATTCACATTCTCGCTTAACTCTCTACATGGCAACACTGTTTATAGTTCGCGACCTGTTTTATAGTTCTTCAGCTAACTGGGTGAGACACTGGACGTTATCTCAAATCTACAAGTCTATGATTCAATAAATTACTTACCAAACCAAAAATAAACTTTCTAGTAAGCTTTCCTTTTCGCTAATAATATTCCGCTGTAAAGTTTACTTCTCTATGTTCCTTCCCTTCATATATTGCGTGCAAATTACCATGGATATAGATTATAATCGAGTGCAACTGGTTTTGTGCTACCAGGTATATTTTGCTCGCTGAGCAATCTTTCAAGAAAAATCCGATGTAGTGTAATGGCTATCACGGTTCGCTCTCACCGAGCAGATCCGGGTTCGATTCCCGGCATTGGAGTTTGTTTCTTTTTTATTGATTGTATCAATACCTCGATATGTTTTTGCTGCAGACTTCCTAATGCTGGTCCTATTTACCTCTGGGAGGCTTGATGGAGTTTGACAAGCAAAATGACGCATTTTCTCTCCTTCTTTAATAGGCATTTTAGGTTGAGATACTTACACTGTCTATTAATACTAAGACATCTTACTCTACGATTTGATGTAATCTAATGGTACCGTCTTATTATACATATATATTGCAAAAGAAAAGCTATTCTTGCTTCTTCTTCTCAATTTCGTCCGTGTAGTTCTTTAACTTGTTCAAATCAATATTGACTATATGGTCTTTGACGAAATCTTCATATTCTTTGGGATTGACAAACGTCTCGCTGAAAGTTTCCGAGTAGCTTTTACAGAAATCTTGGGAACCTTTCATGGCACAAGCGACATTATCGTTGTTGAATCCGATAGCAGCCGATTTTTCAGACAGTTCGAGTTCTTTCAAGCCCGGAATGGCCAACGTTTTAATGGTCTCTGTTTCATTTAAATTCGAGTTCACAAATAACTCTGGACCCTTTATTTTGAGTATTTGATTCAACAAACCCTGGATGTTTACTCTGTCAACAGTTATATCAGCAATCGATACCATTAACGTTAACGAGTCTTTACACTCCCAGACGCCGTCCTTCGCATTTAAGCTTTCGACATTCCAAGTGGAGATACCGTTGGGAATAAGAACGTTTCCTTCCTTGCATAGTTCCTTGGGATTATTGAATTCCCATCCAATCATAGGTACATCGAAACTCACTGACGAACCGACATGCGTGAGCTTGTATAAGTGCTCCGTTACGCCGTTTGCAGCAACAACAGAGTCCTTGGTCACTACCGCTAAGTTAGGTCTGTACATTCTGGCACCACAGCCACAATCATCCAAATGGGCTCTAGGAAAACCAACCCAGATTTCACGATGAGGTGGAATCAACTCTGCAAGGTCCACATTAGTTTGGGATTGTATCAAGTCTCCGATATTTATCATCTGAGTACCTCCTCTTAACGGACCAACAGCCTCTGTAGAATCGAGATCACCACTCATACGGTAGTCTGTCACACAGGTACCGGTTCCGTCCTCGATGTTACACTTCAATACTTCAAAGTCATGCCACCTGTAAACAGCATAGATGTTTGAGTCGTAGCCTCTTTCTATTCTTTCGTGCTGACTGATCATCGGCACCCAGTTCTTCTGCTTCTTCTGGAGTGCTTGGCCCTTGAGTTTCAACTCCAAGATCTTAGTGTAAAGTCTGTTATCATACGTTGGGTCGTCACTTCCATCAGTATTAAATTTACCGGTCTGGAATTGGAATGGCCATCCGACAAACATGGATCTGACAAACACCGTCTTGTACTCAGACTCTTCTGAACCTGGTTCCCACTTTAGATTGGGGACGAGTTTGCGGTTATAGGCATTAAAGATCAAGAGAGGTTCCTCGTACCCGAGCTTGTTCTTCACGAGCGATACATGGGCGTCTTCTGGCCCGTAGTACTTGTTCCTGGCATTGTCTGGGTCGTGCCAGAAGGGAATAGGTATGAAGTGAGGAAATGTGACTGGCTTGAAATGCACTTCTGTGTCGGAGTTGACCTGTTTTGTAACGTCTGAGCTGGTGGGGACCATCAAAGTGTGGTTGGGCAATTCATTCCAGTCTTTATCAAAGATTTGGGCGTACACAAGGGAGAAAATAGGCTGGTTTCTGACGGCTCGGTCGGAATATACCACTCTTGAAACGGTGTAGTGTACCCCAAAATCAGCGAGCCACACTGAAGAGCCGGCTAATCTGAACCAGAAACCTTCCACCACCTCGTTTTCCAACTGCAACTTCAAGTCATCATAGAAAAAAGGCGCTATTTCGGCCATATAACCCTCGGGATTCTGCTCGATGTCGTTCTTTACGGCAGTTAAGATGGCATGCAAGTCAGCGCCCACATTGATGGTCTTTTCAACCAGAACTTCAAGCTGCTGTTTTAACTTGTTGCAGTCTTCAGTCTTCATGTTGATGTGTTCATCACTGCCAAACACATCGAATTTGTGTTGTTTGACAGCGGAGGAGCCAAATGCCTTGGGCTGAGGTTGTGGTGAGTGGACGTGGATGACTTGACTTGGGTGTATCTCTGGATGATTGTGCAAAAACAGCATCGGATTATCGTAGTTCAGCGGGAACATCCATTTTGTTTCGGAGCCAAACGGCTTGTGGTGTGGGTCATGTCTAACGGGGTCTAGAAACTTGAATTCGTCGTAGTAGAACAAGTGGTACACCAAAAACCCGGTGTTGATGAGGGCCGCCGCTAGTATGTACTTAAATGTGTATTTTTGAACCATTAGAGAGCAGAATACACACAGCAATACACACTAGTTTTATAGGAGTTGAGTCGTGCGCGAGTAGGCAGATTAGGTAGCTTATTTTTGGGGACAAAAATATCAAAAAGAAGGGTCAAAAAAGGGTCGCCATTTTTGAAAATAATTTTCGTAAACAGGGCATAATTTGGCGTTCCACGAAGCACTCAGACGGGGTACGCGGTGTTCACCAGTGGCAAGCAATGTAAATGAGCTAGGCTACACATCACATACGGACGACGGTGCTTGGGCATAGGCACCGCGGCCGAAGCTTGCTCGAGCATTAGGGCTATATGACAGATGATCTTGAGCGAGGGCCCTACTCACGAAAATAGATCTGTCCGAGCGAGTTAGCCGCGGCGAAAATCAAATAGCGCGACGGCCCTGCGTCTTATTTGGGAGAGGCATTTTGAATTAAGTTTTCAGGGTTTTTGGTGTCGATAAACGCGGGGCGGCGAGACACGCCTCCCTAGAGTGTGTAGGTAAGCAAGGAAGTTACGGATCCACAGTGATTGGATTGTTCTTCTGAGGATCGCTTAGGGTGTCCAAATGCCCTACGGGAGCTACTGGCCAGGCCCACGGGGGCTCGATCATGCATATACGTACATATATCAAGTGATGTTTTGTGTAAGATAAGGGAGCTATTGATACTATTTATAATTTTTATTTACCTCTTCCGTGGAAAACTTCTCAGTGTATACATGTACGATGTCAGCCGTGACACCAGTTCAGTTATTTTTTTCGAACTCCCTCGTCTTACTTGGCACTCGAAACTCAGCCTAACGGCTCGATTTGCACGTCAATGTGTTCTTTATAGATCCTTCCGATAGATCAGTGAAGGCTTATCGATTTTAAGAAACACGCGACGCTACTCAGTATAGCGAGGCTTTTGAATCACAACAAATAGATTTGTTTGTATCTTAAAAATAGGCAGATGTTTTATGTTACAATCGGAGTCTCCCGACATCCCCCAATTTATTTTCTCATACTTTCCCAAAATGGCCGCGAAAGAATTGAAAAGTTAATTTTAGTTCTGCCTGCGAGATGAGCCTAATTTGTACAACCAAATCGTACGTGTTTTGCCCCTAAAGTAGACTAGCCTGCGCCTCAGCAATGTTTGTATGCTCTTTTTTATCAAGGAACACGGGTCACAAAGTGGGAAGTGTATCGACGTCTATGCTATCTTCACTCGTGTGGGCTCTTGTTGGTTAGGTACGATGGTAACCCGTGAACTGGCGCGCAATCGTTCGAATGTGACGCACACACTTCAGGGAATGTTCGACTACAGATTTGAAGCCCGTGACAAATGACACAGCCACGGAGATTGGCATAAAAGTTCGATATACACGCTCATCTGCATACACACGACTAGCTCCCTACCCTGTTCGTGTGCTCTACCAAATATCTAGCCGGCTGTAAAAGTTATCACATGACAGTTGATATGTGTGGTGCACTTTGCAGCCAGAACTGGTATAAATAGCGCCGCACAGTGTTTTTCCATATGCAAAACCTCCTGACGTGCAACATACCAAACAAAAGTCTCATTCTAGCTCTGCAACTTGACCTTTTGAATGGCCCTATGAGTCGTGGGAAGTACTTGGCTTGTCATTACAAGCGCACCGCAATAAGCACCTATATACAAGTCCATGGCTGTTTTACAGACATCACGTGACCACTCGCGGGTAGCGAACAGCGAATTGTTCTCTGGGGCGTGCACGATTATCTATCGTATTACCCGATTCGTACGCAGTTCCGCTAAGATACCAGCCTGACGGAAAACGAGACCCCAAAATCTTGTCGAGCAATGAACTATTTAAGCCCATAGTTGTATCATGTTCAGTCGTTAGCCAAAGAAGTCGAATTCAAAATGCTTCGTGTTTCGAGATCACGCTTATCCAGATATACCCAATCTAGATCGTTAGCTTCGGTTGCTGCCCAGTATTTTCCCCAGGAACCAAAGTCTCCACAGATCATTAGTGAATCTGTACCAGGCCCAAAATCAGTTGCTTATAATGAAGAGTTAGGAAAGGTCTTTGACAATCGTGCCACTTATTTCGCCAGTGACTACACCAAATCTCTTGGTAATTATATTAGTGATCTTGATGGCAACATGTTGTTGGATGTTTACGGGCAGATTTCGTCCATCGCTATTGGTTATAACAATCCTGAACTTCTCAAGGTTTCCAAATCGGACGAAATGGCCGTGGCATTATCCAATAGACCGGCTTTGGCGTGCTTTCCTGCTAGTAATTACAAAGACATCTTGGAGGAAGGTATTTTGGCAGCCGCACCTCCATCGATGAACAAGGTGTGGACCGCATTAAGTGGATCTGATGCCAATGAAACTGCTTATAAGGCTGCATTTATGTATCAGCATAGTTTAAAAAGAGGCTCCTCGGACTTTTCGCACGATGAATTGGAATCAGTGATGGAAAATAAAACCCCAGGAAGCTCAGATATGGTGATCTTGTCATTTGAAAAGGGCTTTCATGGAAGATTATTTGGATCCTTGTCGACCACACGGTCCAAAGCAATCCACAAACTCGACATACCTGCTTTCCCGTGGCCAAAAGCACCATTCCCACAATTAAAATATCCTCTTGACGAGTTCAAACAAGAAAACCACGCCGAAGAAACAAGGTGCCTTGAAGAGTTCGAAAACGTCATCAATTCGTACCCTCCACACAAAATAGCTGCAATAATTGTAGAGCCAGTTCAGGCAGAAGGTGGTGATAACCACGCTTCCCCGGAATTCTTCCAAGGTTTGAGAGATATCACCTTGAAGCACCAAATCTTGATGATAGTAGATGAAGTTCAAACCGGTGTGGGTGCCAGTGGTAAGTTCTGGGCCCATGAACACTGGAACTTGACCACTCCTCCAGATATGGTTACCTTCAGTAAAAAGTTCCAGGCAGCAGGTTTCTATTTCCATAATAAGGACTTGCAGCCAAATCAGCCATATCGTCAATTTAACACCTGGTGTGGAGACGCCTCCAAGGCCATTATTGCCAGAACCATATACCAGGAGATCGTTAAGCACGGTCTTGTAGAAAGAACCGCACAGGTAGGTGATTATTTGTACAAAAACTTGGCCAGCTTATTCTCTAAGCATGAAAACAAGGTCAAAAACCTCAGAGGAGAAAATTTCGGTACTTTCATCGCCTGGGACTTCAACGATGGTGCTACCAGAAACAAGTTTTTAATGGAATGTCGCGCCAAAGGTGTCAATGTTGGTGGATGTGGTGATTTTGCCACAAGATTAAGACCCACGTTGGTCTTTGAAAACAGCCACGCCGATGTGTTGCTTGGCGTGGTCGAGGATGTGTTGAAAGAGTTGTAATTGGCATTCGCAGCCAAACGGTAGGGGACAGCGCAACGGAGCCCTGGGCCAACGGTGCGCTGCCTGCACAAAGACATTGGCGATCTAGATTCCGGCAATAAGCAGAGTAGAAGAGATAGACCATAAAAGGAGTCCGACGGGGATATCGTGTCCGAATATACAATACCAGTAACACCAGTAGAGTAGTAGTCTATAAATGTAAACAGACGGACCTTTAACGTTTGAGGGGCGTGTAGATTAAACATTAAACAATACAACGTCCGCCTTACTAATTCGTCTGCGCTACTGGCGTGACACCGTCGCTACGTGGCGATGCCTCCACGCCGCACGGCCCTAAACCGGCCCAAAACACTTCTGCTGCATTTCCCCCGGTCACATGCTTAACAGTCAAATCGCTCGCTACGCCGCCAACCCATCTATACACATCACTAACAGACAGTATCAGAAGCACCGTATCGTGTTGATTCGACTTACAGGCTAACAACTTCCTTGCTGGACCATTCGAGTCAGAGCTTTGACCACAAAAACTACTGTTTGGCTTCCTTATCGCTAGCATATAAGTCTTGCTTTACTTACAACAACCTTATCAGCAGACCATATTTATTATACTCCAATACTATTTCAGCACCGCTGGACCATTCGCTTCATCACTAGGTTCAATGGTTTCACATGTTAGGACGTCTCTTCAAACAAAATAACGGCAACCAGGCGTTTAACGCGCCACAGTGCCCGTCGAGTAGTGTCAGTATCACCAACAACCCGCCTATATCACCATCACTGGTGAACGTATCCAACTTTAATTCATATGAAGATCAGTATACTAGAGAGATTTTGTATGGTACCCACAATTCCAACCAGCTTAAACCATTTCACTTCAGCAACCAACTATTTCGAATCGTGATATCTCAAGATGGAGGTAACCTTCGTTCGAAACAAGTTCTTTACGATTCAGCAAACGATTCAGATGCCTCACATCCAAAAACACCACCAAACTCCAATAATTTACACAAGTTTTCTCCGGCCAAGCAGTCGTTCAAGAGAAACATTATGAGCTCAAAAGTCCACCATCCTTCATCAGAACTCAACGATTATATGTTTGGCTGTGGGTTGCCCACCACACAAACCCAGTCTTCAGTAAAAATTCATGTGTTGCCATCGATAAATAGCCTGGTTTACGGCAGCTCGCAATCGGTGCTTATCACCAGACTCTTTTCCATCACCGACTTGGAAACTACAGAACCGGCTATGGACCTTTCTACTCTGAACTTCACACCTACTTGGAACCCAACCCCAACATTGTACATTAACGAGTCTTCGCTCCAGAATTTTCCATTCATGAAAAGCTCCATACTAGCGTGCCAGAGCACATCTCTGTCCTCCACGCTGTCGTCTAAATCTACAAATAGTATCAACAGTCGGTTTGCGGCAGGTATCATCATACCTTTGGAATCTTTGCATGATATTAATGATATAATACTTAATAACTGGGACGAAATCTCCCACTACCTTATATTATTGCAGAAGTTTACCATCAAAAAGTTGGTTCACGAGTTGAATGTGGGTATCGCCAACAATATTAACTCTCCAGACTTTTCTTCGGGATGCCCATGTCCTTATATCATTAACAAACGTATACAGTTCCCGAGCTACTTGTTACAAAACGACCAAGATCTCCACAACCAACTCCTCAGGTTGATTAAACTAGTGCATTATAACGCCAATACCCCTCGTTTGATATGCTCCAACAGTTTGATCAAGCACTCTATATTGAATCATAATTCCAACTACAATTGCATGCTTTTAAACTGGGTATTGGAGGTCCTAAACTGGCTAGAATTCAAGGACGGAAAGGTCCAAAACAACTATTCTTTTGCCAATGCATATCCCCATAATGAATCTTCTTCAACCTCCTCAAATACTTTCTTGGCTAGTCTTTTGGCTTTGATTATTCCCCTTAGACACCAGTTGAGTATCAAACCATTTTGTAACATTACAGGCACCAAAAACCGGGAAATTACCCGTGTGGTGATCATGACAGGCAACCCTGTGGTAGCCAAAAAACTCATATTTATTATTAACGCCATTATTCCCAGTGACATGTTCTCTTTTGATGTGAAGCTGGACTCTAACGATTTCAATGAAACCAAGCATGAAGAAGACCACGAAGAGACTAACGATTATGAAGCTGCAAACGTTCCCACCCCCACCAGTAGATCTTTTTCCAATTCTCCAACGGCTGAGATGTCTTCTCGGTCGTCGCCTGTCAATACTAGCAGCACCAAACCCATTGCAATACAGTCAACCAAGTATTCGTACCCTTCCAGCGGTACTAGTTCGGCGGATAATTCGGTGCGGTCTTATTCCTCAGTAAAAGGTTGGGAAATACCCAAAAAATCAGGTGCAAGTGTTCCATCTCATACGCCTAGCTCTAGGGTAGAGTCCAATACTCAAGTGATTCCCATCTCGGTGACTAGTAATTCTTCTCGTGAAAGACAAAGCGCCCAATCAGGCTCATTATCCAAATCCACGTCATTATCTCAATTGTCATCATCACTAAACTCTTCTTTATCACTTTCATCATCGAATTATTCACTCTCGAAATTCGGGGTAAGTTTTATGGAAAAGTGGAAGAATTCGTTTGGAAGTTACAACAGTAATAATTCTACCACTTCCAACACTTTCACCAGCTCGAACCAAAACTTTGGCTCTTCGTACACCTATAGTGCGCTCGACGATTACGTACAGCCTCCACTCTTTGGAGGGCCCGGCAGCTTGACTAAGCGCAATTCTATCCAATCGCTCAGAACTCCTTCTCCGGCTATTGAGCACGACGACTTTACATGGCAATCCAACAATATGCATTTAAATGGCTCTACAAATGGCCATTCGGGAAGCATAAATATTAATAATAACGGTTTTGGTAACGGTAATCATTCATATGCCTCCAATATTCTGATGACTCCCACCAAGTTGTCTCGGACTCAATCGATGTTTGATCTTTATAACATGAACAATAGTCAGCAAAACTCAGTAAGTGAAGAATCTGGTGAACCCCAAGTTATTGACAAGATAAGGAAGTCCATGGAGATCAAAAGAACAAAGACAAGCATCTATATTCCTCTCATAAAAGACAATATGGTGAAGAATATCTCAGAACATAATAGGGAAGTAATTAAAAAGAAATGCGCCAACATAATGAAGACAGAGGTTTCTTTGATTAGAGATCCGGATTCCAACATACTTGAAGTCACTCCATTGAACTTGGAGGATCCCGAATCGCTTGAGAAAGAGGCGCGAGATGTAGATGGTTTTGAAGATATGGAAGAAGTTGATAGCTTCTTGGCTGATCAGTGTACAATCACTTCCAAAAATCCGAAGAAGAACAAATCCTGGTTAGATTCAAAAGAAAAAGAAAAGAGGGCCAATTTCAGGCAAGGTTCAATATTAAAGTCTAAACCTTTATTACCTAGAATTGCTATCAGTGACGAATTTAGACCTGAGTTCAATGTCCAGTCGTGTCCAATAAACCCCAAATTAGAAAGTCAAGTGACAGCCACAATGAAGAACGATTTACTCTTTTATCAAGGAAATACCAATTATGACCAAATCACCTCAACCACTATTTTCATTAGTCTTCGAGCTAGAGAGATTAAGTTGATCGAAATGAGCCTAAACGAGAATATGCAGGAGAAACCATATCCTTCGAATTCTGCACAGAACCTTCCCATGTCACCCCCGGCGGATAGTGCTCGGAACAAAAATGATGCCGTGCCGAACAGCCATATATCGGGCAAAAATACCTATAAAACCAAAATTAAAAAGGTTTATACCCCGGCCAAAAACTCAGGTAATCCGGACAACATAAACAAAGTGGAAAATGTGTTGGATGAAATGAATAAACTTTTCATCGAGCAACAAGCCAACTACAACACAATCGACAGAAATGGCCACAAAACAAACGATGTGAGAAAAAAGGAATCAGGCAAAATCGCTCCTGATGAGATACAACGGTTAGCAGGACTTGAATCGTTTACGAACAAATTATCGAACTTGGTTTTGAACTTGGTGGACAGAAATTTCTTAGAGTGATATGTTCTATCCTAAGATTTCCTTCATTTACGAAAGCTCCACTTATTTGAAACGCGGGGTGCGATGTCGTTTAGTTGGACCGTATTTTAAGGTCGCTCGTATTTTTGCCCTTCATACTTAATTGTAGTTACCCAATATTTTTCTGGGATGATATCTTATATTATTCGAAAACAATCTTAGTACCGAGAGTTTATAACTGCACGACTTATACAAGCATCACTGTAGCTACAATAAAACGAACAATTGCCAAGCGAATGCATAAACATTCTATATTTTTTTTTGCCACGAATTGTCTATGCGGTTTATATATACAGGTTGATGTTGAGCTCGGAGTTTACATCTGAATCGATCTCAGTGTATATACTTATAAGATAGCAGGTTTAGCTTCTGGTTTAGTTCATGCAGAACCAAGAAATTCGATCTAAAATCAGCTAATTTCAAGCAGTCAGCACGGTAGCTAAAGTGATTCGTCGGTCAACTCTGATAGTCATCCGTGGAACAACATCAAGATGTAGGGCGATGAAAATTGCGAAAAGTATCGCAGTACCCAAAAGGGATCTCCGCGAAAACATTTGGAGAAGAACAAAAGAAAAAAGATGGCGGGGCTAATACGAAAGACAAGGATGTGTGGTGCAAATGGTTGGGGCGGACATTGTCATGGCCACAGCGAAAATGCCACTTGATGGAAGCCAGGACTAGTTTCTGGCTAAGCAGCCTAATTGTTGTTAGATAATATAGCTTTGTAATCCATAAATATTACATAATGCATAGTGTATCCGATTTCAGCATCCGCATCTGCCTTCCACGGATTTACGCTGCGCCCTTCCACGCATCAATTTCATGCGCGCCGGGCTCTCCCCCCGTCAACTTCAGTTTGGGGCTTGTTCCGTGATGATAATTGAACTGAAATACTGTCTTGCAGTTGTAACATGCAGCATTACATGTAGCATGTCATGTATCTCTTCAAGCGCAATATATGTAACTTGGTCTGATTCTACCTTGAAATCAATGTTGCACTGAGTACGGCTAAAGCTCCGCCATTCCTTATTAGAATACCTTAAATATCCTTTATCCGTAGTGCAGATACTTTGGGTGATCGGATGTTCTCAATGACCCAAGAGCTAAGCCATGTTGCGTGTTAACTTAACAGCTGTTTTCCAGCCTTCAACCGTTCTTCCAACACATGTTTTCGTTGGAACGAAGCCCGCATTTCGTTTTGGGACGAATTTCCACGCATTTTTCAACAATAGAAAACAAAGCTACTCAACAATTACTGACCTTTTAGTACCGTTAACAAGTAAAAAGGGCTAGATTGATAAAATTACCAAACCGATACTGATAACAATATATAGTACCGAACACAAAGCCGCCAAGACAGCTCAGTGCGTTGTGTAGGACTAGGACCATTATTCTATTATATCAGGACAATCGAGCTTTTTCTTCCCCTTTCAGTCTATCTATTGGATTACTGCTTGCGCTAATCTCGACTAAGTTCAATTAATTTTATTACCCATAATAATTTTGGCTGGAAAGGCGTTCCGGAGTTAATACCCCAGACTTTTTGTTGGCCCCAGCTCTGAACTAGAAAAATCATAACAATCGTAGGCGTTGTAGAGGTTGTAGAGGTTGTATTCTCCCGTATATTTGACGAGGATGTAATTAAAAAACCGATATTTTTTATGTTAGTACGCAGTGAAAAGTTCCGCCCGCCACATATGCGCCTACTACATGGAATAAATTATTAATCTTTATTAAATGAGAAAATCACTAGAAATAAAAATAAGAGAAAACCGTAACTCCGTCATGCATACAAGTCGTAACCCATTAAAAACCCAGATAGTACTTAATCGTAGATTTACAAATCATTGACAGTCAACAAGATGTCATTCAATCCAGTTTCAGTGTTGAAGTTGTCCAACAACTTTGTAGAATAGCCGTTCTGGATATTGGAGTAGTTCATGTCCAACTTGTTGTATGGGTTGATAGACATGTAATCTTCGTCAACAACTGGCATGTTGATGGCAGCAGGGTTGGCAGCAGTGTTGTCAAAATCCACCATCAAGTTGGAGAAGTCATCCATGCCATTGTTGCCCAAGTCTTGGAACAAGTTGCCTTCGTTGAGGTTGACACTGTTGATGTTGAAGTTGTCGTCTTGAGTAGTAGGAGAGAAGTTGCTCAATGTGGGAGAGCTGTCTTGTTCTTGTTTTATTTCGAATTGGGTCTTAGCTTGAGGTTGTTCTTCGATTCTTGGGGTATGGTTGAACAAGGAAGCGGAAGATTCTCTGTCGTACTTGGTCAAGTCTGGAACTGAGAATGCGCGGTTGACATTCGAGGCGGAAGAAGTCAATTGATTTTCAAACATATTGAAGTTATTGTTGAATAAAGACTGGTTGAATTCGAATGTAGCAGCTTGTGGCACAGCAAATTTCTGGTTTTGTGGCTGGCTTTGACTGGCTTGTTCAAACACTGGGTTCTCCAACTGGAACGATTGCTGTTGGGAGAAAGCGTTGGTTGCGTTCATGTCGAAACTGACCTTTGAAGATGGTGATATCACATCAGGGGTTTCAATCTTGACTCTCTTAGCAGCAGGTTGACCACCGAGTTCTGGGGTGGTAGGAACTGATGGTTCGCTGTAGTTAGATTGGTATGTCATAGAAGAGGTCTTGCTTGCAGGAACAACATCGGGGCTTGAACCAAAAGAGGTGTAGTTACCGGAATCCTTGAACTTCTTGATGTATTCCCAACACTTGTCACCGTAAGCCTTAGGGGTCAAACCTGTGACCGACTTGAAGACTCTGTGAAAGTGCCATGCAGACAACTTGGATTTGGCAGCCAATTCCTTGAATCCCAAGACACCGCCTCTTCTTCTTCTTCTCTTGGAAGCGCTGTTTGGCGATTCTGGGCTATTGCCCTCTTCAGGAGTGGCACTCTTGGTAGAGGGGGTCTGAAAAATGCTCATAGCAGCAGCCAATGCCAAATGACGACAAGCAAGATCTACCAACCTGTAGTGATCAGAGTCGTTTTTGGACAAAGGAGTGGTTTCCTTGGCAAACTTGGAATCCACGTGGATGTTTGGAAGCGAGAGTCTATTATTTGGGGTACCGCTGACGTTGTTGAGGGTTTTGAGGATTTGTTCTTCATTCACTCTTTTGGATTCGATGATGTTTGCTTTTATAATTTGGTTGTTTCTTTCTTCGTTGACGTCCATCAATGGTGGCAAAAATCCAATCTGGTGATTAATTTCCGCCACACTATTGATCAACAAGTTGACGTCGATACTTGGAGCACTCATGGCATCACAAGACTCACAAGGTATGTATCCCAAGCTCAAAGCATCAGCTGGGGTGTCTACAAACTTGATTTCGGACTTGAGATTGGTGATGGGACGAGCGTCACAGTCTGGACGACAGAAGTGCTTGTGCACCTTGTTGCAGACGTAGAAAGAACCAGCGGCGAAAGGATCGCTGAACTCGTAAGCTTTCCATCTAGCGGCTTCTGTAGAATACACCATTGTGTTGTAGGGTATTTGTATATGAGATAGGTATGTGAGGGATAGTCGCCAACGTTAATATGAGGCTAAACTAAGGACGAGTTATTTGATTAATTGAACTCGGTAATAAGTGAAACTGGTTATAGAATAGTATGAACAACTATTAGATGTGATTGAGTTTGGGACAAATTCATCCTAAGTAGGGGGATATATAATTACCTTTATATGAATTTTCTAGACGATTTCTTATTCCGGTTTTTTTGGAAAGGAGACACACATCACACCTTCTAATTACATGTAGAAGGAGGTGAGAAAATTAATTTTACTCTAAAATATCGGCCAGAACAATAAGAGTTCATAAGATTAGAAGACAATAATAAGACACACACAGCGCTGCGCATAAAAAATAAGTTTAGGTCTTATGCACACCCCCCCAGTTAAATTTCAATTTTGGGCTCAAACGTGAGCCAATATGCATGTGGGGTGGTCAGTCAAATTCCAATCACGTATGCAGCCACGCACACATCATCCGGAGTTCCGCCACATGGCCACATGTGGATAATGCAAAAAATATTCGAGTCTAGAAACCTAAAAAAATATTAAACATCCGATTCGAACTCTGATTACACCATGGAATACTACTATACAGCTCGCCACGTACTTCTATTGACGTAATTTACGTAAGGTATCTCAACTATTAATTGTATAAAGGCTAAAAAGATTTTATTAGGGGTGTCTCAGACTAACATTGAACGGAGCTCCATCCTATGTCCCAGACATCCATGTTTTACCTACCTATGTCCCAGACATCCATTATTTCACTGTTAAAATCCCTCGTTCCAAGCATTGAAATTCTTACGGCAATCTCATTTCGCATGTGTGGACCACTTGGACCAAAGGACCCTAATGCAACACGGGTAAGGATGAGTTGTAGTTTCGGGTAAATTTCATCAATCTCTTATTCTATCCTTCTCTACTGTGATTTTGAATTGAAGTACAACTTACTATCCACATTTTTTATTTTTTGAAATTTTATTTTTAGGGCTGGAGGCGCACCTTTACTCGCTGCGATTACTACTTCGGGCGGTTCTACTAGCCACGGTTCGGAGCCTTTATGCTGATTGTCAAAATTTAACAAACGAATCTGCAATTTCAGGCTATTCCGAATTGATGTCTGGAACTATGTGATGCGGCAAGTGGAAACATTCACGAGTATTTTATTTTTTTTAGATAACTAAGCATTATTGATTTTCTTTGGTCTATTTTTTTTCAATCTCAAGGCAGCGGAGACGGTTGTTCATCAGCCGTTTTGAACCATGTGCTAAACGGCCCCCAACCATTGGTGACTCTATGTATGTCATGTTCTCATTACATTTGTCAGCTTCAAAACGTCCCCTACGTATGTCATGAATCCTACATATATTTTTCTTAGATGTTCTATAATTATATATCGTAATAATATTTGTCTCGCCAACAAATTCGTACGCCGTACATGCCCGTTTCCCGCATTCAAGCCTCCGCAGGACTTTAATTGAACTTCAATAATATACCTTGTAGTTCTGAGGCGGAGAAGTCCTCAATTCTCCTAAATTACATCGTTGAGGCGGTGGTGGATACTTCAGCATCCGCTAAATCCATTGATTAACAGTAGTTTATCTCACCAGCACGTCGATATCCTAGCACTCCGTAGGGTCTAGATGCAATGATGTCAACATAAGTCGGGGCCAATTACATTGTAACAGTTCGTACATTTCGTAGTTGTATTTTTGTGCATCAAAGGCTGGGCGCGCCCCAAATGTCTTGTAAGTGACAGCCCTTATAATTGAATTTTATTTGCCGTTGAAAAAATATGGCTTGTGCCGTGGCGAGTACTACCTTGGATTTCATATAGAGTTTCAAATCACATGAAAGAGTCAATATCGAATTTGCCAGAATTTCTTTTTTCGATAAGAGTTTATCAGAGCGTCGCGCTTATAGCGCCAATCGTCTTTAACATTGGAGAATGCAAGAATCCGTTATTACAGACGGAAATAAGCCGCGCAAGTCCGTTTCGATACCGCCTTGAGCGCTCCACCATGCTCAACTCTGCATGGTGGAGGGCTCCACTCCTATTGATACATATTTCAATCGTGCTAGAATTCAAGCCCTGCTTGTTGTGGCCGAAATTGCGCTCCCTAAATGCGATTGCTTTAAACGCGACTTTCAGAACGTTTCGTTCAACTTTTGGAACACCGTGATTCCTAGAGTGGCTCGGTAAAATGTAACCTATACTGTATAAAATTCGTTTTACAAAAGGGGGTTGTCTAAGATCAGACTAGAATCATCCTAACTATTTCAAGTACGCACGATCGACAAAGTGGTTGGAGTTAAAAGAAGAATTTGACGTTGGTTCGAAACGTCATCTAAAGATTTGCGCCCACGCAACAAGCTTTGCAGAATTCGCTACTAGCCTTATGTTCTATTACATCACATTGTTCGATCAGAGATCGACAACTATGAGCTTTGGGCGTTAACTTTTTTCTGTATAGATCATAGCTAAGCCGTAGAAACGCACCTGATGATGTAATTTTTTTTTCCCCCAAAGCCACTTTTAGAGTTTCTTCGGCAAAATTCTGTAGGGTTCTACGCAAAGTTTGTTGTTGTCTTGGAATCGAATGTCTCGAAATGAAGATTATTACATCACCACAATTGAAGGCTCTCTTTTTTCAGGTAAATGAATATTTATCACATTGTATACCCAAGTCAACCTGTTCCATTAGCAGGATGATCTCAAGTCAATTTCGTTTCAGAAAATATGATAACATAATCGTCGATCCGAAGATATCATTGAGGCGAGTGAGGAACAGATTAAAGCTGCAATCAACGGCTGTAATACCTGCATAGTCATGCACATCCCTTCAAGATAGAGTCCCAAATTCGCACCCCCAGCTAGTCATGGAGAATCATCCGATATATGGCTCGTAATGCCTCCAAAAAAATATTTGTGAGGTTACATCGTTGAGGGCTCGTTTCACACAACAAAAAAAAAAATGGGAAAGCTTGGATTTTCCATGCACGGATTTCAGACGAGTTCCGTTTCGCGCATCTTGGGCTTGTGTTCTAAATTCACGGTGACGGCCTCTTGCCACATGAATTGGCACCTAGAGTAGACTATCGACGCCCTCTTGTCTTGTAAGGATCTATTGTTCAGAGAAATAGTGAGGGGATGGAAGAATCTGGCTAATACATTTTATCGACCTTCCCGATAAGGAATTATTGTAATTTCTCCGCCCCCTAATATTATATTTTTCTTGAATTGTATTTTTTTACTATTCGAGATGATAATTTTCACACGTTGCTTCAAGCGTTTGTCACCTCATAGCTGAAGCCCAGACTAGTAAACCGGTTTGTATCGGAACCGACGTACATGATATCTAGTGGAGGACATAATTAAGGGTTCAAGGATACCCACAAAACCAACCAAATTGAGGCTCGGCTTGTTATTAAAAACGATGTCTCGGAGGCGGTCCAACTTTTCCGCGCGTGTCCGCATACACGACTTTCTCAAACATGTCACAAAACGTATTCCGAGACATCTCCTAAAATGCAATGCACCTCGCTGAGAGAACCTGCAAAAAAACACGTCAGCAGGCTCTACGAAAAGGTTTCGCTGTTACATCGATGAGAAGGAACTCCACTACTCGTTTTAAAGTCCGTTGAAAGAGCACATCAATCACTTGTAGCTGAAAGAGGTCTAGACAAAACAGGTGCCAAGAATATATAGCCGGAAATTCCCGCCAATTGCTGTGCTCGTATAGAAATGGATTTATCCGCGGAGTTTACAAACGTGTCTGCCAGGCACGGAGGGCACCACCATACCGTGAATATCAAATACGGCTACGTAATTGTTGCATTTTCATTGGTGCATATATTGGCAAGGACAGCTATACATTTCTTCTATACGAAAAAATGGAATCGGCTAGGAACACCGTCCAACAACTTGAAACCTCTTGCAAGCTTTCCACTTTGGCTCACCATACTATTATGGGCCATAACCATCTCATTTGTTAGTATTCACCATGTCGAAGAGTTGTCTGAAAACTATGTAGTTGTTGTGAAAAGATTCGGAAGAATCTCGTATGCGTTGATCCCGTTTAACATCTACTTGGCTTTTAGGCCCTCCAATTTGTTCAACTCATCTTGGGGTTACTACTTGGAATCGATTGACCTACACAAGTGGATCTCACGGGTGATCTTTGCTTGTGCTGCCATCCACTCATTTGGTTTTGCGTACAAGTGGATCACCGAGGGTGTTTTGGTAGCGAAAGTATTGAACCTTCAAAACTTTTTAGGGGTAACTGTATTTCTTTTGGTTGTCACTTTGCTGGTATGGTCTGTTCGGTACATCAGAAGAAGATTTTATCGTAGTTTCTACATTCTTCACCAGGTATTGGTCTGGTCATTTGTGATCCTCATCACCCTCCACGCACGGCCCGGAGTATTCTACATTGGTATTATATGTGGGCTTTGCTTGGTGGTGCAGGCGGTTCAGAGATTCAACAGCTACTATGTTGGTGAGGCTGATATCGAAGTGTATCAAAACGCAGCCATTTCGTCGCTTCTGTTGGTCACGATCGCAAAGCCGCACGACTTCCCTTCCTCCTACCTTGCCGCATCCCACATTAGGCTCTCTTATTCGAACGCGGGCTACTACTCCTGGCTACTTCCCACACACCCATTTACCTTATTATCGACTGCTGATGACGATTCGCCAACCCTAGACTTGATTGTAAGACAGGGCCAGCACTTCACCTTCAACCCTCCCTACTCAACCTATGCCATTACTGGACCATATCCGTCTTTACCAGTGGCGTTTTTCAACACAGTACAGTCATTGGATGTGATTTGTGGCGGTTCAGGGATCTCTTTTGGTGTGCCCTTGTTGAAATATGCATTATCCAAATCTTTGCCTATTTCGGTCACTTGGTGCATTCGCAACAAAAGCGATGTCCATGTCTTGAAACATCTCAGCTCGGAGATTCAAGACAAAATAGACATATATGTGACAGGCGCTGACACTTCATTGACGCTGGGCGACGAGGCCCACGAGGTATTGTTGAATCAGCAGCAGAGTGACATAGAGTTGTCTAACGTAGAATCTTCACACAAGTCATTCAACCGGGGAAGACCCAAGCTAGACAGAGTGTTCTCGGCGGAGCGTTCAGCTAATCACTGGACAATTGCTTGTGGGCCCGAAACCCTTATTGCAGAAGCCAAAAAGTGGAGTTCCGAACATGAATCTCACTTTTTTTCAGAGCATTATGAAATGTAAGTCTATACCATATTTATTTAATCAAACACATGAGCCCTTAACCAATTTCCACCCATTTCCGTCAAATGGGCTATTGTCTCTAACCAACACTAGCCACATGTAAACAAGTGCATTCAGGGGTAGGCTTCTTAATGCGAGTAGGGTGAGTAATGTACACAAACCGCGAAAAAATAATTCTAGTCGGAGTACAAACTGAAACCAGAAGGCTGAGGGGATAAAAAAAAAATATTGAAAGCACAAAGGGGACGCACCCCCCATATTGAGTCGACAATAACTATGATGTCATTTTGCTGCAACCGAAGAATCCGTTGGTGATTAATCTTGCATGGCTTAAAAGGTCAGATGTTCAAATCGAACTCATCTCAGCCCCCATGCTATATTAACTGAAATTTTCAGCCGGCAATATTGTCTGTTCCAACGTACAACCGACCGCTTATATAATCAATTAGCAAGTGATTTTTTCAACTTAACGGCTATTGTATCGCATACAGGTGAAATTAAGCGGGTTTACTTTTCTAAAGTTTTCCAGCGCAGGTGACGTATCTCTTTTAGAGGGGGTAACAAACCAATGCGCTAGAAAAAAAAAGGAGAGCTCGCACTCAGGTTCGAACTAAGGACCAACAGATTTGCAATCTGCTGCGCTACCACTGCGCCATACGAGCTCTTTCTGAAGGGCCAGTGCTGCGGATCTAAGATACCTTTTTCCGTCTATGTCTAAGCCTTTCCACGGAAGTGTTTCAGACGTCACCATCTTGAGCGATAATCTCCCGAAACGTACAAATGAGCCACGTTTATTGTAATGGTTCTTGCATGGACCCGCAACAGGTTTGACCTAGGCTACAATGTGGAACGTTCGAGTCGGCGTTGCCCATAGCCTACATGCACAGAGGCATTTCAAGTGCACAGAACGATTTTCAGTCAATTTGACCGTTTGAGACACAAGTAGTTAATCTGTTTTTCGAGTACGAAACGTCTAGAGGCTGGATCAGTTGCTTGCCATAAGGCACCATTTGACGATTATACGCCACAGAGCTTCCAACTGAGATAATAACGCGCGATTACGTCGGCCATCCTACATCGTAAGATACCCGAACTGTATTCTCCCGGGATTTGAACACTGATCATCTGTACTAAATTATAATTATCTGTAATAACTTTAGTAATCTAATTTTTTCGCAGTGCTCGTTTACATTTATTGGTCTTGTGTCTAGCGGTCAGTATACCCAGGAGTACACCCCGTACACTCAAAGAAAATATCAGCTGAGGGGAAGAAAGATTTGCACATCTGGGGCTGCTCATAACATCGTGGGGAATGATCATACGTTAATTGCTAGGATGAGATCATGACACCGCATTCTCTTGTGCCACTGTTTGACCACATCTCCTCAATTCTAGATCTCGCTGCCATTGCACTAGTATCCTGGCCATTTCCATGGCAAATAGCTGTCTGCCTCGCACTACGAGCTCATCCCACCCAAGCTGCCGGGGTTCAGTTCACGAGACATGTGCCATGTGTCACGTGCCGCGACATATCTCACTTACAAATGGCATCGCAGTCAGTCCAGATCAACGGCCCTACATGTCGGTAAAGCAGGATTCGTTCGGAAATGAGTCGTTGGGGACGAACCACGGAGGCAAATCCCAATTCTCTGTTCGAAATTTGCTAGATTTGAACGATCCAGCCCGTGCTTACGCGCTGCCTCTAGCGGTGATTGCCCTTGTGGATCTCAACGCGTTCTTTGCTCAGGTAGAGCAAATACGATTGAACCAACCAGATAATTCACCCGTTGTGTGTGCACAGTGGCAGTCGCTCATTGCAGTGTCGTATGCGGCCCGTAAATTTGGTATCAATAGAATGGATACTATCCAGTCAGCCAAAGCCAAGTGCCCCAATCTAGTGATCGGCCATGCCGCCGTATTTAAGAAGGGTGAGGCGCACTGGTCGTACGTGCCTGGATTGCCCCACCAGGCCTATCACAAGGTATCTTTGGATCCGTACCGAAGAGAGAGCCGCAAGATTCTCCGTGTATTGCAGCAGCACTGTGACTTGGTAGAGAAGGCCAGTGTAGACGAATCGTACTTGGATCTAGGTAGATTAGTATACGAAAAGCTAGCAGAGGCATTTCCTAGTCAGATAGCGGCCATCGAAAAGGCATCTCCTCTGGACCCTCTACCTCCAATTCCTTCTGCGTTGCCAGCTTCTCTCCAATGGATAGGCAGAATATACGAATCGGAGCAAGAAGCGGCCGACCATACGGAACAAATGATGAAGGCAGGGGAAGATTCGACAAGGATACCTACGTATATTGAGGACTGGGACGACATTGTAATGTTAGTAGGTTCACAGATATTGCACAAGCTACGGCAAGCTATATATAGTGAATTGGGCTACTATACGTCTGCTGGCCTCGCAAGAAACAAATTGATAGCAAAAATAGCGGGCGGGTTTATCAAGCCCGATTTTCAGACAATTATACGGAACAAACTGGTTCACAAGTTCATGAACAACTGCGAGTTGAACGACTTTACAGGTTTGGGAGGCAAACTAGGCGATTTGGTGCTTCAAAAGTTCGAGATTCCGCCCGACTCCAATTCCATCAGCTATATCCGAGAGAATATAAGTCTTGAGACGTTGAAAGAGGAGTTTCGAAACGACCCAAATCTCGCACAAAAGATCTATGAAATAGTGCGAGGAAACTACCAGCTGCCATTAACCCACAAGGTAGATGTCAAATCAATGATGTCACGTAAGAACTTCATGAACGGGCGACATGTAGACACGCTCCAGGACGTTTTGGACTGGATCAAGGTGTTTTCGGGGGATCTATATAACCGGATGATAGAATTGGACGACGAAAGTCTCAATCTTCTGATGCTGCAGCTCGATTCCAAAGACAAGGGCGCTATCAAGCGACCCAAAACCGTCAGCGTCCACATCACCACCTCCAGTTGGAACCGGCACTCCAAACAAACGCCTATTCCGCTCACCAGATCGCTTCCAAAGCTTAGGGAGATGGTGGAGCGGCTCGGGTTCCAGCTTATTCAAGACCTATTGGACAATTCAACAGGTTCCAATTTGCTCAACAAAGGCAAAAGCAATGCCGAATTGCGCAAACAAGAGGTTCCTCTTAAATCCATAAAAATCACACCTCTAGCCAATCTTTCACTTGTTCTCTCCAACTTCGTCAAGACCAACGATTCAAGTCTTATAGACTCGTACGCCGGAACCAAACCCAGCGATAAAGAAAATATCAAGAAGTTGTTTGACGAGGTTAACAACGAGAAGCTCCAATTGAAAACCAAGCCTGTGCCTGTGAAAAAAGACATGACCAACAAGGACAAAGAATACATAGCCAAGCTCTTTAGCGATTATGAGGCTAGCCCAAAGCAAACACTAAACAGTGAGAGCAAAGAGACGAGAAGTAACGCCAAAAAAGACGCCAAAGATACCAAAAAAGACATCAAAATAGACCTGAAACCGAAGGGCCCCTCGAAAGACGATATCAAGAAGATGTTCGACGATTACTCGCGTGAAGTCTCGGCAAGTGCTGCTCAGACTAAGCGCAAGCATTCACCCACTCCGGCTCGTGCTCCTAAACGTAAACAAACTCCAGACATCTTACATTCTCTCAAGGTGCAAAAACCCGATTCGTTCTTTCAGACGCTCCAGAAAGGGCACTGTCCAAAGTGTAACTTACCTGTTGAAGACGCTAACGAGCATAACGACTATCACATAGCACTCGAGCTTTCGGAAAGACTCAATCAAGATTAGCTAGAACATACATAGACGCGAACTTTCACAAATTAATCAATAGTAGGCATTCTACTCGAACTTTAACGAATTAATAAATAGTAAGCTCATTTTCCCTAGCCATAGCGAATCAATAAAGAGTAGCTGGGATGCCTTATTCGTTCATCGAAAGAACAAAGTTCATGATCTTCTGTTTGTGCTGTTTCTGGTCCTCGCGCTCCTTCAAAATAGTCTCGGCAAACTTATTGTCAGTTGGAATACTGACCTGCTTAACTCCCGTTTTCTTACCGCTCTTGGTCAACAACTTAAAGGACATGTTGGCACGTCCCGTGAGAGCAGAATCGGCATCGTTGTTATTTAAATTGGCGACGTTGGGCACATTTAAACGAAGACCAACGGCACTATTACTCTTACTCATTTCGTATGAATCTGACACCATACGCTGGTACTCTCTTTCCATTTCCTCTTCAAACTTGCTGGTTTCTTCTTCAATGGTGCGCTGATACTCAATTTGGTGTTCTTCATCGTCTGACGAGTCGGAATCTTCCGACTCCGAGTCTGAACTATCCGACGCATAGACATCCTCATCTTCATTGATATCTTCATCGTCTTCGTAGTCTTCATTGTCTTCCTCGTTATCTTCCTCGTTATCTTCCTCGTTATCTTCCTCATTATCTTCCTCATTATCTTCCTTTAATCCTTTTCTGACAATCACAGCCTGCAACTCAGCGATTGTTTCTTTCAAACTGTCGAAACGACGTACCTCACTTACGCTCTCATACTTGGCGTAAACGTCGCTTAATTGGAACTCCACTTCGATCGGAAGAGGCAACGCTTTGCAGAATATATAGTACTGGAAAAAGACCAAAAACACATTGAGAGCCTCGAGATTCTTGGAGTTCTTGCGCTCCGCACTCTTGACCATACGAGGCGTGATGTTTTTAGCCAAATCAGACTTCCCCTTCTTCTTTGACCTCTTGGGCGTTTCGAGTGGCTGCCCTGACCCTTCAAACACTCCATTGATGCTCATTAATATACAGCAGCACATCTGGATTCTAAAGTAATTGTTTGGAAGATCGGTCTCAATGCCGTTTCCTGGCAATGGCTGGTTGTTGGGATGTCCGTAGCACAACACTTTATAGAGTATATCGACCAAGAGCTTGAAACTGACGATACCAACATTGTACAATTCAGCGAGGTACTTGACTTGCGACATACGAATTCTATTGCTTCTGTAGTCGTTCAAGTCTAGGCCCCGCTTGATGCTTTCAATCACAGTATCGACTACATGAATTTTGAGCCACCGGTGATACTTAAACTTTTTTGTCGAGGCCAACAAATTGGCTAGCAGGGGAATATTGTCGTAGCTGAGCTGTTCTGGTGTAGAAAAACTGTCTAGCATAACACCACGAAGCTCCTCTGAGGGTACTCCCAAGTCTTTAAACACACTTTTCACAGCCGTGAGTGTGCCAGCACTGAGCTGCAATATGAGCTGGTGCAAGAACTGCTGGTGTGGAGTCGAAGGCGTGGCTTCATTGTTTGCCTTTTGAACTGTCCGAATCACAGGCGGATCTATAGTGATAAGCATGTTTTTGATAGTCATTTTGTCGTTGATGGAGCTGATTTCTTTCTGCTTGGTGCGAAGTAACTCGATCATTTCCCTCATCAACTCACTATACTCGGGATCCCTTAAGAGAAACCGGCCAATATTATCATACACAAGCGTCAAGATATCCAACGAGGTGTTGTCGCCTATTTTGAGGGTCAAACTGCGGACCTTGTGGAAAATCAGATGCTGCGGCAAAAGCTTAAACTTGGCCAATTCCACGAATATGTAGATATTTTTGAAGCTGATACTGTTGTGGTAGATCTGAGAATTGAACCCGCGGTCAACTGACTCCACCACCTCATTAAGTACGTCTTGAAGTGGCTCCTGGTTGATTCGAAGGAACTTACAATAGTACTTGAGACTAGATACAGATGCTTCTTGAATACTCTTGAAGAGCTTGTTTCTGGTAGCCTTGTTGTTGATGTTGAGCGCGTGGAATTCTATTGTGAGCTGGTCGATATCGTCGTACGAAGCCTTCAGAAGTTTTTCCAAAAACAGTGTCAGCTTTTCGCCATCACTCCTGGTATCTTCAGCAGAATCAACGTCCTTTTCCGCCGCCAAGAGATCATCGAGATTCGAGATCTTAGTATAAAAGTTCTTTTCCTTGACTTCACTCCAGATCCCCTCAAGATCGTCTTCGTTTAGAGACTTGCTCTTGACCAACTCCACCGTAGCACCATTCCCGTCATTCTCGTCTTGCTTCTCTTCTAGCGACGGAAACTCTATACCCATTGCACTGGCAAGCTGCTCGCCAGCATCCTTAAACTTTTCAAACAAAGCTTGCAACTCTTCAAGCTCGCCCAGCAATTTCTCGCTGATTTTCCCCGTGCGAATCGATGCCTTCTTGGTGTCCCGTTCAAGCTTCTTTGTCTTGTTGTATAGCTGCAATGTAGTGGTAAGCACCACCTCGGTATATTTCCTCAATGTAGCCACAAGCTCCTGGCGATGCTCATTCTTGAGAATTTCCAGATCGGAATCCGCCAAGAGCAAGTGCTTGAAGCGCTTTACAAACGATACCGCTAGTGCCAACGAATGGCCCTGTTTGAACTTGTACTGTAAATTCTCGCGCAATATTTCAGCAACAAAGAATTTGGTAGTAAGTTTGGCCAAATCAGGCACACCTTCTTGGGCGCAAAAGGACACATCTCTGAATAAGTCTACGAGGTAAAACTCAAAAAACAACCGAATCAAGTTCTTCTGCCTGACTTTAATCTCATCCGACGTCTCTGCTGATGCCATCTGACTGGTTGATAACGCCACAACGATATTGCGGAAGAGATACGGCGTGAACAGATCTCTGAACCGCTGGTGCAATGCCGAAACAATTTCCAACGCAGCGGCTATATCATCTGATTTAGATACCTTGAATAGGCCTTCTGTTAACGCGGCGATGATCTCTTCGAGGTATTTTTCAAGACTGATGGTTTGGATATCTTTGATGATGTTCTTGTACTGATCTGCATTGATAGAGACCCTTACTTTCTTGATAAAAGCCGTATTCTTTTTGAGCGAAGAGTCTAGTTTGTTTGAAGTGGCAAAGACGCCATCTACGGACCAGGCCTCATGATTGAGTTGGTACAATTGATGTCTCCGCTCATCTAGTTTGGCACTCATTAGAGAAGAGAGAATTAAATTTCGCATTATGCGATCGTTTTTTACCAAAGAAAGAATTGTTGGAGGAAGAGTGGAAAGTGGCATCTGAATGTACTACGATAGGATACGAATAAAGTGTAAGTGAGGTGATACTAGGGTAGTCACTGGTCTAGTAATTGGTGCATATAGTGGTAGCTTTTTACCGACAGGCCAAGATAGCCTCTGTAAGAATTTATTGGCAATTTGAGATATACACGTGACTGGACTAAGTATGTTAGTTAAATGTAAGTGCATAATAACGTGACTATTCATCTCTGATATACGTAAATCCTAAGTTCATACTGATACTCGGTTCGAGACCGTAAGGTGCACTCGCGCTGGTTAAAGGCGAAGACCTAAATGACTTGCTCCAAAAATAGCTGAATTGATCATATCTGACGAAAGGAAGTAATTGATAGATAGCCCTGTACTCAATGGCATTCATGCTTGACTGTTTGAATGAACTATTATGAACCTATAATGAATTAAAGCAAACAAATGACACCAAATGTATGTAGTTCTGTTAATAATTCAACTTTTAGGTAACTCGAAATTTTTCACATTATACAATTCTAACAATCGTACAATTTTTGAATGAATTTGAAAAGGATTGTTTACCTGTAATTTTCGTAACTTGACATTTGACACACCACAGAGAAAACACTTGCAGCTACAGTATTTCATACCTTGAATATTCAACACCGCAGAGAAACGGACCATGCAGCTGCAATTATCGTAGCGTGGACGAGATACGGCAGCGAACCCGGACCATGCAGCTGAATTACATTCGCAACATTATCCACATCTCTGATAAGGCATCGACCGGACCATGCTGCTGAAATACAGGCACAACACTATCGTTATCCACATTGGTACACGGCATCGTCCGGACCATGCAGCTGAATTACAGGCACAACACTTTCATTAACCACATTTTGTATACGATGCAGCTGCAAACCAGCTCCACTTATTGTATACGATACAGCTCCTAACCAACTGACAGCACATTCTCCACATCTTGCAGCTGTAAATCCTTCTTTCAATTGAAATTTATTTGAAATTCGGGTTAGATGCAACTTATCATAGCTTGGACGCATTTGACAAGCCGCAGGGTACCGGACCATGCAGTTCAATTACAAAAACATTTCTCTCCACAATGCAGACCATGCAGTTGAAACACAAAAAAACATGCATTGACCACATTTTGCAGACGATGCAGCTGCTTCACAAAATCCATTCTCCACATCTTGCAGCTATGTCGACTCCTAGACTTTGTATTGTACACATCCTGCCGCACCGCATCCAACGTGCCTTTGAATTGCTTGCCAAAAAACCCTCACAAGGCTTGGACATGCGCCAATAAGTGCGGAAATTCCTGAATTTTTTTTTTCCGCCATGTTGACATCATGTGAAATAAATTACATCACACTAGCCACATGAATAGACTTGAGGCGCATATTGTTATTTTTCGTTGGCGCACAAACTTTTCCATGGCTTATCTGGTAGACCATACATAAAATAGTGAAAACGAACTTCACTTTGCATGGTTCGCCCCGCACCCCCTAATCTACTTCTTCAGCATGATTATAATAAGGCTAAGATGACTAAATGCAAGGTCTCGCCCTGTCTGCGCCGTAGAGCCTTGATTATAGCCGTGAGCATTATTACGCTAGCCACAAATTTGCAAGAATATTAGATAGTATATTTTCTAACTATGTACAGAACTATCCAGACATATCAGACCAATTTACAATAAGGTACACCCCCAGTAGTAGTAGCAGCGGTGCTGACAGAGTTTCGGTTTCAATTTCAGTCGACAGCTCTACTTGAGCAAGTGCGGTTGGCGCACTCTGTGGAATACTCTTCCCTTTTCCAACCCATATTGAGCTCTGACATCGTTGACACTTCTGTCGAAATGCTGTCTCCATACATGTGCGCCTACAGCTTCTAATCCGTTCAGTTCGACAAAGGCTCTTATGTCAAATTCTCCGGTAATTCTGTCAGTTAAAGCTTTGATATCCAATGGGCCAGCTTGTCTGAACACCCACAAGCAAGCACGTTGGTTCTGAGCATTCTTTTCAGGAGTCAATGGCAAGTAGTTTTGGAAGGTCCACTTTTCACCGTTAGCCAAAAGCTTGCCGGTAGAAATAGTGTTGTCTACGTTAGTTAATGGAACATTGGCAAGTCCATAATGTAAGGTTGTGTTGAAAGAATTGGTTTTGGTGTTTGGAGTATCTGGGTTAACCAACACCACGGTATAGAGCTGGTCTTGAGGCACTTGATCGAATTCTTGCACTAATATAGTAGGAGGTTGGGATACGGCAAATGCTGGAAGAATTTCTCCTGGGGTGACCCAGTCGCTGAATTCGTCATTGACATTGTGAGGAAACTTGACTTTGACATCCACTTTAGGCACCAAGGTAGGCAAAGTGTCAGGTATCACGTGCAACTGTTCTAATCTTTGCATGGTGACCATAAGATCAAGCGATTCCCATTTCTGTTTCAAGAGTTGTCTGTAGACTGGTTGGGATTTGTCGAGTTTTTCGGCTCCAAAGAACTCGCTGTTGTACAAAACTTCCGGGTTTTGGATTTCTGCTTCCACTAATAAGTCATTTATTTGCCTGGTTAAAGCTTCAATGTCGTTTTTGTCGGTGGCAGCATCAAGTTGTTTTTGCAATTCTTCCACCTGGGCATATTTGCTAGCGCTATCTTGCTGTAAATACTCGTAGGCTGTTTTGAAAGTTTCGTCGATTTCATTTATACTGTGGTATGCTAATCTTTTGGAGTAGTTTTGAATCGATGCTGGTCCTTCTTGAGGATTAATTCTGTCTAACAAGCCAGTTTTGATTTCGGGATTGATGAGCTTCAAGCTTGCAGATCTTTTGGAAAAATCGCTCCATACACCAGTACTAGAGCTGTTAAGTCTCTTGGAAGCTAAAAACCGAATGGCTTGCGTTCCTCTGGCCTTGGTGCTGTTCATCATCTCACTGTAGGCTACGACTATCACCGGGTAAATTTTTCATACTCGATATTTTTCAGTGAGGCCCAGGTGTGCCCAGAATTACACCGTCCGCGCATGGCCCAGTACCAAATTTACCGCGAATCAGTACTACTATTCAAAATGCTGTATATATATTAACCTACCCAAAACTAAAACCTAAAAACAGAGAAAACACTCATGTGATCTTTAATTGAAATACTGCCCGCAGTCATTAAATCGTACCTTGTTTCATTCATCTATTTTGAAACGTACGATGGGGTGAGTGGTAATGTGTCAAACTTCATAAACTGCAAATCATCACTAATCTGCATTTGAGGAAAGAGCCCCGGAACGATAGGGTTTGCAGGGAGATCGGTATTGGATGTGAGGATCGTATTAGGGTTGGTGTTGCTAAAGAGCAAAGCATGTGAGCCAAAGTAGTCATTATCATTATCATTATCGTCGTCGTCTTCTTCTTCATAAGCGTAGTGTGAAAAGTCCGCGTAGCCACTGCTGTGGCGGTGTGCAGGAGAGCGAGAACAGTGAGGTGGTTCGAACAAAAGATCGTGGTTTGCAATTAAACCGTAGGAGTCGCAGAGATCGGAGTCAGGCGACTTTGGAGGAAATTCCGGATGGGACTGATGATGGATTGAAGGAGTAGTCTTTTGGAGTTGCTGATAGAGGAAAGCTGATGGGTTGTCTTGGAACTTTCCTGGGTGTAGAAGTTGGTTGGGCCCCAAGGTGACGGGGTTTTTGAGCGAATCCAGGTGCCCTATGGTGTGTGTAGTATGATCTGAGTCATCACTGGATTTGGCTTGAAGGGTATTATCAGGGAGATTACCCGACGGCGAGGAATCAAGACGTAAACGCCCATCTAAGTATTGACCAGACTCCATTTGAGTCAAGAACTCACCATAAAGTTCGTTCATAGTGGAGCTAGATTCTTCGCCTGGCACAAGCACCAATATATATAAATATAAGTGATATACGGCGTTGAAAAATACTCAAGGCGTCAAAGACGCTGCAAAATCAACTGTTGCGCGGAGATAAAAAGAAAATATTACGACTCACGCAGCTCCCAGGCAAGGGAATATTGGAGCGAGAACAAGTCCGGCCACCCATGTTCAATCTCGGGACTGAACGGAAACGGCTAGGGTACGCGATCAGACTCAACACGTTTAGTCTAGGTACCTATGTTTAGTTATTTACAATGGAATACTCGTGGTTAACAAGATGAAGGGCAAATAGAGCAATATCGGCTGCATGCAGGAGACATTATCGCCGTTCCTTGTTTCGCGCAGTAAGCTTCTATTTAGGTGACTAAAGACAATGCGAAAGAAGTAGAGCAGTTATGAGTAGTGTCAAAAGGGCAAGGCACTGGCTACAATACCCGGAGCGCAATACATAGGGCTTTAGGTACACCTGTGGAATGCGAGGAATCCAACCACAAATACCCAATAAGTGCTCGGATTTTAGCGGAGAGGGCGGAACATGCCACGGCGAGCCACGAGTGCCTACGAAGAACGGCATTTTGCAGTTATTTTGCGCTAGGCTGGGCACGTGAGCGAACTGGCTGTTCCCCCGGTGCCGAGCGGTGGCAAAAAGCTACGAGCCATTGGCGGCACTACAAGTTGTACCGACGGTGCGAGGTGGTTGACCAGAACGATTGGATATTTCGGTTATTCGGTTCACCTGTATTTGTCTAATAAAAGACTAGCCCCACCCGAGGTAACTATAGCCCCGCTTACGAACTATGGAAAGGCATCTGTACGAAAATTTATGCGTGCCTTAAAGTGCGAAAACCTTGAAAATAATCTACGTTGCACCTTCTTTAATCGCTCCGGCCTGCGGTACAGAAGTTTTGGAGCATCTTGGCAGTGAGCAGATCTCGGAGATGTCCAGGGCAAGTCCATACTGTGTCTAGGCAATTCATTGGCCAGTGTCTATACCTTGCCGGGCACCCATAGTGGACTATAAGGTGCAAAGGGTGATTGTGCGAGAGCGCATTTTTTGGTTCGGCATTTCTGATATTTTTGATGCTCTCTACGGCATTCAAGAACGGGCTGTGGATTAAAACATTTAAATTCTTCGTTTGTTACTTACATACACAATAGCGGCGCTAAACACTTGACTCATTTATCCTTGAGGTTGGAAAATACCGCTGGTGCGGTGGGCATTATATTGCTGTCGTTCTGCACGTTACTGGCGTTGTTGACCACCCCAGGTCCAGCTGAAGGAGAGAGTTCGATCACTCTGCTCTGTAGGCTCAAAGTGTAATCTCTTAACTGCAAGTTTTCCGCGCGCAACTCTTCGATCGACTGCTTCAAATGGTCGACCTCGGCCGCTTTGGCTTCCAACTCCTTAACATACTTCTCCTTCCTCTGCCTAAACGCTCTTTGGGCATTTCTATTCTGAATGGCACGCTTGGTACCGGTGGTCAGTCCCATTCTGACTATCTTTCCATCATGGTCTCCCTCTATAGGCGACTCGCCCCCTATCCCGCGCGCAGTTCCTTGTGCTACCGCGGCTGCCAACTTTTGTTCCTGTGTGTACTGTTCCTGTTGTTGCTGCTGATGGTGTTGCTGAGATAAGCCGGCTGCGACTGCTTCTTGTGCTGCACGAACTTGGTCCTCGTGAAGTTTTACTTCCTCTTCATCATCGCCGACGTCAGTTCCTCTTCTACTTCCTCTGCCCCTGGGCCTGCCATTAACCTTGCGAGCATTTTGTCTTTGCGCCGTTGCAACTGCTGCCGCCGTCACATCTTCAACAGACGGGTACGCATCGTTGCCTTCGTTGGCTCCAGGATGTCTGGCAAACGAAGGGTCGAACTTCTCGTCTACTCCCCCTTCGCTCTTATCGTTGGTCCATGCCGTGTAGTTGGAGTTCATGTTGTGATAGTAAGCTATTATGTAAGATACTTTGTAATTGATTACAAATCTTTTGACGTTTTGCTTGGTAAGTTTGTTGATATCGAGGGAATGGACCGGGCACGACGCATCACGTGTCACAGCCCTATTGCATAACTGTCTGCTACGAGCCGATCTAAGGAGCTACCAACTACAGCACCCACAGGGCCCGCGATTCTCTGGTACTAAACTGTGATCTATGGCACCAAGTGCTGGCTAGTGTTCTTGTCTACTGTGTTTTTCGATGTCCAACCAGGTAACCCCAGCAACGCCCCAGTTTCTAGCCCCAGGAGGCTTTGGAGTAGGGAACCAGAGAAGAACATCCAACTTCTTCCCAGTCACAGGTGGCACGAAAAACGAGTTCGATTTGAACTTTCCTCCAGATTCTGCAAATCTGCCATTTCCTGACACGTCCAGACGTCACCACAGCTCGCCATTGATTGGTGGATTTAACAAGAAAACAAACAGCAGTTCACGATTTTTTGGCATTGGGAACCCAAACGCGAACCAGAATGACACAGGAGGTCCATTATATTCGTTGGGTGACTCCAATACCACAACACCCACACCTTCTTTGGGTATTAGCCTTACGCCTGCGTATGACTCGAGCCGGGCCAATTTAGCCCAGAGCACGTTCAACGACACCTCGGCCATAAATATTAGCCAAGAACTTCAAGCATTGAGTATCCTCTCTTCACCAAACCAGTCGTTAAACTACACAAGACGGGGCCCCAGTCTTATAGCTTTAGAGTCTCCAGTAGTCTCTGCGGGCTCTTTGCTAAATACCTCTACTTCCACCAGCGAAAGCGCAACTCCATTGTTGGCTCCTTCATCGATTTGGAACGACAACTCAATTTACTCTAGCACCACCAAGCTAGGAACACTAGATGAATACTACAAAGAGGCGCCCTCCACACCTATACTCTACTCTCCCTTATTGACTAAGGATTTTTCAGTAGAGTACGAGTTCGATCCTACCAGAAAGTTTGAAGACGACGACGAAATACCTCCTAAACCGGTGAATATTTTTCTGCAAAAGGTGAACAATCCTTCGTTTGTACCCAATCAAAAGCCTGTAGTTACCAAGCCACTCAAGCTTGAAACTAGATCAAAACAGGTCAGTTTAGAGGGCCCGGAAGAACCTAAAGATAGTAAAATCCAGGTTCGTTTGCCCACTCGACAGCCCGATAAGCCCGAATTGAGTTACGACAAGAGCCATTTCTCAAAAGATATGGTGACTTTCAACTTTAACCGGTACTCGGAAGACTACTGCTCCACATTTTACAAGCGCAATGCCCATGGGTACATGTTTATAAAAGAACCAACCAACTCGCTCAAGGTCAATAATACTGGTGGAAAGTCGTGGGTACAACTAAAGATAAAGCTTCCTGCGAAAGAACTAGACAATGCCCACGATATACAATTGCTGTTGCGCAAACTCAGGGTAGATATCAAGCGGTTGCCTGTGTGGAAGCCTATAAATCTCAATGGAAATGGTCCAAACTACAAGAGTGTTGCCATCAAAAAGAACAAGAGAAAAGACAAAAGGAAGGGAAATGTTTCTAGGAGGTTTGGAAAGGACGACAGGTACAAGATCTAGATATACTCTAGCCTCTCACTTCGCCGCATCGCCCAAGTTCGGGTCCAGTGTGAAATAGACGAGACACTTTTTAATTCGTATAGTAGTATGCCTGGATGCTTCCATATGAGTACTAGGATGACTGTTGGTCTAGACTAATTCAGCCCCTAATTCGCCTCGTAGTGCCCTGGAAAAGTGGCTACATTCCCAGAAGCGAAAAATACCTTCTTTCGCACCCAATCTCCGTCAAAGGTCTAGAAGATCTGGAGGCGTTGGCGTATTAGTAGGGGTGTAGATATTGTATACGAGTTTCCGGGGAATAACACGGATATCTTAATACCGCGGTTATCAGACTATGTAGGGTAAGTAAGTTAAGTCCTTTCTGAAATTAAAAAAGTTAAGGTTAAATTGATTCCATCGAGGATCGAACTCGAGACCTTCTCTGGGTGAGAGAGACGTCATACCGCTAGACCATAGAACCTTTTGTTGTAAAACTTTGCTCCGCGCGCCCCTAACACGAGTAAGCCCAAGAGGTACACGTGAGTTACTAACGAAATTGGCGTGCTCTCATTGGATGCACTTTGGCCAACCGGGGTTTGTACAGTGTAAGCAAGACTAGGTATGGGTACCAATAGTATACGTTTCTATTATAGATGTAGATGTATCATACAACCCGGCAATCTCTTGGCTCCCCTCTAACCGAGCGCCCCGCTCTCCCGAATCGTATGATTTGTAGCGCCTATGGTGACTTCTCAACCTCGAATTTTTTTCGATGTCCAATCAATTTTTTTGTGAAAGACCAAACAAAAGTGAAAATTGTTGATAAGACTACACTTCAATAGAAAGACAAGATGTTCACCAACACCATTCGTTCAGCTTTGAGATCTAGAGCCGTGGCCCCTGTGCCAAGATTGGCTGCCATGACCAGACCAACCATCATGAGAATGTCCGTCCCACAAGTTAGATCTTACTCTGACCACCACGAAGAGACCTTCGAAGAATTCACCGCCAGGTATGTATAAAAGACTACAATCAATTTCCACAGTGCTGGTTCCTTCGTGGCCATTCATCACTGTTCTCTCTATTTCATACTAACATTCAGATACGAACAAGAATTCGAAACTGCCTACGACTTGTTCGAAGTTCAAAGAATCTTGAACAATTGTTTCTCATACGATTTGGTTCCAGCCCCAGTCGTCATTGAAAAGGCTTTGAGAGCTTGTAGAAGAGTCAACGACTACCCTACTGCTGTTAGAACCTTTGAAGCCTTGAAGCACAAGGTTGAAAACAACCAACAATATGAAGCTTACTTGGAAGAATTAAAGGACATCAGACAAGAGTTGGGTATTGATTTGAAGGAAGACTTGTACGCTGACAAGGCTTAGGACAATCTGCATAATTATATCCATGAAACATATAATGAATAAACTACAATAAAGAGTAGAGAAGAATTGTAGAACACTGGCTCAAGGCGGTGTATTGTAACATTAATCCAGGAAGTGTGAGTTGTCCAAGTTGTTTCAACTCTCAAGAAATAGGTCTGGACTACAGTAGGCAGTAATTTCCCCAACCAGTTATCTCTCGTACTATCTGTATACCAGGTAGTCAATTGAATAAGACAACTGATTAGAGGTGTTGCACAGATGAGTGAATATCATATTTATTGTGAGGTCTCAACTATATCAATGCTAGACCCAATATGGGTTCCAGAATCAGAGTTTCAACACCAGGCGATTTTGTTATCTATGTAAAACATGACTCTGTCATAGAGTCTTGGCTAAACTTAGCAATTGGCCAACTACCCAATCAATAATCACAACTCCACAACTTATTCAATTGAGTGTCAATGTAGAGTGGCTAATTTTGGATGCAAAAAGAGATGAAATTTCAATTAAAATCAAACCAGAATATCAAATTTGATTGACAACATTGACATACCAGAAGTCATACCCATATGCGAATATATGAAGAAATTCATAGATACATAGATTTATAAAGACATGTAAATAAGTCTTCGCTGTATCTAGGTTGCCAGTAATTAGCAGAATTGATACATTTTTAGTGAAAAATTCAGCGATTTTAATTGAATGACCACAATTGCAAGCTCGAGTCAGAGTACATCTACTAATGTCTGAAAAATAGTAGATGTACTCTGACATTGCCAAGTATCTATCCGTAGAAACCTATAGAAACATAGTCAAGTTGGCTAAATTGCTCGCGCGCGCATATAACTGGAGCCAACCGAAGATCATCAACTAGACACAACAGCAATGGGAGTGTACATACCCCCACCAGGCGACGACGAATCCAGAGGCAAAGGCCGCGGATCCAACACCAATGGAACCGCTACTGAAGCCACCTACACTACAGGAGGCGGTTCGCCGCCACCCTCATCATCTGCATCTTCCTCATTAATCCAAGCATGGATCCCTCGAAACCCGAGCGTGGGACTTGTCTGGGGCCCATTGGTACCAGCTTCCGACAATAGAACCGCTCTCTACTTCATGACCGGCCTCCAACTTATAGGGAGCATGTATCTCTTCCGCAAGGCCCGTCACATTTGGAAGCCTCCCATGCAAGTTTACGGGCAACCTCAAGGATCATTTGCAAAAGCATTGATACCAGCCACACTAGGAGCCGTTGGAACGTTTGGAGCAGGGTTGGAATTGACCCGAATGTCGTTGCCCTACGATCCATGGCTCGAAGAAGCGAAGTACTATCGTAAACTAGCCACCAAAAACGGCGACAAACCTTCCACTTGGTTCGGTGCCTACAGCTACTACAGGCCCATGGACATGAATACATGGACCGACAAAGTTTCCAATTGGATTCAAAGTGTCGATAACGAGATTACAGTGGACGAAAACGGCAAGACTATCAGCCTCAGCATACCGTCTCGTACCAGTTTGTTGGCCAAACTCCACAACAAAGGCAAGTACTCTGAGATTTACCAGCGATTGCTCGAATCAAACCACACGCGCCAGCAAACCCTTCTCGAAAATGAACTCAAAGACGTAACTGAACTCAACAAGGCTGAGAGAATAGACTTGATTCTCGAGGGCAAGTCGCCATATGTAAATCCTTACTTTACCAAACCACATATCCAGCTAGGAAACCACTCGATGGAATCAGACAGCGATTTCGAAATGGTTTGGTTAAACTTTGATCCTTGGGATGAATTAAAGTTCGATACTGATTACGATATCAGATTGATACCTAGATGGAGGTTGAATGAAGATGAGGATGTGAAACAGAGAATGGAGGAGATCAACGGTCTTAGTAGTAATCAAGAGTAATACCAACCCGATACTATTGGTATCTATTCCCTCTTGCAATCCTGTGAATCTACTGATCTAGTTGTCGATGCTGTTGAGCTACTACTTCTGGATAATAGAATGTTATATAGCTTGTCCTCGACAACACTCGATTAATTCCAACTTTCATAAGTTTGATTAGTATTTAGGACTTGATTATATGCATGTGTGAAAAGCAAAGCTTTTAGGTACTTAATCCCATACACCAGCTACTTTGCTATAGTTTTACGTCTTTTACATGGTAAACTAATAAGGTTGTTGGAGTCTACTATTGAAAATAAACGTTTTAATGGTTATCATTCCACACGATTAACCTTAAAATTCAAGAATTTATTTTAATTCTTTATTTGAAAAGCTATGGGGTGAATTGACATTTGCGGTCATTACTTACCATCTCGATGAGAAATCTTCACTTTGTAAACTATGCTTTCCATCGAGTGCTAGGATTTTTTAGGAGCTTCAACGGTACATTGCTACGATCCTTTATTATCTTAGTCCTTTTTATCTACTTTTCGCTATTTACATTTTCAGGAAGGATCAAGTCGTCGGCCCACTTTAAACCTCTCCTGCCATTGTTGTCCAAACTTGGCTTGTTGTATACATCCAAATGTTGTTTCCAGATAATATCGGCCGGGTCTTGGTCTGGTTCCACCCATTCGAAGCCATCACCCCCACTCATCCAATATGCCTGGAGTTTCAAATCCTCCAAATCGTCTCTGGTCTGTAACAATCTGATTTTCTGGCCATCTCTATTATATCCTGGTTGCAATGTGTGCTGGTCAGTGTATAAATCTTCATTCACACGACACAACTCGTCTACAATTTCGGGAGTGGACTGGCCGCCATTCAACAGTCTGTCGGCTTCAATAATTCGGGACGCAAACATCATTTCGTCCGAATGTTTAAACCAATTGTTGTAAAACGTTCCCTTCTGCCACGTCACATAGTCTCCTCCGGCCAGAACAGATTGTCTGCCTAGCCTGACAATGGCCATAAAAAAGCTGGAATTGAGTATATAGGTAAGAATCATGGAGTTGATGGACCCAAGATGTTTCCATCCGTCACTTAATCCTCCCATGTCTACAATCTCACTAATTCCCACCTTGTTGAGCACCGTGATTGCCACGGTAGTTCCGATTAATCTCATGATTCCACTACGCAATATTTGCTGGTTTTTCAAGATATAGTTGGGGTGTCCTACGGTTACATCGGTAAGCTTGATAGCCAGCTGAAATTCGCCGTTGAACAACGAGTTTCTTAATGCAATAAGAGCAGTTTCCTTCGGTATAATGGTGGAGGAGCTTTGGTTTTGGCGGTAGTATATGTTGATGAGATAAAGATTAACTGGTGTTGGAAGCTTTAGTAAGAAGATTTGCTTCAACAATTCGGGCGAAAACGCCCATGTTACATCCTTGAAGAGCTCATCTATTACGTGTTTGGTTTCGATAACCGAAGCAGATTTTTCCAGCGGTTTTTCGTTGGTCGCACCCTGGAACTGCCTGCATGTCTTTAATGCATCTATAATGAGGTTTTCTTGAGATTCTTGAGATTTAACGTTGGCTCTTTCTTGGTTGATCTTGTCAATGAGGTTACGGTAGTCCAGCACATAGTGAAAATTTTGGTACTGAGTTGACGTCAGTGAAAATGTACGTATCACAATAGGTTTGCGGTAGCATGCCACCCTTCGTAACTGGCTCCTTATGGCCAAACTAAACATCGTGGGTATGAGGATCTCTTTAGTTCATCAAGATTTGAATTTTGTTGCAAATAAAATTGAACCGCGCGCGACTTTTGTAAACAGCACCATAGACAGCACTATTTGGGTGCAAGCTGTAATGACACCCAGTGCCGGGAGGTAGCAAAAGCATGGCCAAGCTACAGACTCCGAGTAAGCTGCAACCAATATAGGACAAAAAAATCAAGCTACTAGACTGTGATTAATGTACATAAGGGTATATGAATTTTATCTAACTAACAATAAAACATAGACTGACAGGGCGAAGTGAAGTATAAAACAGGAGAAGGGTCTTTTTTTAGATGAGTTCCATAACGACGTATCCAATACCAAAAGCCAAGTATGGATTGTAGTTGATGGAGCCGGCAGCGTTGGCGGAAGAGCCACGTGTGGCAGAATCATGTGCGACAGAACTAGCTTGCAGGCTGGCGGTTGAAGAAGGTTGAATTCTGGAGGTGACAAACGACAAGGTTTTGGTTGTAGGATCGTCAACATCGTTGGCGGTGGGTACTGGGCCAGCATTAGAGCCCACGGTGGGGGCAATACCTGTGGTGGTGGTGGTGGTAGGATTATTTGCAGCCCCAGGGCCAATTATAGTGTCAGTAGACGTTCCAGTGCCAGTAGTGACCCCAGTGGTAGCCCCAGTAGTGACCCCTGTCGTGACCCCAGTACCAGTTCCGGTAGTACCAGTTTTTGTACCAGTAGTGGTTCCGGTTCCAGTACCAGTGGCAGTTCCAGTACCAGTGGCGGTTCCAGTACCAGTGGTGGCCCCAGCGGCAGCAGTAGTTGGAGTGGTTGTCTTTGCGCCAGCAGCAGTAGTGGCAGTGTCAGTATCTGTGTCATCAGCTGCTGCCGTGGTAGTAGCTCCAGCTGCTGCTGCTGCCGTGGTTGTAGTTGCTCCAGCTGCTGCTGCTGCCGTGGTTGTAGTTGCTCCAGCTGCTGCTGCTGCCGTGGTTGTAGTTGCTCCAGCTGCTGCTGCTGCCGTGGTTGTCGTTGCTCCAGCTGCTGCTGCTGCGGTCGTAGTTGCTGCTGCTGCTGCGGCAGGATCGGCGGCCAGGGCAGCTGCGGCCATCAACAACACCAAAGAATACCTCATAATGGTTTGTATTTGTTGCGAACGTGTTTTGGAAAAGTTTAGCGAAAGTGGAAGTTCGGAATAAGATCGAAACAGCGAGTATGAACAGTTATGACTATGCCAGGAAACTCCTAGTATTTGAATAAACAAGTATACACGATTTTCACGTAAGGGGTAAACAAATTTTTATGTTGATAAACGATCGTGGTTGGGAGCGTGTTGTGTGCCTTGCGAATAATAGTGGCACTGATTGTTTCCCCACGGGACTGGGACGCGGGAAGGGCGTTTTTCGCAAGGGTTTAGGGAGAAAAATGCGAGAGAAATGTGAGCGCAGGAATTTAGTGGAGGTTCCAAGCAGCATCATAGTGGAGCCTTCACAACAGTGAAGGCAGAGAAGCAAGAAGGGCTGTGCTGGCAGCAAGCAATTATAGGTTGACTGAACGTGCCTAGACGTGAACTAGATTTATATATTAGCCGTCAGTTACTGATTAAGATATGTAGTGCGGAGTTCCAGGGTAGAGTGGAATGTAGAATAAAGTTTTCGCGGTAGTGAAGTAGCGAGAGAAATCGATTAGCGAGAAAAAGTTTGCGACCAAATCGTTTATTTGGTTGCAAGTGTTATGAGAACGGCCATAATGGCTCTGAACTGTGAAATACAGATACAGCGGTGAGCTGCCATCACGCCAACCCTTGGTGACGCCGAACCGTTGTGTCACCTCCACTACTACTTACTCCTCTCCTACGCCATCATCCCATTGGTTGCAAACCTCGTATAATACACTATATACAGATACTAGGATACTAAATACCTCATGTCTTTTTCTTTTTTCTTCGTTTCTCCATCTTGGGGGCACAATCAGGACAGTACCAGATCTCGTCATCCTTGGGTGGCGACGTGATCCCCACACAGCTCCAATGAAACCACTCAAACTTACAATCGTCGTTATCACATCCAATCATCTCACCAAACGAAACACGCTGGCACAAACAATACAAGTTGTTGTCAGCATCCTCTCCGTTATTGGATGGCCCGTCGATATGAATCATGCCTAGCGGCGCGCCTAGATCGCTGTTGATGCCAAAGCTTAGTGAGCCCACCTGTTCGGGGCCCGGCGTGCGCAGCTGGGACGAATCGTCAGCTTCTTCCGACTTCATTCTCTTGGTCGGACGCGCAAAACTGCCAGCGCCAGCGCTGCTCATGCTACGTACACCGCCAAGCGGGTGTTTTCTCTTGGGAACCCTCTTGATATCTCCGTTACTGGTACCATGCCTAGGAGTGGCGTTTCCCAGAAAACTATCGTTGCCATTTATGCTACTGTTCATACGGCTTCCCCAAGACTCGTCTTCCCACGCTGTCTCCATTGGTGGCAACAACTCGTCCTTTTCCAACTTGGACACATCGGTCTCGAAGTTGAACAAATGCTTAGAAATCAAATAAAGAGCCGTGTTGGCAATGAGAATTTTTTCCTTTTGTAGCTGCTGTACTACCTTCATGTCCTCTTCGATCTTGTGATAAAGTTGTTGCTCTTTTGGATGCTTGGTCAACGTGCCATTGGCTCGTATAAACTTGTGGATTTGATTGTCTTTCGTCTGGTACCTCTTACGGGCTTCCATGAGCTGAATATCCTTGCCTCTCATCTCTTCCATCAAGTGCCTCACCTCAAGGGGAAGGTTCGAGAGGTCCTGCGTGTAGTTCTCTAATACCGTCGACGTATCCATGGTGTCTCTGGTTGTTTTCTGTTTTGACTAAACTTCTTCTCAAGTATTTCTGTCCTGCACATAGTAAAATACTTATTGAATCAGTAGTGTTAACCAACCAACTATTCCAGATACATCAAGCATGGCAGCTTCAGAAAGTACCGGTGATGTACTGCTAGCTCAATTATCGCTAGAAGATAAGCGTGATGCGTTCCTGGTGTTTGAAACCGGGCAGGACATCCCAAAAAAGGCTCAGAAGACTCTCTTCAACCAGCTTTTGCAGGCATCTCAAGCAGCCAAAACCGCAAAAGAACTCTATGAAATATTGTTGGATGACGCTGAGCGCTTCTTACAAGGTATTTACAAGGTCGACGATGCCAGGGGACTTATACTTATCAATACTATCAGAAGTTCTTCCGTGGACGATGATCTCATTGCCAGCTTACTCAACACTATAAGAGCCATGTTGAGCCAAGGTGCAGACAAGTCCTACTACTTATCTGTGTACTTGTCACTTATATCGAGCTTTGAGCGTGTAAATCCTCAGCATCTTGGGCTATTTCTCTTGTATCTAGCGCCGAAGCACCAGAACATTGCTTCGTTGGTGTTAATGATTATCGTTAAGAATCTCAATTCCCAAAGACAGCAGACGGTTGATGTCATTCACAACACACTAGAAATATACCATGAAGATGAATCGGGCTTAGAATTTGATCAGTTTATCAACTTTGTCAAGACAATGGAAATTCTTTTTCCTATACTTCCAGAAATAGTCGAGCCTATTTACTGCAGCGAGAAGACAAAGAAGCAAATACTTGGCCAAGTTTCGGGGTGGTGGAAGTCGGGATTTGTGGGCGAGTATCCCAACCAAGTGATGATCACAACCGAGATCCTTAAATTGGTGTCCAGCTCATGCATCACCGAATCTGCCCGCACATTTAACGCCAAAGAATACTACGAGTTGCTAAAAGTAGGATGTAAAGTGAAATTGGCCGAAATCAGGCTCTTGGCCACGTTGGGACTAGTCAAAGTCTGGAATTTTGTCAGTAAGACCGATGCAAAATCATCTGACTTGACCGTTAACGATCTCCTCCACAACTTGATCCAGTGCTTAAAGACAGATGCCCAAGACAACCATACGTATCTCGAGTATGTTATTGAAGGATTAGCATATTTGACACTAACCCCTGGAGTTCGTAGCCTGCTCCGAAACGATGAAGATACCTTGGAAGTCATTGTATCGCACATCAAAAGAAAGGATGTTTCCAACTCTCTGGTATACGGGTTGACGCTGATAATATCGAATCTAACCCAGCTACAAGACCCAGCTCGGTCCAAAACAAAAGAGACAGCCAGTTATCTCAAGTCTTTTGCTAACCCTGGAGAATCCACCAAGAATACCCAAGAAAACCAGCAGGATATCCAGCTTTTCAATAAATCATTAATTGTAAACCACAAGATTCTCGATGTGTTGACTAAACTTAAGACTACTCAAGACAACACCGACTCGTCACCATCAGAAGTAGTCTCCAATAATCTTGCCAACCAATTGGTGGTGATTATATACATGATATCGATGAACCAGGAGAGATTGGTACGTAATGAGCTTGTCAGACAAGGCGGCCTTACATTTCTCTTGAGCTATCTTATTAAATACAGTGCTGTGCAGAAAGATAGTGGCGAAACAAGGCCGATCAATTCGGATCCCAAAATCGTCGAAACCCGTGTTCTCGCATTGAAAGCATTGGCTAAAGTCTTGATAGCGGCCAACCCCAAGTTGGCGTTTTCCAAGTACGATGTCCGCACGGCGGTGCCATTTTTGGTCGAGTTGTTGGGCGCAGATATATCTACATACACCAGTTCTTTGGATGGACAACAGCAAAGAGATAAGTACTTGTGGGACATGACTAATCTTGACAAGTACGAGTCATTAATGGCATTGACGAACTTGTCATCAGACGAAGCCAACAAGGAACTCCGAATCTTGATTATCAACAAGTCTTTCAAGTATCTTGATAACTTTATTATAGAAGTGGACAACCCACTTATACAAAAGGCATCGTGGGAATTGGTCACCAACTTGATCAGCGAGCCCAGTTTGTTGGTACGGTTCTTCAACATAGATGGAGACGACAAGAAGTCGACAGAAAATCGCAACAGACTCAAGCTTCTTGTCAAGTTGCTCAATTCACAGGACGAATCGTTACAAATAGTCATAGCCGGGTTGCTCGCCAATGCCACGTCTGAATTCGAGATGATCCCGCAGATCTTGGTCAAGCATCAGTGCGCTGAGTTAAAGAACATTATTGGCGACATCTTCTTGAACCAGGTCAGCCAGGACGACTTGATATTGAGAGTAAGCTACTTATTAATGAATATGGTGTACTCGGTAACGGACGTAAGTGTTTTTTCCACCGATAAGAGACTTGTGACAGCCATTGTATCTGTGATAAAGCAGAGCAAAAACCCCGGGGTTTTGGAGGTATTGACGGATGTATTGAAGTTACTCAAATAGATACTAAATACACTAAAAATTAAGAAGTCCCTTGGTTAAGGTGGACTGGCTTTGTTCGGCATTGATGACCGATTTCCTTACTTTATTGGAGCTTTTGTCGTTGTCCAACTGCACCCGAATTGCCTTATGCAAATTGGACAAGTAATCCACGTAGCTTGGGCCAGTATTGGCACTAATGGAACCAGCGAAACTGTCTTCTATCAAAGCTTCTTTGAATTCTACCACAGACCCATCTAATCCTGGTCTTACCAAGCGGATACCAGCACTTTCCACCGACGGAATACCAACAACCTTGGCTTGGAAGTACGAAATGATATTTCTGGCCTGTTGAGAGATGGGCGTGGGCAATTCCGGAAGCTCGTCGATCAACGGCAGGATTTCAGACACAGACTCGATGTGCTGGCCAAATAAATCCTTGATAAGCAAGATGTTGGATTCGGGATCAACCCACACAAACACCCTGTAGCCATCACACAAGATGTAGACGCCGTGTTCCAAGCTCTTGGCCGAAGCCTGTTTGAAGTGAGGCAACTTGATGAATCCATTGCCCTGATCGTAGTAGCCAACTGTTTCATCGAGCGAATGAAGCTCGACAAGTGCCGGATACAAGTGGAACACCAAGCTTTCAACAGGACAGTTCAACATCGTATAAACTTGTGCTAGTCTGGAGTCGGCAGCAATGCCGCTAGCTAATCTGATGGCTCTGGATTTGGTAAAGGCCATCAAGTACATAGGCAAATGCTTCAATGAGTCAGGGAACAACAATTGGTTGGTCATTGTGCGGTTTTTGTTATGGCCCAATTCACTCATAGCACGATACTGGGTGAAAATATCAACCAATTTCTGGTTGACTGACTGGCACAATTCCGTCAACGGCTGTTTGCCGATAAAAGAAAGAGTGTCTCTAACTATGGTGGTGACAATGGCGTTTTCGTCGGCGAAATTGAACACGTCTTCGAGTCTTTCGCTGACTGCAAGCACCAAGTTGATGACTCTGACTTTTCTGATCCCCTGTGGGTCGGTGTATAGTAATGCAGATTGGAAATGACAGTCGTATTTTGTAGATAACTTGCCGTCATATTCCATCAAAATAGTGAATGTCTGGTCCTGGCCCAAGATAGGCACCACTGGATCCTGAATGCTTCCACCAGAAGTGGTTTCTGCCACTGACGAAGACGTACCGTAGTATTGACTCACTTGCAAGCCGTTGGAGCATCTCAACTTTAATTGACCTTGGTACCCGCGAGTATTAGCCACTGATGCAACAAAGGCAGCGGTGAATGCACGAGAGTCTCTTTCAAAGTCAAAGTTGGGCCATCGGCTGACGCTGCCTCCACTTAACGAGCAGAGCCACCCAATATTCGAGAGGTCTACTGCAGTAGGAGAAGCCACAAACACGTCTAAACCTACACTTTTACCAATAAAGTCCTTGCCCAAAAGTTTGTAGTACTCTGAGTCGGGCAAAAAGACCTTTTGTTCCACTTCTGGAGCAGGCGTTCTGCCCACAGCCTTGTTATCCTTGTACTTCAAGCCTCCCGGACCCCACGAAGGCAAACTGGCTAGGACGGCAGTGATTTTTCCTCCACCAACGCTTTCCAAACACATCAAGGCAGTACGAAGAGCCGCAGAAAAGCACGGCTCAGAGTCGGCAATGGTATCGGCTTGGCTAATCAGCTCCAAGTGATTAAGGGCATCCTCGATAACGTGTCTGCTTTCTTCGGGATCAACAAACAACCCATCGTCAAAAGGCACAAATGGGTCATCAAGATCTGAAGATATCACGATTTGTGTCGATTCAAGTCGGGCTGACAAGTTATAGAAATGGATCCGTTTGTCAAAGGTAACAAGTGACACTTTGGTGACCCCCAGAGCATTATCGTTGTACAAAGTTGCCCTTATAGCGTCTGCCAACACCATGGGAAGGTTTTGTTTGCGACTGTGTTCGCTGATGTCGACCAAGAAGATGTGATGCAATGGGCCCGGAGCCTCTTTAGAACCGTTAAAATGGTACTCCTCCGGCACAATGAGGTCGTAAACACCACGGTGCAACTCGGGACGCACAAACTTGTCGATTCTCTGGCCATTGTTATCAAGCATGGCGGTATAATCGGCCGGAACGGTATTGTTGGGGAACTGACAAATATTACATACAAACTTGCCATAATGAGTGAATTGCATCGATGGGTTGATGTAGGTTCTACAGCGGCGACACCGAATAGGCCCGTTGTCTGCTGTGTCGCTAGTAGCATATTCCAAGCGTCTCATGTCAATTACCGGGACAGGCTCTTCTGTATCGAGGAGAGGAGCAAATGGCCGAACAGTGACAGAAACAGGCAATTTAGTGGCTTGACGAAGCTGCTCGGACTCAGGTACGTAGTACATGCTCGAACGAATGAATTTGGACAGCGCTGTGCCTTGGTCGGTAGCATGAAATTGGACACTGGCATCGGGAGGTGCTACATTATGGAAGGTCAAGAACGAGGCCTGGGGATCAAGAAATTCTTGTTGGGAATTATATCTGTATTCTGGAAGCGAAAGCTGTTCATTTTGCGGCTGGCCCATATCCTGTGGAGTGGAATGGGAAGCCGGAGATTGGACGCCCTGATGGGGTGGAACATTGGGAGGAAAGCCTTGTGGATTTTGGACTATTGGGGTTTGGGCAATTGGTTGGGGATATGGATTTTGGGCATATGGCTGCTGCTGGGGGTAAGCCTGTGGTGAGCCAAACGAACCTTGGGTGGGTGTAGGCGAGAAGGTCTGGGTGGGCGTCAGCGGAAACGTGCTGGGAGGTTGGAGATCGGTGTGGAAGGCTCTGGCGGGTCTTTTTTTGCGGGATTTCGAGGGGCTCGAGAGATTGATATTGCTTATTCCAGAAGAGAGGTCATCATGGCTAGGATTGGCGGATGAATGGCCGTAGACCGCACCAGGGGGCACTGGCGCCTGGAAAGACATGTTGTTGATTTGAGAAAGAATGCGAAAAATATTTTAAAAGTGGAGAGAATGAAAAAATCTGAATTGATCTCACGAAGATGGAGTATTCTTTGAAGATGCGTTTTAAGGTTTAAAGAGTGCTAGAGTTAAACTCCTGAAAGTTCTTGGGGTACTCCATCTATTGTCAGTACATTTATACGAAGTTCTGCAACTGAAAACTCGGACTGAATTCTTCGCATCTCTCACAGTATGGATATATCAGCTGAATGTCAGATATCAAAAAAGCTGGATATTTGTAAAGTTGCTTCTGTTGATCCTTCAAATGGGTTAACTGGATTAAAGACAACTTTCTATGCGATGTATATATTACCGTGCCATTGAAGTAGACAGTTTTTGATTGTGTTCTGTTAGGTCTCACAGGCTGCAAATTGACTTGTTTCTGCAGAATCTTTGCTTTTTTCATAAAAAAAACACTTTTCTGGGCACTCACTGTTGCACGTTTTTTTACTAGTCGTTCTGCTAAGGCTGCACTGCGAATGGTGGTAGGTGTTAGGGAGAGGTAGTTAGTAATTTAGGGGTGTTGTAGTTGGCTAGTATTAGTGTATTTCACCACCTTGATGGGAGCCCAGGACCAGCTCGTAATGTTAAGGTACGGAGCATGTGAAATCACCAATATTATTTGCTGTTTTGACATATCCATCGAAGTACATACTACATTCTTCGGTACAATAGATGTAATTATCATCGCCAAGCCAAGAGTTCTCTCGCTATTGTGCGGATCAGGATTTTCACGCGCACACAACGCTTGCTAATTTGCACCCACAATTAGCCCGTGAGCTCTTCAAAGACTACCACACCCACACTCACACTAACATACCCACTCAGGCACACATCCACACACATCCACACATCTCTAAAACACCCCCAATTCCTTCTCCATGCCATCCCATCGTCACTCTCCTTCCCTCTTTACACTTCCATACCTCTCTTTCCGCTTCGCTTATCTTCGCACGACAAGAAAACGACAAGAAATTCTCAAGTCAAGAAATTTCTCATTATCCATAAATATAAACCCTGGCCCCCAGCACTCACCATGGCTGATTTTCAGCAAATAATCATGGGCGATCAGCTGCTCCAGTACCTACAGGAGAAACAAATACCGATAAACTGCTCGGTCTACTCGATTCCCACCGGAAATTTGTCGGTGGAGGCCGTCAACCGAAGCGGCTTCGACTTAATACCGCCGGACCTTTTGCCCGCCTACTATGTGACCAACTGTTCCATAACGCGCTTGATTGACTTGGTGGCTGACCTGGGCGTCAGCAACTCCTCGTTGAACCTGTCTCCGTATAATGATCGTGACAACGGTGATACCTTTGTGGCGTTATTGTTCACGCTATGCGCTTCGTGTGTGTCGTGCTGGATGCTCACTTTGCTTCTTTGCATTTGCCCCAAGCACAAACGGAAACCGTTTCTTACCCAGTTGGCCACCTTGTTCAGTGCCATAGTCACCACCGTAGTACTAACCCGATTTACCGAAGGCACCTCCAACGAGTATTATCAGGGCACCTTGGATATTATACGCCTTCACAAGATAATTTACCACAACAATGTGTTTCGAGTCACAACCATAATAAACCAGCTATTCAACCACTTTGCCTGGCTCCAGATCATTATACGAGTTTCCAGAGACAAGTACAAGTGGCACTCGGCGGTGTTTGGATCTTGTCTCATCACCGCCTACTTCATAGTGTGTGTCTATTACGAAGTTGTTCACAACAACAGCAGTTCCATTTTTGGCTCCAACATAGACCTGTCGGAACACGGCTGGCGGATAGTCCGTATAGTGATCAAGTTGTGCATCGTGGCGTGGTTGGCGCTCAGCCTCCTTTACTTCACCACTAACATTATGAACCCCCGCAAAGTGTGCTACTCCAAACGGTTAATGCCACTCGCCATTTTCAACTGGTTTGCAATTGGCACTCTTATAACCATTAATATTTTGGCGTTGAGCCGATTCAAAAGCAACTGGCTCGTCAAATCGTGGCTAGAGCTTTTGCCGTTTCTCATAGAGGTCATTATCATAACTACCGTGTGGGAATGGATCTACAACATATGGTTTGTAGAGAAAAGACTCGAGTTGATGGGTGTTTTGGGCAGACGTATCAGCATGGACGACGTGCTTAGTATCCACCTGAGCCGTGAAGACGACAAAAGCATGTCCCCAAGATTTCCAAAGGGCTCGGGTCTCTTTCCTAATCGCTCCAAAAGAAAACTTTCCAAGGCTGCGTTGTCGTCATTGTTCAAAAAACGGGACCCTGAAGAGGCCAAATCAGATTGGACTGGTTCGTCAAAGGAAGTTGTCGGTACGAGTACCAATTCTACTGATACTTCCAACTTGCGGGTCCACGGAAGCAGAACATTGTCGTTCAACACGCTGTACCCCCACGAGAACCAGCATGGGGACGAATTGGCCCCATTTGTTCTCTACGAAGAGCAAGCAGAAAATAACCAAAACAACCAAAATAACCAAAATAACCAAAATGTCCAAACTAACGAAACTAATAACGAAACTACTTTTACGCATAATGCAGAAAATACTGCTACTCAAAACAATCAAGAGACTAACCAGCTCTCACGGGTGTCTAGCGCTGGAAGCTATGACGACGAGCTGGTTAATAACTACGAATTTTGGGACGGCGATGACGAGGGTCCGTCTGACCTGGCTCCTCCGCCTTTTGAAGTTCACCCGGGCTTTAGCCCAGACGACTACTGGCCCTCCTCCAAACACTAATACCCACTTATTAATTTATACCACTTATGAGTTGGTATAGTTTCACTTCTTACATAGATTTTAATCAATTATAGAGACTTGGTCACGTGAATATCTCGAATGTTGCCGTACTGCACAGAACCTTCTGGAACCATCCGGAAAACATGATAAGACAATCTTCAGTATATATAGAGGGTCTTCTCCACATAGTATTGGAGCGTTCCATACATCTAAAGTTTGAAATGTTACGTGTATCAAGAAACATGGTGCGGTCTAGAGCATTGATGTCTCTAGGTCGTACCTCATTGAGAAACCTACCCAAACTTTTGCCACCAACTAATGCTATCAGTTCGCGTAGAATGATCCACAATTCGATTCCAAGATACATCCTGATGCAAATGAATAATGAAGAACAAGATAACAGGCCAGCTCTTGAAAAATTCGGTAGCAATCTTACAGATTTGGCCAAGGATGGCAAATTGGATCCAGTGATAGGCAGAGACGAAGAGATCAGAAGAACCATCCAGATCTTATCCAGAAGAACCAAAAACAACCCAGTGCTTATAGGTAATGCTGGTACGGGTAAGACGGCCATAATGGAAGGATTGGCTCAACGTATATTAAGAGGAGAAGTCCCAGAGTCCATGAAAGACAAGCAAATAGTGACGCTTGATTTGGCCAGTATCATCTCAGGAGCCAAGTTTAGAGGTGACTTCGAAAGCAAATTGAAACAGATATTGAAGGAAGTCGAAGAAAAGGAAGGAAAAATTATACTTTTCATTGATGAGCTCCATATTCTTATGGGTCTAGGAAAGGCCGAAGGATCGATCGATGCTTCCAACATGCTTAAACCGGCCCTTGCCAGAGGAAAACTATCATTATGTGGTGCTACCACTATTGAAGAGTACCGTAAGTATGTGGAGAAAGACGCCGCATTGGCCAGGAGATTCTCGCCCGTGCTAGTGAATGAACCTAGTGTGCAAGACACCATATCGATATTACGTGGTTTGAAAGACAAGTACGAAGTTCATCACGGTGTAAGAATCACAGATGGTGCTTTGGTCAATGCAGCTATTTACTCCAACAGATACATCAGAGACCGCCACTTGCCTGATAAGGCTATAGATTTGGTGGACGAAGCATGTTCCACCCTTCGTCTTCAGCACGAGTCCAAGCCAGATGCCATAGCTCAACTTGACAGACAGATCATGACTATTGAGATCGAGCTTGAATCTTTGCGTAAAGAAGAAGACCAGATGTCGATAGACAGAAGAGCCAAGCTTGAAGACAACTTGAAGGTGTGCAAAGCTGATTTGGAGGAATTGACCAAGCAATGGGAGCTTGAAAAAGCACTGATTGACGATATCAAAAACGCCAAATCTGACTTGGAACAGGCCCGGTTTGACTTGGAACAGTACCAAAGAGAAGGCAATTACGGCAAGGCTTCGGAGTTGCAGTACTCCACTATCCCACAGTTGGAAGCACAATTCAAAGAGATTATCGAGAATGAAACTAAAAACTCCAACTCTTTATTGCACGATTCGGTAACTTCAGACGATATTGCTCTTGTTATATCCAAGATGACCAACATCCCATTGAGCAATCTTATGAAGAACGAAATAGATAAGCTTTTGGAGATGGAAGCCACCTTGAAGCAGAGAGTGGTTGGCCAAGACGAAGCTGTCAAGGCGATATCCGAGGCAGTCAGACTTCAAAGAGCAGGCTTGACCAGCGACAAAAGACCAATTGCTTCTTTCATGTTCTTGGGTCCTACCGGTACAGGAAAAACCGAGTTAACAAAGTCATTGGCAGAGTTCTTGTTCAACGACAAAGGTGCTGTAATCAGATTCGACATGTCCGAATTCCAAGAGAAACATTCGCTCTCCCGTCTTATTGGTTCACCTCCAGGATATGTAGGATATGAAGAAAGTGGAGAATTGACCGAAGCCATCAGACGCAAACCATACTCAGTTGTGTTATTTGATGAGTTCGAAAAGGCTCACTCCGACATATCCAAGTTACTTCTTCAAGTTCTTGACGAAGGTTCCTTAACAGACTCGCATGGTAAGCATATCGATTTCAGAAACACCATTATTGTCATGACTTCGAATATCGGACAAGAAATTCTCTTGGCCGACAAAGAGACAAATGATGATGGAAGTATCAGCAAGGGCACCAAGGAAGCGGTGACCGAGCTCTTGAAGCACTACTATCCACCAGAATTCCTCAATCGTCTTGATGAAGTTTTGATTTTCAACAGACTCTCCAAAGACTCGCTCAAGAAGATTTTGGATATAAGATTGGGAGAGATCGGTGAGAGATTGAAGGACAAGAGAATCACGTTATCCTTTTCACCAGAAGCCAAGACTTTGTTATGTGATTTAGGATACGACCCAATCTACGGAGCCAGACCTTTGAATAGAGTTCTTCAGAAGCAGGTCTTGAATCCTTTGGCAACGCTATTGATCAAAGGACAAGTAAGAGAGACCGAGACAGTAATCGTCGAGGCAGAAGATGGCAAGATAATCGTCAAACCAAACCACCAGGAGTGATCAACAAAGAATTTTGATAGCAGTAAAGCCAACAATTAATGTAAATAATTATCATGTATAAAGAACCTTAAATAATGAATCAATCAAATAGTAATGAATCACCAAGTGTAGTCAAATTATTTCAGCTTGTGATTGTTGTTTTCCATTAAACTAGTCAGCAAGAAGCGACTCAACGATTTCCAAGTATCCATTGCCTACAGTGTCTCATCTAGTATATATTGTCTTATTTTATTTTATGTTTACAACACTCTACCAACGGTTGCACCATCGGCAATACGTTTTTGGCTTTCATCAACCTTTTTCAAGCTCTTACCACCTGTGATCTGTCCCAACAAAGCCCCAATATCTGGAGCTCCACCCAGACTAGGACCAGCCTGGCTTGCGGCAGGAGGTGGAGGAGGAGGCGGTGGAGGAGGTCCACCAGGAACTCCTGGAGTAGGAGGGGCAAATGCCAGAGGAGGAGGAGGTGGAGGAGGAGGTGGAGCTGCTGATGGCAACGATGGTGCTTCCGACTCTGGTAAAGGAGGAGCAACAGATGGAGGAGGAGGTGGAACTTCTTCAGTTGGTACAGGAGGAGGTCCCGGAGGAGGAGGAGGAGGGATTCCTGATGATTCTTGAGACGTATTTTGAGTTGGAGCGGGGTTGAAATCGAACGCATCATTATCGACTGACTTGAACGAATCAACAGAGGCTTCTCTGGTGCTTTCATGCTTCGGAGGTTCGTCTACAGTAGGTGTAGTTTCCACGCTCTTTGATGGCATTCCACCGAACAAAAGACTAGCTAATTGGGCAGCACCTGCACGGTTGGGGATGTCTTCGTCGCTAGAATTGTCCTTCTCGTCGTCACTCCAGTCGTTATCATCGGCTAAACCTCTTTGAGATGCTCTTTGTGCAGCGGCTTTCTTTGGATCAATACCAGATTCTTTAGGCGCAGTGGGCTTGAAGAATGGATTGGAGTTGGTCCGTGGTACGTCCACCGAAGCCTGACTTTTTTGTTGTTGACCCATCTTAGCGAATGGGTTGCTATCGTGTGGCACAGAAACCCCATTAGTAGGGACTGGCTCGATTGGCTTTGGTTCTTCTTTGATTGAAGGCGACTCGGCTGGAGTGGAAGGTACTGAAGTACTCTTCACTTCCTTGTTAGCACTGCTTGCTGAATAAGTTGGAGCTGCGGTGACTGGCTCCTCATCTTCTGAATCAGAGTCCTCTTTGTTCTTCATCGCTTCCATTTCTTTCTTGAGCTTAGCCAATCTTTCTTCCTTTTGTCTTTGTTTCTTCAACTTACGTTCCTTTTCTCGTGCTTCCAATTCCTGTTTCTGTTTAATGAGAGCAGCATATTCAGCATCATCTTCATCATCGGACGAAGACTCTGGTTCAGGTTGCTTGGGTTCAGGTTGCTGGAATTCAGGTTGCTTAGGTTCAGGTTTCACAGGTTCAGGCTGCTTAACGATTTCAGGCTGCTTGACAGGCTCAGGCTTGACCGGTTCTGACTGCTTTACAAGTTCTGGCATCACTTCAGGCTTAGTTGGCTGAGGTTCAGATTTAGGGACAGTGTCGTGAGATCCGGACCTTGAAATCCCCAACTTAGCTAATCTGTCGTTCATTCTCTTTTGCGCTTGCTCTTTAATGTAAGCCTTTCTTTCCTCTGGCGTCTTATACCTCTCAGTTTTAGTTGGAGCAGGAGATGGAGCTGCTGGTGCTGGTGCAGAGGTTGCCTGAGGAGAAACATAGCTAGAGCTAGAAGCTGAATTAGTAAAGGCCGAAGAATTGTTTTGGCTTGATCCTCTCTTTAACTCCTGGATAAATCTGCCCACTTCTTCACTGACACCATTTCCTTGTTCCCACTTGTTTTGACCAACTTCTTCTTTGCTGGTAGTTTGTAAGTTTACAAGAAGACCATCTTCCAATTCCTTGATACTTGATTCAATATCTTTAATTGCTTCCGATTGGGCTTCGCGCTCCTTATTGGTACGCTCCACCTCTTGTTTCAACTTGAAGTCAGCATCGGAATTAGAACCGCTAGACGAGATGCTTCTTCCAGTTAACGCAGCCATTCTTTGTTTTAATTTTAGTTTTGATTCGTGCTTTCTTCTATCGAGATCAGTGATCTCCCCATTTGGACCGGTACCGACGATTTCTGAATCGGCACTATCAGGTTTCCAGTTAGGATTTTCCTTGAGCAATTTCAACTTGGCCAATTCGATCTTTTTGTTTGCAATCTCCGAGTTGACCGAATGGATACTGGAAATCAATGTAGGCACTCTATCACGAGTAAGATGGTTGAATTTGTCAAGTAAGGCTTTCTTTTCATCGAATGTACCATTCACTCCAAGCGATTTATCGAGTTTGGCTTGTACATCCAAAATCTTACTCTTCAAAAGACCAACTTCCTCAGCATGTTTCGATTCTGCTCTTCTTTTACTGATAGACAGATCTTGGTCTTCTGCATCGGCGGCATCTAATAAAATTTTCTTTTGGCGAATCAACTTCTTCAAATCATCAATGGTCAAATCTGGATCAGATGACTTGAGAATTCTCGACTCCTTATCCTTCAAAGGGGTGTTATTGGTAGATTCGTTTCTTCTTCTGTGACGAGAATTCGAAGTATATCCAAAGTTTTCATCATCATTCTTGAATCTACTTCCATTAGAAGTTCCGCCGTTACTGTTGTTACTGGCTTTGTTCGACGAGCCAGCTCTCAAAGAGTTCTTTAAAGTATCCATCGAGTCCTGCAAGTACTTGCTAGATGGTGGGATCAATTCAGGTGGCAATCTGAGTGGGAGTTCTAAACCATTCAATCTTCTATAAACAAGATGCATGGCCACTGCAAACTCGTCTTTACTTAATTTGCCTCTGTCACTGGTATCAGCCAAAGTCCAAATAGATTCCAAATCGGTTCTGTTCAAGCCTGATTTGCCAAAGATATTCAATGCTACGTCTCCATCAACATACCCTCTTTTCTTGGTGTCCCAAGCTGCAAAAATACCATCGTAGATGGATTTTTCTTGCTTGGTAATGGCCCAAGTGACGTTTGATTTTTGGGCTCCTCCCATGGCATTTTGTAAATTGTTGCTTGGCAATTGAGCATTTGGCAAGAAATGTTGCTGCATTTGATTCAAGCCGGGGATTCCACCAGTTGGAGTATGGACAAACCCCCATTCACCAGGTTTACCCGTAGGTTGAGATTGCAATAAACCAGTTGGCTGAGGCTGGAATCCGGTCTGCTGAGGCTGGAATCCAGTTTGTTGTGGTTGAAAACCGGTTTGTTGAGGTTGAAAGCCAGTTTGTTGCTGTTGAATACCAGTTTGTTGTGGTTGAAAGCTGGTTTGCTGAGGCTGGAACTGGTTAGAGTACCCAGTCGTCTGAGGTTGTAAAGAGCTTGGCTTCTGGGCAGTCAACAGAGACTGGAAACCAGTAGTTTGGGCCTGTAATGGCTGGTAACCGGTATTTTGTGCCTGTAACGGTTGAAAGCCGGTTGTTTGAGGCTGCAATGGGCCAGTTTTTTGGGCAGGAATAAGTCCGGCGGTCTGCTGAGGCTGTAATGGTATCAACGAGCCACCGCCAGTTCTCTGGCTGGAAAGTGCTGGTGTACCAAAGCCTGTTGGCTGAGCCTGGAAAGAAGTAGGAGGTAATTGGTTGGGAACATAACCTGTTCCTTGAGGTTTCAACCATTCGTCCTGTTTTGGAGCAAATGGGGTGTTGGCCAAGATCTTGGAAGGGTCTTCTGGAACTGAAAAGTTGATTGCATCTACAAAACTCTTCACTTCGTTCTGCCATTTTTCCGGAAGATACGAGGGAAGTTGCTCTCCGCGCTTGGCCATACTACACAAGTGTAAACTCAAGGCAAACTCGGGAAACAATAAAGAGCCCGACTTGTTTGTGTCAGATAAAGTCCAGATTTCCGCCAATGTGACCGAACTCAAGCCTGATCTCAACAAGATATTGCTGGCCGAATCGCCACTAATCACCTGTTCACCTTTGGGGACAGCAGTTCTGAACAAGTGCTCGTACTTCTTCTGTTCCTCGGCAGATATGAAGGACAATCTGATGGTGGGGATCTTGAGTTCGCTGTTTTCAATCACCGTGGGCGCTGGAGCGCCTAACTGGCCGAATCCCGTGGGCTGGGCCTGAATGTAGCCGGTTTGCTGGGGCTGCAATTGTGGTTGTTGGCCGAATCCCGTCTGTTGAAACGACTGGTTGGGATAGAACTGCTGCTGCTGTTGTTGTTGCTGCTGTTGCTGTTGTTGATAAAAGCCGGTTGGTTGGCCTTGGAGCGAAGGCTGCTGAAAATAGCCTGACTGAGGCTGGGCGCCAAACTGTTGCGGAGGAGGATTGTAACCTCCGCCAAACCCAGTTTGCTGGGGATTGAACCCGCCCTGCGGAGGCTGCTGCTGTTGCTGATACTGATTATACATCTATTGATCGAATCAATCAGACACAAACGGTGGTGAAATAGTGCTGTTAGGGGAGTCGCTGGCCGATTTGGACGGTGTGTGGAGCGAGCGCGGCGTGCCGCTACCGGGTTGCATTAGCGGAAGGTGTGGAAGGTAGAGAAGGAGAGGGAAGGATAGAAGAAGTAGAAAAAGCTGGGCAAGTTATAGATCGAGGTGTATTTCGTGTTATACCATAGTTGTATAGTAGAATCAATGCTCGGAGCAACAGGGAGATTGAACAAGGAATGTGAAAGCAATTGAACAACTGAAAAGTGAGATGAGAGTTGAGAATGAGCTACAGTGAGATGCTATAACAAGCAGTTTTGAGAAGAATGAATAGGAACGTACGCTTTAGTAACCATAGCACTAACCAGCGAACGGATGGAATAACATCCAGCATTCATCCGCATGATAAGCCATTCTATTACATTAATGTTGTAACCAGTCGTAGACATCATCAACGTGCCTACTACGATTACCATCGAGCTTCCTTCTCACGAAGCGTTCTTACTAACCAAGCAGTAGAGGATGGCGAGAAGACGTCGATTCTCCTTCCTTCTATAAATAAATGCGCGCATTTTCTGTCCAAATAAACTGTCGCAAAACTATAGTATTAGGGTGGTTGCGAATAGGTGTTGATGTTGAGTACTAAGTGCGTGCATTGTGTAAATCGCATGCACACCAATGTGAATAGAAGAGTCAAGTAGCTTAGAGCTTTAATCTAACTAACCAAGGTTCAGAACCTAGCCCAATGTACATTATAGCGCAATCTAGTATTTAGTTAAATCACAGTACTTATTTGTCACCTAGTCAATATGCATATACGAAGTTTGGCTGCAAATGTATAAGTTCGATTTTATTCAATCTCTATCTACTTCCGGCAGATCTTCTACTCTTCAAGAACTTCGTCCCAGAATGCTATCTCCAAACACGTAACTTTGTTGAACACGTCGACCATCATGTCCAATCTCTGCTGCGTCAAAGGATTCTTCTCAAAAAGATCTTGCAACATCGTAGCTCCCTCTTTATACGCATTTCCATACCACTCAGAAGTATAGTCATCTAGCCACGACTGATAGACTTCGGCCTGTTCAGCGGTGACACTTTCTGGAGACGAATCGACGGTGTTGCGAATGCGTTGGCCGTAGTGGCCAGCTTCGAAATACCCGAAGAGACACGGTGCCACTGCCACTTTGATGCCAAAGAAGTCTTCATTTTGAGCTGCCTTTAGTAGGTACGCACAGTACTCTTTGCATGCCTTACCCGGTCTGAGCTCTACGTCGAGATCGATGTCTCTTTCGTAACTGATGTTATACTTAAGAGCCAACTTTTCCTTATGCTTTTCGATCTCATTGACAATGTTCCCTATTATCAACGCTTCAGCATGCGTTTGCTGGTAATTGGGCGCAATAGCGGCAGCTGAACCATGCACTTGTGCGTAGTTGACAAGGTAGTAGTAGTCCTGCTTCAAAAAGTACAAGAAGCGATCAAAGGGAAGAGTATTCTCGGCCAATCTCTTCAAGAATGGGTGTTGCGTGTACCTAGTCCAGTTGTCTTTTATCTTGGGATGGTTCTTGAAGTAATCAAGAAGGTTAATTTCGGTAGAGACTTTTGAAGGGTCCTCGATCACCAATTCAGTGTGCTGCTCGGGCTTGACCAAGTGGTTGAGAGGCCCGTTCCCATGGCCCATTTTCTCTGAAGAATCCATTCCTTTGTGAATGTAGTCAATGGACAATGCTACTGCTTCATAAAGGTCCTTTCCGTGTGCCAAATTGGCTGCAATAGCACTCGATAAAGTGCATCCTGTGCCATGAGTGTTTTTTGTGTCGACGTAATGGGACTCGAATATCGTTATGGTTTCTATTTGGGATTGGTAGAGGACATCAAGAAGCACAGAATCTTTGCTTGGAACCGTCTCTGGCTTATCTGTTACAGAATTCCATGGAATATGTCCTCCCTTTACCAAAATATTGGCGCATCCCAAGGATTTTTGCACCCAAATTACAAGCTCCACCAATTGGTCTTTAGACTCGATTGGACCAGGCTCGGACCCGCTTGCAAGTTCCAACAACACCTTTGCTTCCTCAAAGTTCGGTGTCACCAAGAATGCTTGTGGGATCAATCTTTCAATACACAACTTGAGCCCTTCATCGTCGGAAAGTTTGGACCCCGAGGTACTTATCATGACGGGATCTACCACAATCTTGATTCCTTTACTACTTAACAATTCTGAGTAGCCTAGAAGTGCCTGAACTGCCTCATGAGTCAACATTCCTGTTTTGATGGCTTTCAATGGGGCCCCGTCCTCGGTATACCCGTGGATAAAATCATCAAAATTCATGTCGAGAATGTTTTTGACCAACTCGGCCGAAGTCTTTTCAAACCTGAGCACCCCTGTTGTGTTCTGGGCCGTCAATGCTGTAATACAGGTCAATCCATAAACGTTGTGAGCAGCCAAAGTCTTGAGATCCGCTTCAATTCCGGCTCCTCCTGAGCTGTCTGATCCAGCAATCGTGAGCACTGCTGGAAGCGAAGCCGGAACTACCTTCGAAGAGCGGATTTTCACTACTTTCTGCACTGCCATTCTACTCAATTCCTCCTAGTACAACTCAATTGCTTCTTGACACGGATTTGGAGAAGAGTTGGTTCTTATATCTCCGAAGCCATCTAAGCGCATGCACTATGCGCGTAGGCCGCAAAAACTTACAAGCCCTCAGATTTTGCACCCAAAGCGTGGTTCGATAATTCAAACATACAGATACTGATCAGGTATTTATTATCGGTAGTTAATAAAGTTTGTTCTATACAGACAATAACAGATTTACATTACTTAATTATCATTTATCTTAGTTTTAGCAATCAGTGTAGTGATATAACATTTAATCTAATTCTATTCAAAAGGTGGGTCAGCATTTCACTTTAAATCTATTTTTATTTGGCGATTGGCTTTTCCTTGATATAGTGGTTGATCATTTCGATCTCACTGTTCAAGGTTTCTTCACGGTAGTTGACTCTTAAAGGCGGAACATTGGTTTTCTCGATATCATTACCAGCGATACCTCCCAAGTAGTACTTCTTGCCCAACCAATGTTTCTTAATACTGGCTTCCCAGCCAGATTGCCTGACGGAATTGTATGCCAATTCACACATATCAACACTAGACAACTTGTTGAGCTGGGCAGCGACCGAGTATTCTTCGATCAACGGTTCCTTGGTGTACGAGAATTGGAGCGGGTCGTCGGTCGACAACGAAACGTTCAAGCCTTTCTGGAAGAACTTGTAGAATGGATTCTTGTCCAAGGTCAAGAACAAAGCGTTGTTGGATAATGGCGACATGGCAATACCAATTTGGTCCAAATAGTACAAGTACTGGATGAATGGCAACTTTCTCAACATGATACCGTGGGAAATGGAGTGGGAAGTCAAGAAAGCAGAGATCAAGTGCTCAGGATCACCGGCCTCACCTGAATGAGGACGAAGAACAAAGGTGTTGTAGCCCAACTTTTGTCTCAAGTTGTTAAGAGAAGTTAGGTTGGCGTACAAGTAGTACAAGTAGTACGAGTAAGGTGGGTTGGTTGACGAGTTCCACTGGTGGGCCGGTGGGAACTTTTTAGATTGAAGCGACAGTTCACTCTTGGACTCGTCATCGACCGAGTCGAATCCTACCACTCTTTGCAAGAAAACGTGAAGTTTAGGGTTGGACTTTGGATTGATACTGACTTCGTAAAGCGGCTTGAACAAGTTCGTCAAAATATCTTGGAAGGAGTTGACGTTGCCGTTTCTCTTATACAAGTCGTACAATCTAGGAACCTGGATCAACCACCGCACATTGTGGCTGAACAACTTGTTGTCGACAATCCAAGCAGACAACTTGTCCCATTCGTCAATGGACCTACCATAAATAGAGATTCTAAGCTCGGTCATCTGGTACTTGGAGCTTTCAAGATCCTCAAACACTTGCTTGGTAAGCTCGGCAAGGTACTTTCCGTTGATAAAGTTGTCAGTTTTGAGGAAAATCTCTCTCAATCTGGACTCTCCAATAGGATTATACTTGAGGTTGAACTTATCGAAACGGTGGAACGAATCGGTGTGGGCATGCATGTCCAAGGTGTCGATCGACAAGTCGTAGGCAGTAAGGTTCAAAGACTTGAACACTTCGGCCAATGTCAAGATCTTGCCGTCTCTAAAGATGACCTGCTCATGTGGCTGAGTCTTCAACTTGTACTTGATAAATCTAAGCAAGTGCTTCTGGTTCATACAGGCCGAGTGGTGGATATGGGTATCGACCTTACGGACATTGTAGAAGTCTCTGTGGGGATTCTTTTTGGACTGCTTGGTCTCCTCGAATTCATTCAAAAGATAGTACATTTTCCACTTGGCTTCCAAGTACTGGAGTCTTTTGAATGCAAACGACTTCGATGGGCCGTCCGAAGACATCCGCGTGACCGTGTTGAGGTCCGTGTAGTAATCGTGCAACGAGGGCACTTCTACAATCGGCTTGCCTGTTTCGGTATCGATAGCCCTGTATAAATGGCCGTCGCTCAACTCCCATTTGTATTTGGTGGAGGCTTCAGGAATCACACACCGGTCAAGACTAAACACTTCTTCGTCTTCTTCAGGAATGGTGCTTGGAGCCTGGTTGAATTTGTTTTTGGACTTGTAGGTAGGCTTGGGAGGAGGCGGATAAATGGTCCAAGAGTCCTGATTCTTGGGGTTATCCAACTCGTTTTTCTGGATAGATCTATCCAAGTACTTGTGTCTAAGATCAAGACATGTCTTGACGTTCTGAAACAACTCAATAAGCTCATCAGAAGGGTGTGGCGCAGGGTTGCCCAACTTGTGCGATGGCAAGTCGATAAAAGATTTACGGCGACGGGTTTGGGCAGGACTGCCAGGGGCAGCAAGGAAGCCACCTTGCTCTTGGTGACCCTCTTCCTTTCCATGTAAAGCCTCAAAAGTCTTGACTTTCAAGTCGTGGTCCTTGATAAATCGTTCTTCCGTGGTGGAATAGTGTGTCGAGTTATAGGAGCCCGACAACATGTCGCCTTCCTCGTCGTCGTCACCATCGAAGCGGTGAAGTTCGGAAGCGTGGTCACCATCCTCGTTCTCGCTGCTCGAAGAGTCGATGTAGGTGTGTTTAGGGTCTGTCTCGTGAAGATCAAGGGTGAATGGGGACATTCTTACTTAGTAGTCCCAAATCGTTTATCTCATCCGGAGTTTTTGTTTAAATTTGATGGCCGTGCGGCGCCAGCCGCAGGGCATCAAATCTAGATGTCTCACTACTTAGGAATAAGACGGTACAGAAATAAATGTTCCAGGCTTGATAATTAGTAAGGGAATTGTCGATATTGGGCTCACTATCGAACGCCTGCTAGCAACGAGCGGTATTGAGCTATTCCACACATCTATGCTATTGGTGAGGTATACATTTTGCGGTGTCCTTCCGGTCGCACCTTGATACTTGGGGCTAGTGCACGTGGAATCTACGTGCATTCGCCAGTCGTGGCCAATGGTGAAGAAGTCGTGGGCTTAGTATAGCTGCACGACACTTTAGGGAGTGTGATTTTCGCAGCCAGAATTTTAATGCGGTTCTTATCAAAATTGATTAGCAACTAGTCATTAGCGCTAAGAAGCTACACGGGGATCCTAAATTTTATGATAACAAAAGCAAAGGTATTTATTAATAGTAAACATAGAACTAAAGTGCTCGATACCGGAATCGTAGGCGGCATTCACTAAATGAATGCTACTGAGGCAAAAGCGGATGCCGTCAACACAGCATACATTATAGCCGAACCTGACGACTTCAAGGTGAGGGAGCCGGCCGCATTGGTCGATACCGGAACTTTTGCGGTGGACGAAGATTGAGCGGCAGATGAAGAAGAGGTTTGGTTGGTAGCAGAAGAAGCGTTGGCTCTCTTGTAGAGAACTTCGTCATCGAGTAACCCGTACTCAAGAGCGACTTCTCTGGAAACCAAATCTCTGGCGGAAACTTTACCGCTCAGAATCAAGCTGCCGATATCGTTTATCAACGCATGAAGAAGAGTGGTGTCCGAAAGGGCTTTGGTGACTACGTGTTCCAACAAGCCTGAGTCGATGATATCACCAAGAAGAGGCTTCAAGGAACTAAGATTGATGCCAGAGAGTGATCCACTGATATTACTGAAAATACCCTCAAGAATAATGGCCACCGCGTCCTCGAATTCAGAGTCACTGAGAAGCTTGGTAATGGTCTCCTCGACTAACTGAGATCTCTCAACCGAACTAAGTACGGTGGTCAACAAATCTTCGATGTTGTCTCTTTTGGCGACATATGCCGGAGTTTGGGGTGCGGCCATCCGGGCGAAAAGCAACTCGCGTTCAGCCAAAAGGTCTTCTCTTTTGATAACCTTACTGATAAGACCTTCTGCAGCCTTCAAAATACTGCCGAAATCGATGGCTCCCGATGCAATAACTTTTTTGATCACCCCCAATAAGAATGGGAAAAGGTCGGAGTCTTCCAAGAGACCTGAAATTACCCCATATGCCAAACCGGATCTGTCCAAGGCAACCCAGACAGAAGTGGTGTTGACGTCTCCAAGGACACTCAAACCTTCTTTCAATACTTTTCCTGCAATTGACCTGGTATAGTTATGCGCAACGATATAGGTGGCCACTTCAGGAATAAGATTGGTGTCTTTTAAGCCAACCAATATGTCATCCAAATACTTGACGTGGTCGTCTTCAGTTAATAAGTTGTTGGCCCAGCCAGCGATGCCTTCGAAATTGATACCACTAAGAAGCTTGGGAATCTCGCCAGCTATGTCTCCCACGATCTCACTGACAATTCCTCTTTCTTGGAGATCTACTTCAAGTGGCGCCGATCTTGGCGCCATTGCAGGAGCTATGGCTGCTCCATGGGCTAATGACCCGGCTGATATTAAGACAGTGGAAGCTGTGATTAATTTCATTGTAACGAAAGACTTGTTTAAAAAATTATTCAAACGTGGGAGGTTTAAACCGAATTATGTTATTAAAATCGGGGACAGTAAACGTTTATATATCTATAACTGTCCCCACTGTATACCCAATTGGAAACCCTGGAATGTGGTTACGGTACTGAATATGCGCTTCTATTTTTTTTCGCAGCACTGATCTACTTATACTTCCTAATGCGGAAATTGTGACATTTTCCCCATTGGGAACAAGTACGATTAGGGGCGTGGAGCACGTGAACTCGCTAGCCTAATGGGTAACAGAAAAGGCTGGTTACAAATACAATCGGAGTCGAGCCTGGGGTCCATGCCGTTAGGCCCGTAACGAGACGTAAACAAAACACAGGCTCAAGTGCACAGGGTCCAAATTCTTTTCTACATTTGGAAATTATTTTGCAACCACATCGAGCCATGGTATAGGATGGGGAATTGTCTCACAATGGTGCCAAGAGCAATTCGGTGTTATCCTAGGGAAGTAATGCCAAGGGCACCTCGGTGTTATCCTAGGGAAGTAATGCCAAGGGCAATTTGAATTTCAATTCGGTAGCTGCAGTGTCGAATCTGTAGTCTAGTATGTGTTGAAATCGGGCTTGTGGCTCGGGCTCCGCCAATAGAGTCTCGGTTTGGCCATTTTGCTCGTGGTTCGGGTTATGGTTTCGAGAATCGGGTTCATCTCTGTTTAGTTCGCAGAGATTGAACTTAAATATGAGGTAGTATTTGAGACTCATGAGCTTGGAGCTCTGGAATTGCTGCGTCAAGTAGCGTGGAATATGTAGTGCTCCGTTGACTAGGGAGGTGCCACTTTGACTCTGGCTATTCCAGAGTGACGCAGCCAAGGTATTGACTTTGAATTTGGGCGTACACTGATAAACGTTGGTGAAATCTCCACTTTTGTTCGTATTGTTGGTTGCGTGGAACACTTCGTGTGCTTCCAAGTACACAATAGCACCTGCGATTTTGGTCCAGCGACTGTGACCTTCTGGGTTAATGTCGAGGGTAAAGTTTATGTCTTGGCCGATGTGGTAATATGGATGCGATAGACTAATGAGGCACAAGTGCACGTTGTTCACACGCAACTGGTACTGAGTTTTGAGGTTTTCTGGCAACTGGGCCACCGAGTCGGGTACTTCGGGCTCGGATTGGCTGCCTAGGCTATTGCGGTGCTCGCTCGAAGAGACCTTGGGCATATTGTAGAGATCCGATTCAATGAGCTTGGACAAGTCGCTAAGGAACGCTGCTCTCGAGTCTGTCCCACTCAAGTCTGGTGTTGAGGTAGAATTGACGTCCGGTGTAGTTTGACCGTCAATACTAATATTCCACTTCTTGTCTACCAATGCTCCGTTCAGCAAGTAGTCTTTCTGGAGCCACCTCTTATTGGAGTGTGCGAGTCTCTCGCCCTTGACAGTGAGCGGAAAGTAGACGCTGTGGGGCACCAATTGGGCCGCATCTGCACTGCTCAGAAGCCCTACAATTAGCGAGTAGCGAATACTGATCCAGCCCTGGTCGCGCGCCAAACCGGTCAGTCGGGCGTTGTAGGTTGGAGGCAAGTCTGGGTTTTGTGGGAATCTGATAAGAAACTTGCGCGAAGATCCGGGCTTGATGCTGATGTCGGAAAATAAAAGTGCTTGGGAGGTTGTGTAGAATGGAATAATCGAGTCGGTGATGTCGGAAAGTGGAAGCGATTCTTGGGGCTCGTGGTGGTCAGCCTCTGATTTGGGCGGCCGGTGCGAGTTGAAGGTGTAGAGCAAGTCGTGAAGGAAGTATTTCTGCTCTAGTGTAATATTGTGTTTAGCTTTTTCCATCACCAAGTCGGGCACGCCTCCCAAACGGCCTCCCACTATCATGGGATGAGCCAAATTTTCAGCTATAAAAGGCACGTTGTTCATCTTCAATTCCTTGACGTCCTCGGTATCGTCTTCTTCTTCATCTTCACCACCGTCATCGTCGTACTGGTTAATGTAGTCTCTGTTGTCCCACCACAAGGTGTTTTTGGCGCCACCAGCCAAGGCATTCGCGACGTTTCCAAGCACGAACTTGTAGTTCAACACAACGTACCCCACGATCTGTACATAACCCAAAAGCACCTTGATATCGTTGCCACCACTGGTATTGATGAGCTTGGAAGATTCAGACTCGGGCTCGTTGCCCCCGAAAATCGACCCAAACCACCCTGCTTCCTCCTTTGGTTGTGTCTCAGGGTTGACTACTATGGACCGATCCAGTGTATTGTGTAGCTCAATCACACACTCTCTTTCGCGCCGTGAGTTCTCGACCCGATCGGCTAGGTATGTTAGCGAGATGGTGAGTAGGTCATTGACTTTCTTGCTGTAGTGGGGTGTCAGGTCTGGATGGGGCATTTGATACAAGATAGTGGTTGATTTTAAAAAATAGCGAGCGAAAATAAATAGATAATACCATGAGAACAGATAACTAAAGAGAGTAGATCAACCATGTCGTCACATGTGAGTCGTAAAAGACTATAGTATGGGACTAGTCAAGTCTTGACCATACGACTATATACACTATCATTACCTTTGAGTGGAAATAGTTTGAGAGTGTAGTAATACGTAAGTACTACTATACTGGGTGGATTCTGGGTGGATCAATGTATATCAAAACTCTCCAGTTAGTGTATTGTGACATAACAATTTCTCTACTACTACCATATAAACTCATATTTGCGTATCCTATCGGTATTCGACTGTTGAGCGGTAACACTACGTGGCGATTATGTGCTTGCATCTACATTTAATTTTTCAGTTTTTCATTTATTCTCTGCTTGACTTATTCAACCTTCTGTTCTGGCTGAAACTGCTGGCTGTTATCTATTGGAGCTTGGATTCCCTCCTGTTGGATCTGAGCCAATTGGTCTTCTTGTGAAATAGGCTGCCCCCCGTTGGAACCATTGACACCCACTATTTGATGGAAATCCAAGATTTCACTATACATCATCACTCTCCAGGTATCAACAGGCAAGTCTGCATCGTTGAAACTCCAGTCGAACTTGGTTTCACAAACAGGTTCATCGGTTGGATCGTGGAATGGCTCCATGTATGGATGCTCCAAAGCTTCGGCGGCGGTGATTCTCTTTTTGGGGTCAAAAATCAACATTTTCTCCAACAAGTCAATTGCCTCGGGCTCAACATGGTTGCACTGAGCAAATCTCTCTCTAAATGGTATAGGTTCACGGTGTGGCAAGGATTGGACGAATCTCAAGGTGTTTTCCGAAAGAATGGTGCTGATCACATCAGCAGGAGGCGAACCCAAAAGTTCGGTGATAATCGAAAATTGGTGGACGTGGTCTCTACCAGGGAACAACGGTTTTCCTTCGATTATCTCGGCCAATATACATCCGACCGACCACAAGTCGACCTCGGTATCGTATTTTTGCCAGGTCAACATGATTTCAGGCGCTCTGTAGTATCTGGTGGAGACGTAACCGGTCATTTGAGGGTCTCTTATTCTGGCCAAGCCAAAGTCGCAGATTTTCAAGTCACAGTTTTCATTAATAAGGATGTTAGAAGGCTTCAAGTCTCTGTGAATAACGCCCGCGGAATGGATGTATTTCAACCCTCTCAACATCTGGTAAGTGAAGTATTGGATGAACTGCTTCTCCAAAGGTCTGGATGTAAGCAATCTGTGGAGATCTGTACCCTGGAGCTCGTTCACAAAGTATATGTCCTCTAAAGGCGACAAAAAGATATCGTCCAAAGTGATCAAGTTTTCGTGTCTTAAATGTTTCAAGAGCTTGAGCTCTCTGTAGGTACGTTTGGCTAGAACCGAAGTCAGGAAAGGCTTCATGATTTTCTTGACGGCGACGTTTTGGCCCGTGAGCTTGTCTACGGCCGAACAGACCAACCCAAAGGCACCCATGCCTACGGGATTGAGCTCGGTATACCTGTTGGTGACCTCGAAGACGGTACCGAATATTTGGGTTCTTGTGAATTCACCATCCGAAGACATAGTGAGTTTGATTTATAATAGACTAGCAGATATAATCGGCTAGGTTGAGGGTGGGGTGAATATAGTAGTAGAAAAGCGGAGCTTTGTCGATTGGAACGATGTAACGCTGTAAGGGACAGTTGTCTAGGGGTAGGGCGATGATTGAATGATCGAGTTCGATAGTATTAAAACTAACCCAATTATATTGTATAACAAACAATTGTTGTGTAGTAAGGAACTGGCACTTGGCAATGAAAAAAACCTATCAACAAATGACCCACCCACTACCCAGGGGAATAATGCGAAATGCAGGGAGATTGCTGTATGTAACGTCGCCGGCGAAAGAGCCAGCTAACCGTCAGGGATCTCTGTAGCTGGGTGGTGGTTGTGGAGATTGTTTGAGCGGGGTCCAATCTGATTGTTGTTGCCTGGCTGGCAAGTTGCGGTGCATTGTGTTTGTTAGTTGGCTGCCCCGTTACTAACTTCCCTTACCGACGCGCTGTTCTTTCGCACTTGTCGGTATCGCATTTGTCGGTATCGCACTTGTCGGTGTTGCCCTTGCATCTCCCAGCATGACGCTCACCCATTCGCACCATCCTCACAATTCTCATCTACTCGCACTATGATTTCTATTGTATATTATTGTATATTAGGCTTTCTCTTGAAACGCACTTGTATCGTTGTTGATCAATCTCGCCACTCTCATTCTCACAATACACCCTACACCTTAAATATGATATACTACACACACAAATAATACTGAGCTTGCTCTTCGACATTTTCTTACTACTCTCACTACAGTCTCACTATTCTCCCACTACTCAAACTACTCTCTCGATACTCTCGCTGTTCTTTAACGCATTCTCCTTTTGTCGCGCTATTTCACTGTGGCGGCTCGCCAACTGAAATAATTCACCAACATGCCTTCTATCGAACCAGGTGCCTCCTCGGCATCGTCAACCATCAGTCTCCTCAAGACCATCGTGGGCGCAGGCCTCCTTTCCATGCCATATGCCTTCTCCGCCGATGGAATTGTCTTTGGCGTTGTTCTAATTCTTTTGGCAGCCGCAACTTCGGGATTTGGCCTTTTTATCCAGGCCTATGTTTCACGCTACGTCCCCAAGGGCCATGCTACCTTCTTCAATCTATGCTCAGTCACCTACCCGGCCCTCTCAGTGGCGTTTGATTTCGCTATAGCAGTTCAATGCTTTGGTTCCGCTTTGTCGTACTTGGTTTTGGTGGGTGAAATCATGCCCACCGTGATCCCCTCCGTTCCTTACGTGGAGAATACCCGTAACTTCTGGGTGCTTGCATCGGCGATTATCTGTGTACCGCTCTCGTTCCTCAAAAACTTGGACTCTCTCAAAAGCACTTCTATCTTGGGCCTCGTGGCCATAGGGTACATGTCTTTGCTTGTGGTGATCCACTTTGCAGCGGGCGATGTTCCTCAGGAGTTGAGGGGAGACATCTCGTTGCTCCCAGTCTCGGCTTCGGGGATCTTTTCTACATTTTCCATCATTGTTTTTGCCTATACTGGCCACCAAAACATGTTTTCCATCATCAATGAGGCCGCAGACAAATCGCTCGTGAACTTGTTCAAAATCACCAACACCGCAATGTGGGGGGCTACCAGTCTTTTCTTGATTGTGGGATCCGCTGGCTACCTCACTTTTGGTAGCAAAGTGGCAGGAAACATCATCTTGCTGTACCCTGGCGGATGGTCCACTACCCTTGGTAGATTGTGTATTGTGTTCATGGTGATCTTCTCGTTCCCATTGATGCTTCATCCAGCCAGAATCTCTGTAAACAACATTGTTTATTGGTTCCGCTCGAATGTGTTGAAGCCAGAGCCTCAGTCTGGTGAATCGGCGCCTTTGTTAGACCCGGGACACGAAGAAGAAGTCCACGGCACCTCTCGCAGTCTCGTGGTTCCATTTTCAGAAACCTCGTTCATTGTTATTACGGTTGCGCTTCTTTCACTTGGCTACATTCTTGCAGTATCTATCAGCTCATTTGCGTTTGTGTTGGCTGTCATTGGTGCTACAGGCTCCACGGCAATCTCGTTCATTTTGCCAGGTATTTTTGGTCACAAGTTGATTGCATCTGAGCTGGATGATCCTTCGACCGTGGAAGTGGTGCTTAAGAACTTGTCGTTAGCGCTTACATTCTGGGGCTTTGCGGTAATGTTCATCTGTCTCTACACCACATTAACCAACTAAAAATACCCTCTACATATACTGATTAAATGCACATTTATGCTCGAACAACTCATACTGAGAAGGATTGAGAAATGAGAACATAGAGATCTTCCAGAAAATAGTTCAGGTAGCCAATTGTAGATAGCGAGACGTCCTAAACCATTACGATTTCCATCCTATCGCTCTTCCAGTTCTTTTCAATCCTTTATTCTTGATTTTCTAGTGAGTTTATATTCGCGTGAACAAATCGTAAATCGTGATAAATTTGAATCATCTTAGCAATGTCTTGCGAACACCAACACACACACGGCCACGAAGATCATGACCATAATCACTCGCACATAGCACCTGATCCTACCAACCAGGCTCAATCGCTTCGCAGCAAAATTGACTTGCATCACATAACTGGCCTCAATGTCGCTAACCCACCTGAACAATTGGCCAAGATCTTTCGTGCAGCAGACCACATATATGACATTGATCCAGTCATCAAATCCGACTGTGGATCACAAACCATCATCAACATTCCCTTTCTCAACTCGTCAGCGAAATTGTTTTCCATTATATTGAGAACTAATGGTGATAATTACTGTCCAAGGACCATCAAGTTATTCAAAAATGACCCTCAAATTGACTTTGATAATGTAGATCAAAAGCGTCCTGCGCACACTTTAGACCATCCTCGAGTGGGAGTCGCAACTGACTTGGAAGCGTCGCAACAATCCCTGGATAACAACGACTTCGTGGAACACTACTTGCCCAGACATGTGTTTACGGGGGTCCATCTCTTGACGGTGTATGTCAAGGACGTCCACGACGAAGAGAATGAAGAAGACGAAGACGATGCCCAATCGAGAATTCACTACATTGACTTGCGCGGCGAGTACACCGAGCTCACCAAGGAGCCGGTCATCACCTTGTACGAGCTGGCTGCAAATCCGGCTGACCACAAGAGCCTCACCGCAACACCCTACGAGTTGAACTAGTTAGTTTAAATATATCATCACGTGACCATGATCCGGGCCCACTATGGCTTCACGTAGCAGGCTTAGTTGTTAGCGCAACCGCTCCGTATTCGTTCACCTGTCTATTAGTCCCTATACGGAGGCCCTGTGCGAATTTCACCACAATTGGGCCATGTTGAAGCCATAATCAGAGGGGCTTCAGTGGCTGGACGGAGTAGATCGAAACTCGCTTTTGCACGTGTGCAACCGGATATTGCTCCCTGGCTCCCTAACTCCTGGCCGGTCGTAGGGAGAGCGCCCCGGCGGTGGCCGCGGTACAGAAAAACACACGTGATTCTGGCACACACAAGTCCGAAGAACCGGGCCCCTCGACGATTCAAAAGCTCCAACCAACACCTGTTGTTTCTTTCACATCAATTACACTACATTATGCCAAAATTAGTTTTAGTTAGACACGGACAATCCGAATGGAACGAAAAGAACTTGTTCACCGGTTGGGTAGACTGCCGTTTATCCGATGTGGGTAAGAAGGAAGCCCACCGTGCTGGTGAATTATTGAAGGAAGCCGGTATCAAGACCGATATCTTGTACACTTCCAAGTTATCCAGAGCCATCCAAACCGCCAACATTGCTTTGGACGCTGCTGACCAATTGTTTGTCCCAGTCAAGAGATCCTGGAGATTGAACGAAAGACACTACGGTGCCTTGCAAGGTAAGGACAAGGCCCAAACCTTGGAAACCTACGGTGCTGAAAAGTTCCAAATCTGGAGAAGATCCTTTGACGTTCCTCCACCAACCATTGAAGACGACTCCGAATTCTCTCAAGTTGGTGACGTCAGATACAACGACATTGACCCAGCTGTGTTGCCAAAGACTGAATCTTTGAAGTTGGTTATCGACAGATTGTTGCCATACTGGCAAGACGAAATTGCCGGCGACTTGTTGGCTGGCAAGACCGTTTTGGTTGCTGCCCACGGTAACTCTTTGAGAGCCCTTGTCAAGCATTTGGACAAGATCTCCGACGAAGAAATCGCTGGTTTGAACATTCCAACTGGTATTCCTTTGGTTTACGAATTGGATGAAAAATTGCAACCAACCAAGCCTGCCTACTACTTGGACCCAGAAGCTGCTGCTGCCGGAGCTGCTGCCGTTGCTGCCCAAGGTTCTAAGAAGTAACCGCATAGTAATAAACAAAATTACTTTATAAAATCTTTAGGAATGTAGTAATCGACCCATGCTCGTAGACTCACGCTATCTCATCTTCATCGCTCATCATTCTCAGTCTCTTCAACCTTTCTCTCTCGTAATTTGAAACATCCGTGCCGCAGTAGTCGCGAAAATCAACGTTTTTCAAGCGAAGAGTAAAACAACACCAACAAAGAAACGGCTACGATTGAGGGATCCACCAGCGAAAACCACCTGTTAAAAGCGTCCATACTGCATCTGATTTGCCTAATACACTACTACCAACTTTTTTTCTAGTGATATAGCCGTCAAACACCCGTACTTCTCAGTCCACTCCAATCACAAACAATGGCATCCAACAACCCTCCAGCGTTTTCGTTTGGCGCTGGATCAAACAATGCATCTGGCCAAACTAACACGGCGTTTGGATCTAGCAATAACAACAATGCCGGCTTGTTTGGCTCAAATAACCAATCACTGACTGGTGGCTTGTTTGGCGCCAAACCATCGACAGGATTCGGTTCCACCAACCAAACTACACCAGCTTTTGGCTCTTCAAACACATCCGCTCCAGCTTTCGGCACTTCAAACACATCTGCTCCAGCTTTTGGCTCCTCACAACCTTCCAATGCTTTTGGATCTTCACAGCCAGCTGCCTCCCAGCCCACCAATGCGTTTGGAAGCTCTCAGTCTTCCTCAACTTTCGGTTCTACTCCAGCTGCTTCCAGTGGTTTCTCTTTAGGTACCAAACAAAACGACTCGAAACCTGCATTTGGCTTTGGTTCCACTGCTGAAAAACCTGCTGGGAGTTTATTCGGTGCTAAAACTGATGATAAACCTGCCTCAAGCTTCAGTTTTGGAGCAAAACCTGAAGATAAACCTGCTTCTGGTGGCTTGTTCGGTGCCAAACCTGCTGAAAAGCCGGCAGGAGGCTTCAGCTTCGGTGCTAAAACAGATGATAAACCAGCTTCAGGATTCAGTTTCGGTGCGAAGAGTGATGATAAACCTGCTTCAACAGGATTCAGCTTTGGCGCAAAGACTAATGACAAACCAGCATCGACAGGTTTCTCCTTTGGTGCCAAAACTGACGACAAACCTGCTTCTTCCGGTGGACTTTTTGGTGCCAAAACTGACGATAAACCTGCTCCAACTGCTTCCACTGGACTTTTCGGTGCTAAAACCGATGACAAACCTGCACCAGCTGCTTCCACTGGCCTTTTCGGTGCTAAAACTGATGACAAACCAGCTTCTTCCGGTGGACTTTTTGGTGCTAAACCTGCTGAAAAACCGGCTGAAAAACCTGCTACTGGAGGTTTCAGTTTTGGTGCAAAGACTGACGACAAACCTGCAGCACCTGCTTCTGGTAGTTTATTTGGTGCAAAGACTGACGATAAGCCTGCAGCAACTGCTTCTAGTAGTTTATTTGGTGCAAAATCAGATGATAAACCGGCAGCAAGCTTTAGTTTTGGTGCAAAATCCGACGAAAAGAAAACTGACGATAAACCTGCTTCTGGAGGTCTCTTTGGTGCAAAATCTGATGACAAACCTGCTTCAGGGGGATTATTTGGTGCCAAAACTGATGATAAACCTGCTACTGGAGGCTTTAGTTTCGGTGCAAAGAAAGATGAAAAGCCTGCCAGTGCCGCTGGCGGTTTATTCGGAGCCAAAACCGACGAAAAGCCTGCCACTTCTACTTCGGGTGGTTTATTCGGAGCCAAAAAAGACGAAAAGCCTGCAACAGGTGGATTATTTGGAGCCAAGACCGACGAAAAACCTGCTTCTGGAGGTCTCTTTGGAGCTAAAACCGAAGAAAAACCTGCCGCTGGTGGTCTTTTTGGAGCCAAAAAGGAAGAAAAACCGGCCACTGGAGGATTTTCCCTTGATACTAAGAAAGATCAGCCAGCTTCTACTACAGGTACCACCGCCACAACCACAACTGAACCCAACTTGAAACCTACAAAGATAGAGCCTAAAGTGATTTCGATCGACAACAACACATTAGAAGACCTTGTAGTGAAATGGTCCAAACAATTGACCACCACCTCCAAGATATTTGACAAATACAGCACCAAAGTCAACGATTGGGACCAACAACTTGGCAAGAGTGGAGATGAAATATTAAAATTAAACCAAGATGCCTTGGAAGCCGAAGCATTACAATCTAGAATCGACCAACATTTATTGTTCGTGGAGAGTCAACAGGACGAATTAGACCAATTACTAGACAACTATGAGCAGCAAGCAGACATATTACTCAACAACATTGAGATCTCTCACAAGACCAACAACGGAGAGGGGAACGACGGTTCCAATGCTATCGTGCCGGGCAACAACACCTTGAGTGTCACCGACAAATTACGTGAAAAAGCCTACCACAATGCCGAGTTATTGGATGAAAGATTGGATAATTTGGGCGACAACTTGAGCACATTGATCGGGGAAATTAATTCTGTCAGCGATGTGTTCAACGAGATTCTCATCAACGATTTGGCACAGGCAGATGGGGAAGCCAAATCCACGGCCAAAAATAGTACCGATGCGAACCCAGTGGAGGAAATCGTCAAGTTGTTGAACCTACACTTGGAAAACTTGAAATATATCGAAAACTCAGAGGAGAAGTTGAAAGAAAGGCTTGCTGTAATCAACAAGACCAAGAAGTATTAAGGTCTCTTCCATAAACCAAAAATGTATACTACTGTGTAAACAATCTGTAAATCAACGTACTGTGTAATCTGAATCTGATGCTTTTCGGGTTTAAAAATTAACTTCATAAAATTTCCCCACCTTTTTTTCAGCACGCGATTTTTGATAAAAGTTGACATTTAAGGAAGCAAAGCCTGCTATAGACCGATAGAACTCAAAGCAAAACCAAAGATCTACAAGCAAGATGAGTGGCCCGCCGGTATTTACACTTATTAAGATGTTGTTCAACCCTGATGTGTCGAAGAAGATGATCCTCCAGATTGCCTACGGACAGATTAAAGCCATTGGGTTTGCCAAGGTGCTTGCAGCATTATTGGGCGCTGGAATTGTGGGGGTATCGTCAGTGATCAGGGTTCCGCAGATCTTGAAGATTCTCAAGCCAAAGAATGTGCAAGGCAGAGTGGATGTAGTCAATGGCTTGGCGTTGGAGAGCATTGGACTCGAGACCTTCAACCAATTGGTCCATGTAGTGTTCAACAGACAGAGTAACAGCACATTTATCAGCTATGGCGAGAGTTTATTGTTGGGATTACAAAACGTAGCCATTATTCTACTTATCAAGTTCTACAGATTGCGCGGGGAGGGTAAATTGGACGGTGTTGAAGAGCATGATGGACTTGCCAGACTTGAAATCGTTGGTACTCAGCTTGCTTCCACTATTGGAGTCATATTGGGTGCAACTTTGTTCCTCACCAAGATCGCACCACCATCGTTGATCCTGTTGGTGCAAATCTTGGGGATTCCTATTTCTGTGATCTCAAAAATTCCCCAGATTAGACGCAACCATGCCCTCAAGTCTACATCCTCGTTGTCAGACATCACCATCAGAGCCAACTTGTTGGGCTCGTTGTTGAGAGTGTTCACGTCGGTACAGGACTACAAGGGCAAAACTGCCAGAAACAAGGCTGTCACTAGCGACAAGATCCTAGTTGCTGGTTATGCCACCTCACTTATCATGAACGGAATCATTGTGGGGCAATCCATTGCTTATAAGAGTCAAGATGAGAGAAATGACAAGACCGAAAAGACCGATTAGGCGCGCACATCCTAACGACACCTTCAACAGAACAAAATCAGGTATTGGAATTGACAGCCATTCTTGTGCATTAATATATTTCAATTCAGATTAACATTGTGTAGTATAGAATTAATCACTCGCGAACCGTCGATCGGCATAATACCCAATTGCTCTAATATATACGATGGGCCGACATTATTATTTCGGCCAATACATGTTTTTTCTTTCCACCAGTACCGAAATCAAACGTCCTAGCTACCCTCTTGTTGGCAACAATCGTCTCGTTTCCGCAACAATCGGTCTCGGCACGAGGCGAACAATCTGGGGCGATCTGGGCGCCCTTCTCCGCGGCTGTTGTCGCTGCATCACCCGCGGAGCGATAGCGTCACGTGCAGCTTCGCTTCTGGTTTAAGCATCAGCGGAAGTTTATTTGCCACGGAAGTTTATTAGAAACGGTAATAGGGAACTGCAACCACAATCAATACTGGTGTTTGGATTAGTCAAATTGCATAAAAACGAGATACCTGCGTCGTAACACTCGTCTCCCACGTATACCCCAAAAAAAAAAATCATGGTTCATCAAGCACAATACTTGCCGCCCACTGGCACCGATATTTCCTCGGTGTTGCAAGGAGGGTACAATCACCCATTATCTCGAGAATGGCAACTGGAAAAGCAGCTTACCAAGAACATGTTCATCTTCCCCCTTTTTGTGACCGATGAACCCGACGAAATTACTCCTATTCCTTCGTTGCCGAACATTTCGAGAATGGGCGTCAACGTCTTGATCCCGTATGTGGAGAGGTTGGTCAGCAAAGGGTTGAGAGCAGTGATATTGTTCGGAGTTCCTATGAAGCCTGGCGTCAAAGATGCGGTGGGAACAGCTGCTGACGATCCCAATGGTCCTGTTATACAGGCTATCAAGGCGTTGCGCCAAAACTTCGAAGACTTGTATATCATGTGTGATGTGTGTTTGTGTGAATACACCGACCACGGCCACTGTGGTGTGCTCTACGAGGACGGTTCTTTAAACAGGGAACAATCAGTACTTAGAATCGGCATGGTTGCTGTTAATTACGCCAAGGCTGGCGCAAACTGCGTGGCTCCTTCAGATATGATGGATGGTAGAATCAAAGACATCAAAAGAGGTCTCATTGATGCAGGCTTGGCCCACAAGTGCTTGGTGATGGCATATTCGGCCAAGTTCAGTGGCAATTTGTACGGTCCGTTCAGAGACGCTGCCGGAAGTTCTCCTGGACACGGCGACAGAAAGTGCTACCAATTACCACCTGGTGGCGCAGGGCTTGCTCGTAGAGCCTTGTTGAGAGATATGGAAGAAGGTGCTGACGCCATAATAGTCAAGCCCCTGACTTTCTACCTCGACATCATCAGCGATGCCTCCAGGCTCTGTAAAGACTATCCTATCTGTGCCTACCATGTGAGTGGAGAATACGCCATGTTACACGCTGGAGCAGAAAAAGGAATAGTGGACTTGAAGGCCATTGCATTTGAATCCCACCAGGGATTCTTGAGAGCAGGCGCCCGTCTCATCATCAGTTACTTTACCCCGGAGTTTTTGGACTGGTTGGACCAATAATCTATTAATGTATATAAATAAGAAATGTCATACCCAATGATAGATACCTTTTGAGTAGTAAATAATATCAGAGTAGCTCTGCTGTAAGGGACCAATCTGTATGAATTATAGCCTAATACTGGGAGAAAGGAATAGATCTAATGCGATTTTAGTTTAGTATGGCTTCGGTAGGGCGCATTTCTGCTTCGGTAGGCCTTTCTTTCTCTTCGCTTACAGCATGCTGTGGTGCTTCCGGTAGTATATTGCTGGTAGGTACGTTGGGAAGAACTTGTTCCTTTGGTGTTTCCTTCTTTCCAAGTTCTGCTTGGAGTTTGGCAAACTCTTCGTCGACTTCGGACTCTTCTCCTGCAGTAAGACCCGAGCCCATACCCAAAGACTCACTAACTTCATCCACTTTAAGCTTCTCCTCCTCCAATTCGTCCAAAACCTTGTCTATCTTGTCGATACTCATTTCATTGTTGAGTTTGGTTAAGACCTGATTACCTTGTTGTAAGCCGTAGAGCACATCTTTCTCTATAAGTTTGAATTCTATTGTACCAATGAGCGATTCGAGATTGTCTAGCTGGTCGTACGTCTTAAGAACGGTGGCCTGTTGCTGCTTTTTCGATTTTAGGTAGAACTTGGCTCGTTCGGGCTGATTATTGCTTATTGCTTGTCTTGCTAGCTGGGACTGACGCTCTATGACCAGGTTCAAGCGTTTTTGGTACTGTTTGAGTTTGTCACGTTGTTGTTTGAGCTGAAAGATGGCTTTGTCTTGTGCCGTTATCTTGGGCGCTGATGGCTGTTGGCCCATGCTGTTGGTGTCTTGTGATAGGATAAGATAAGATTGATTTGTGCGCAGAAGTGAGGATAAGAAAAGTGAGAGCAAAAGGGAGAGTAGAGAAAGGAAAGAAAGGGAGGGGATGAGGGGATAAAAAGAGCGCGGTGCGAGAAGGTACGATATAGGGTGAAGATACTACAGCTAATGGCGTATGATTAATATGAATAATAAGTCATAATACTAGTATAGTTTACACAGTTGGATCGAGATTGCGAACTCTCTAGTATACCGCCAAAAGTGCGGCAGAAAAGTGCCACACTAACAGGCCAGCGGTAGATTGTGTTGGCCACTTCATTGGTATACGGGAATTGATGGATACAAATTCTCAAACAAATGATCCAAGCCACGCAGATCGATCTAATTTACCTATGGCCTTGAATAATCCAAATCATAGACCGATCTGCACCCATAAATGTATTAAGAGTTTAAGTAGAAGTTAGTGTGTGCAGAGAAATGGTACGTATAGTACAACTGCGAATGTCTCGAAAAAGCAGCACTTTAGCGAGACTTTGGGCACTAAGAAAAAAGTAAGACAATTGACCAGTCTACTGATAGGATGTACTATACCGATACTTGATGTGACTACTGTCGATAAAATCTATACTATTACTGTAAGTTTTCCGGACTCGTGTCTACTACTCGGTGTCTATTACCCTTTCTCGGGCCTAACCTGCTGCGCAACAGTTACCTTGACTACTAATATTTTTCTAGGTCATCTCACTACTTTTCTGCTCACATTTCTCACTTTTTTCTGTACCTCATTTTCTCTTTGCCTCTTACATAAGCTCATTTACCCAAAACGGCACTTTTGTAAACACCCCAGCCTATTCATTTCACCAAGACGGTAAAAATTCATACAACCCATTCATCACTATAGCATATCTACTCTGGGATTATAAACAAACATCGCAAGTCGGTTAGCCTTTGTGTAACTCGCAATTGACCTGCGGCACATCGAGTAACGAGTTTCATCACTAGACTAAGCAAATACGGATCCATCATTCTCCTTTCCACCTTATTGCATTATAGCATAGCATAGCATGTCGTCACTAGTCTTTGGGTCTCCCAAGACTAACCATTCGTCACCCATAAAAATGCCGGTGCTGGCGACCGAAAACGATGGCATCAACTCCAATATCATGTCAGACATGCTCAAGTCTGCCAACTCCAAAAAGAGAGCCTACATGACGTCGCCAGCTCCTGCCAGAGCCGACTCGTCCACCACATCCATGTCTGCTTCGCCCAATAAAAGACTTCATTTGAGAAACATGAGTCCCAATGTGTCTCGCAAGACCATCTACTTGAACCACATCCCGTCTTCTTCGGGCCAAAACCCTTCGGCAAGTGATCCAATTGGGGTCCCCGACTTCAAAAGAGATATCGAACCTCGTACTTCTTCGGGACTGGTCACTCAAAGAGCTCCTCCCCCTAGACCTGCATTGCTCAAAGCTTCTCTCTCAAACCCACGATCCAAGTCTTCCATTGCATTGCTGACTCGATCTCCTCCTAAACACAAACTCCGTCGAACAAACTCCTTGATCAGCCTGGGTCCTTCTTCAGATAGCCCCTACCAGGCCTCGGCCACCTCTTCTGACCGGTTCATTCCTTCACGTCACAATTCTACTTCAGGTAAGCTTCAAACCACCTTGACTACTCCCCACCCCAATGCGTCGCCAGAAACCCACATCAAAGCCCAGACTTCCAAAATATATCAGCATCACGTAGCAGAGGCGTGTGGGTTGGACGTCAATCTGAGAGTATTATTGTACCAGCCCTTACCTCCAGAACGGAAGAATCCCATCAATATCTTTAGTGGTTCCGTCCATGCCTCTCAAGCTTCCAGACGACTCGATAGGTCGTCACTCAGACCGGCCATTGCCACGGCTCGGGCCAAAAAGATCCCGACGGCTCCTGAGAGAGTCTTGGATGCTCCAGGCCTTGTAGACGACTTTTATCTCAACTTACTAGCATGGTCCCTGACAAACTTGTTGGCAATTGGGTTGGAAGACTCGGTCTACGTGTGGAATGCTTCGACTGGTTCGGTGGGGTTGTTGTGTGAGCTCCCTCATAAAACGTTGGTGACGTCTTTGAGGTGGTCGAACGATGGCTCTTACATTTCCATAGGTAAAGACGACGGGCTCTTGGAAATCTGGGACATCGAAACCAACACTAAGCTCAGAACGCTCAACTGTGATAACCACCAAACTAGAATCGCGTCCCAGTCTTGGCACCAACACATATTGACCAGTGGGTCTCGTTACGGTAATATTTATCACTCGGACGTAAGAATCGCCTCTCACGTAGTCAACAAGTTGGAAAACTCACACACCGCCGAAATCTGTGGCGTCGAATACAAGCCAGATGGCCAGCAGTTCGTCACGGGTGGGAACGACAACTTGGTGTGTATTTGGGATGTCAGACAGTGCCACAACTCGTCCAATTCCAACTCCACGCCTGTGTTCACCCGCTCCAACCACAAGGCCGCTGTCAAGGCATTGGCATGGTGTCCTTTTCAGCCCTCTTTATTGGCTACTGGTGGTGGTTCAAGTGATAAAACTATCAACTTCTGGAATACCACCACGGGTGCCCGAGTCAACACCATCGAAACCGGATCTCAAATCAGCTCCCTTAACTGGGGCTACGCTGCAGGAACTGGCATGGAAATTGTAGCCACGCATGGATTTCCTACCAACAACATATCACTCTTCAACTACCCTACGCTTCAGAAAACAGGTGAGGTTTTGGGTGCCCACGACTCGAGGATACTAAGCGGGTGCCTCAGTCCTGACAACTTGACGTTGGCAACGGTTGCGGGCGATGAAAACTTGAAGTTTTGGTCGTTGTTTGACTTGTACAAGGGCAGAAGAGAAGGGGCCAACGACAGGCTCAACGACGACTACGACGACGAAAATTTGATAAGCAAGGACGACTCTAAAAGTATTAAAAAAATGATGAGCATCCGCTAGTTTATAGACTAATACACATCGCACAATAAGCACCAGGAGGCACCAAAAAGAATTAATTTTGCACCCAACTGATGCCGCAATCTTGCCGCGCTATGGTTTTTCGCGCTACAGGTGGACTCGCACTACCAACTCCGCCAGAGCGAAAAACGCGCTACCATACGCTACTTCGCCTAGAATACCAACCAACTTACCATGCCTCCAAGACCCCCTACCAATACCCTAATAGCCACAAAGGTGCCGTCACATCTACTTGAACGCCCACAGCAGCTAATCCTGTTTTTGGCGGCCGAAAACAACCACACCATTGAGGTGGTTGCTCTCCACCGGCTAGGCCGAATCATCATCATCTGCGACACTACTGAGACCGCCATAAAAGTCCACAAACTGCTACAGGTTTCGCCCGACTACAGTCAGCTTAGTCTCAGCTACAGTATCAAAGATAACCTCTTCAGCCACGCCGATTCGTGGCAGCACAGCACCGCCAATAACGGATACTTGGAGTTGCCGCAAGATCAAGCGTCGCGCAGGTTTCTTATTTCGCCGCCACTCTCACCGCCAGCAGAATGGGATCATTGGGACAAAGTAGAGGAAGGACCCAACCAAAAGGCGGTATACTCGCCTGAAGAGCTTTCGCATTTGTTGTGGGAACGTCTAGGGGGGTTTGAAAGCTCGACAGTACGCAAGTATCAAGATGAACAGGCTGGTCCTGAAACGCAGCCTGCGGCCGAGCCGGTTGATGTGGCCAACAAACCCGAAATTCTTTTCGAAGATATAAACAACGGAGCACCTGCTATAGTGCTCGATAGTATCAAGCATGCCGGTCCGCCCAATTCTACACCCATCGCAAAGACAGCCATGCCCCCCACAGATTAGTACGCTCACCTCAACCTCGCTAGCGCAGGATGTTGGTGTTTTGTGCAGGAGCGAATTTTTTTTAGGCATCGAGATGAGATGAACCTGAAAAATGTATAGTGAGTATTACAGTAGCACCAATATACACCACGAAAATGGCTAGAACCAGATCCCAGCCTTCCACATCTCCTAAGACCCCCAGATCGGCCAAGGCCAAGAAGGTTGGAAGTATTTCCGCCGACTCCCCATCAGCCTCTCCCTCGGTAAAGAAAACCAAAAAGGCAGTGAGCGATGAGACCAAGAAATCACCAGCCAAGGCTGCCAAAAAAGCCGCCAGCAAACCTGCCACCGAAACCAAAGAAACCAAAGAACCATCCAGCATAGTGCCTGCCAAGGTCGCCGCCAAAGCCATATCTGAATTGGCCAAGTACTTGGAGAGAGAAGCTGCCTCTGAAGAGTCCACCAAAGAAAAATTGTTTGACGACGATGAAGATAACCTCAAAAGCTTGTTTTTGCAATTAAACACCAAGAAGTTTGTTAGCGCCAAGCGTCAGTTCAAGCCCAAGTTCATCAAGTTGTCGAACTCTCTTTACAACGCTGAAACCAGAACATGTTTGATCATTCGTGACCAATTGGTAAAAACCGATGAGCAGTTGGAAGCCCTTGAAAACGAAAACTTGCCAACCGTATCACAAATTCTTCCTATAAATACCTTGAAAACCACCTACAAGAACTTCGAAAAGCGTCGTGAATTGCGCGACCTGTTTGACTTGTTCATTGTGGACGACGCTGTGTTCAACTTGATGCCTACCTTGATGGGTAATATTTTCTACGGCGTGGGTCACAGAAAGATTCCTTTGCCTATCAAAGTCACATCCACCGGTAACAGCAAAGAACTCTCGTTGCCAACCCTCAAGAACCAGTTAGACAAGTGTTTGGCCAGCACCATCTACTTGCCTCCAACCGGAGTCAACATATCTGTAAAGATTGGTGCTATAAGTGACAAGTTTGAACAGCCACAATTGGTGCAAAACTTGCAGGATGCATTAGCTGTATTTGATGCTGCCACTTTAAAGAGTGTGATGATCAGAACTGTCAAGTCTCCTTCCATTCCGTTATACTACACCGACTCGTTGTACGACGAGAAGGACGTTGCTGAAACCGACGAAGTTACCAAGCCAGCCAAGACTGAAGAAGAAATCTCTGTATTTGAAAAGGGATTGTTGGAATTAGCTGGTGCTGAAGAAGTAGCCAAGGTTCTTGGCCCAAAAAAAACTAAGGCCTACAAGATACAAAAGCCATAGATAGAATCTGTAATACACATGAGAAATAGTAGAATAAACCAGTACACATTCGTAAAAAGCAAGTGTCAACATGCTGTACATACTAGATGTGTATGTGCTCGTGTATCAGCTACCTTCACTCTTTTTAAGTAACACAAATCTCTCATTAAGTGCCATATATTTCTCGGTTTTCAGTGATGGTAAATTTCACTTTTTAACCACTAACTTTTTTCAACCTGATCTTTTTGCACCCGCGAAGTCAATTGACAACTATGTGGATTGTCACGCATTCGGGGCAACATGGCAAGGGTAAGTAGCGATTCAGAATGGTCGAGGCTAGTTTACTAACATCCAGTAGTCAAAGGACTAAAGACCAATTCAAAGTACCTCATTGGGCGGGACTTTGACTGTGACTTTGTCGTCAACAGTACGTTGGTGTCTCGGCACCAGCTCGAGCTCGTATTGCCACCCTTGCAGGAAACCGACAAGTTTGACCCAGGTATACGAAGTCCACTTACCATCAATGTCCTTACACGGGCCAGATCGACTATCAATGGTGTATCCTACAAGTTATCCAAGACCGATAAGTATCCCATTTCCCTCGCTATGCGAGATTCGCCCATAGAGATCAAATTCAAGCTGGGCTCTGATGATGCAGAGGAAGTCACTACTACAATAGCATGGATCGAGTTCAATGTCATGACGTATACAGGTAAAATGGAGATCGATAGCGTGGTCCTTCCCAGCCACTTAACGTCCAATCTCGAGAGTCTCTTTGACAGTGGCATTGATCTCAGAATTACAAATGACGTGTATATGGCCACCCACTACTATACTTTGCTGTCTGTAGCGAATAAACTGCTCAGCTTGGCGTTGCTGCGAGGCATACCGGTGCTCAACCATGAGTGGTACCTGTTGATTCAACTGGAACCCGAAAACGCACTGGCGTGGCTTCTTGACGTCGACTTGTTGCGATTTGCACCAGACCACAAGAGGTATTTGCTTCCAAATCTCCTGCGCCGCTCCTTATTGTCGGGTATATTGGTGGTGTTATTTGACACGGATCATTCTCGTTTTGTTGAATTGATAAGGGCTATGGGAGGAGACTCACTCGAGGTATCGATGAATGATGATTTTATGCACCAAATAAGGCAAGAAGCCGGCTCACGTCGTAGTTTGGTGGTTGTCAGCTCAAAGAACCATGTGCTACAAGAGAAACTTGCACTGCAGTGTCAGTATAATGACGATAAGGCTTTGGCAAAAGCAGTGCAAGAATGCAGTGTTACCAGCTTGGAATTTTTGGACTTGTCCCTAAAAAGAAAGCAAATGGATTCCCCTGAGACAGAGACAAGTCAAGCACAGATAACTCAAACACAGACAAGCCGGACCACTCAAACACAGACAAGTCAGACCACTCAAACACAGACTTCGCAGAGAAAGAGGCGGAAATACGAAAAGGTCAGTAAGCTCCACTTTTTTGACTTGCCGATCCAGAGAACAAATGAAAACAAGGTAGAAGAACGCAGTAATGAGAAAAGTGCAGTGGATGTAGTGGATGAAGTGGATGGTAATGTGACCGATGAGATTGATGATAAAGTAAATGAAAAAGTAAATAAAGTCGACGATATTGATGAAGAAGTGGATCATAAAGCCAATCATAATGAAGAATCTGGCAAAGAATTAGAAATACTGGGTCAGATTAATGAAAAGAATGAGAAAAATGGTGAAAGCAACGACAGTAATAATAAGGATCATACTAGCCTGAATGATAACTCGAGCTCCAGATCTACTCCCAATTCCGTAGGAACAAAAAGAAAAGGATCCTTCTCAGAAGATCTGCCCCGGAAATCCAAATACAAACCAAAAATATCGCTAGTTGATGCCATAAGAAAAACTAAAGAGAGTGCCACCAAATCAACAAACTTTGAACTAGGCATTGATGTTGATGAGAATGACGATATTGACACTAACTTGTCCAATCTTGCTATTGTGGAGGAAGTGCCGATATCCCTTAGGAAGCCACCTGCTGCGAAAAGCTCGGGGCCTTCCTCAGGAAAGAACTTTAAAACTTTCCGCAAAAACTTGCCGCTCAAGTCCATAGTCACCCGATCTTTTGTAGGACTAGATACTGTTTCTATAGACAGTGAGATCAAGATTATTGGCGGTACCGTCGACGATGGGACCAGTGTGGAGAAATTGATGAAGCAAGACTTCAGTGGGCATATGCAAGAGGTCAAGAAGATATACAACGAATCAAGTACCGAAACAGAAGACTACACCGATCTTCAGCCCAAGTTGTTTGTGGATGAAGATTCACAGCCTGTAGCGAACAATTCATTAAACAGAGCTAGTATATATGCTAGAGATGACGAAGATGACGATGATGACGATGATGATGACCAGCCCAAGTTTGGTTTCAGTCGGTGATCCCTATACCACATAGACCCATGGAGCGTAGATACGTATTGTGGGTGGTATAGTAGTTCCTGCTAATTCCGCCCCCAATACCGAAAGAATCTGGGAAATCATGGGCTATGCACTGAGAGTTGTCTCCGCTGATACAGTCGACAACCATTCCAGGACTTGGTCTTGCATCGGAAGCGGAACAGTTCAAGTATATTTGGTTGTCAAACTGATGATATCTGTCCAAGATATTCTTTGATTTGGGAACGGTGGTCACTATATCGTCCTTATGAATTACCCGTAAGAACTTGCGCTTGTAAGAGTTATGCTGGGGAGAATAGTAGCTGCCCATGACTTCGTCAGTCCACCTCACAAACGGTTCGTTGCCAACCAAAGGCAGTCCAAATGTCACCAAACTAAGCTTGGAATAGCCCAAGTCTAGCATGTGCAATGCCAAGAGTAAAGCTATGCTTCCGCCCATGGAATGTCCCACAAGCAATATTTCGTAGTTGTCGGTATCTATTTCATTTTCCAATACCTCGTGAATATTATTTAGCGAGCTTATGAACGCTTCAAAAAATCCCTTGTGAACTCTACAGTGTTCCCCGCATGGCTTTATATGGTACCGGAGATTATAGTAGTTGACCATGTCCATTTTCAAATCGGTGTATCCATCGAATATTGACCGAGTGCCTCTTAATGATACAATGATAGTCTTTTTGGGAGATCCCGTTTGCTGCTCATCATAATGGAAAATATTAGAGTATGTAGTTGCTATATAACCACACGCAGTATCGTCATCATACCACTGATGCACCAATGTCACGTTAGGAAACCTTTGTTCACAGTTCAAATCACACTTGAATGGACTGGAAAGCCGCCTGTTCTTGGAGATGCAGTACGAGATATCGGCAAGATGGGCGTATGTATAAAGATTGGAGTATATCGCAGGGTCAACAGGAAGCGCCGGAGGATCAAAACTGGCTGGAGATATCAATGGCCGTGCTGCCGACCAATATGCTAGCAAATTCCACACCTTCATTCTTATCGTAGCACAACCTCAGTGGTCATCACAAATGAGAATATCAGCTTACGTAATATTACCCCGGATTTGGGTCCGCGATGCGCGATAGCGACGAGATAGTGTGTAGTATGACGAGAGCCAAGCCGGCTCCAAACGCAAAGAAAAGCACGAATATTACTAGCTGAGCAGCGCTTTTATAGGCCCAACTTATTCGTATTATGCTCTTCAAGCTGTAGCATGCACTAATAGCAATGATAATGGCGAAATACTGGAATGTCTGCGCGGCCAATTTCGAAATTCCACGGAATGGAGAGGCAAGACTAAATTTCCACGAGGCGATCTTCTTGCGCGCAGAGTAGCACGCATTGAGTACCAGATTCCATTGATGCAAGGCATGACTCAACGCATCGCTGACGTTCGAGACAGTGTGGGCCATACCGTCAAGATCGTTTTGTAGCTCCGCTATTCTGTGCTCGGTTTCGTTTATCTGGGTATCTAGTCTACTATAAACTATGGATGCAAATGCACTAATATTTTTCGCAGATTCATCCAAAATATTGGCAAAGTAGCTTTTGAAAGCAGTGCTCACTTCCTGAAACACTATATTGAGCTCTGCTCTCGCTATTTGGCCTTGTTCCCGTATGGCCAAACCACTAGCCTCCAAGCTCTCTTCTATATTCTCTGCCAATTCCTGGCTCACTTCGAGGACTTCACCCAAACTCGCCGCCCGCTTCTCATTCGCAACCGTCACGATCTCAAGATCCTGCATGTTGTCCAAAATACGATCTAGGCTGCTTTGGGCCTCGCAAGTCCATCCATGAAGTTGCGCCTGTAGATCAGTAACAATCAAAGAGATATTGGAGCTCACGATCGTAGTAGTGAGATCGTGGAGCTTTGATGATACCCGGTCTAGCTCATTTTCCATATCCTCGAAATTTTCGGCGTGTGCTTCTGATGCATCAGTAAACGATCTCAATACTTCCTTCAACATTTCTTCCACTTCGCTTCGATAGGCCCTAAGGTCTAGGGATGCACTGTTTGCTTGTTCAGTATATTGTGCGAAGATCAAATGCATTGACTTTTCAAGACTCTCAAATTGGTTTTGGAGATTAGAGTGCGAATCGGCTGCAAATTCCAGTGACCGATTGACGTGATCGAAGAACTGCGAATACGCCCGCGTCACATTGGCAAATAGTCCAAGAATGTGATCCTTTTCGTATGGTAACGCTTCCTCGTAGCAAATGGTCTGAATCTCACGGTAGTAGCCACTAAATGTGGTCCAGTGCTGTGGCGATCTCTCGATATCTGCTATGCATTGGTCCAAATTGTGGGCTAGGTCGTGACATGTGTCTGGATAGGCAATGCCAGCGTTGTTGAATTCGCATATCGATAGTTTGACCGCCAGTAGTTTTCGCGATTCAGGGTCCAAATACTCCACACCCCCAGAAATACAAATCGGTACGATACTTTTTATTGCCTCTTGAATGCATGGGGGTCTCGAAATCAGATTGACCGACCCGGTTTTTTCAAGCAATTCAAGCCAATCAGTACAAGCAACCGTAGCAATAAAAAAGAATGAAACGTACATATGTAGCAGCGAGCCACCAGTTGGGTATGCTTGCCTACTTATAAATTTCTAGCTTAAAACGTAGATGAAACAAAAAAATGAGCGGTAGGGGAATCGAACCCCTGTCACCTGCTTGGAAGGCAAATATGTTAACCACTACACCAACCGCCCTGTTGGTTGAAGAAAAGTGTTTTGCACACAAATATAAATTTATATGTATATTAAGTTTCTAACCCTTCACCAGTTCACTCTCTAGGTTTTACATTTATCCAGTTCAACTATACCGTAGAGTGCATGTGTCGCACAACAAGCTAACAACCCCACGTCTGTGTAAGCACAGTAGTCTTATTGCAATAAGCTTTGTCACGTGATATGTCCACCATCGATGCATTTTTGATTCAAGGTTGGAATACCCAAAATCACCACAGCATGCAACAAGCAGTCAGGATAGGGTGCAGTAGGCTCAGGGCTGTAGGAAGTGCCAAGAACTGCTACAGAGGCTATGCCAAAACTCCATTCCTGTTTATTCCCAACGAAGAAAAGCATATATTCGAGAATGAAAAATTGACTCCAGAACAAAACGATGCCGCCATACCACCCAAGCCCGAGTTTAAAGATGTTTCCAAGTATCACCATGACATGAAAAACCCTGAAGATATAGCCGATGTTGTCACCAAGTTTAATTTCAACGATTTCATGATATCTGCTCTTTCCGATAAGGCTACCATTTTAGGAGACCCAGCACACAAGTTCGTACTAAAAGATGGTACAGAACAGTCAGTAAGCTTACATTTTGCCAACATGACCAGGCTATGGACCAAAATCTTCAATGAACAGATCACAAAGCTCTCGGATATTTCACCACAGCAAGAACTCAAATTATCGTCCAACACCACTGAGTTGACCCAAAAGTATGAACAATTCACCGAGAAATTCGGCACTGTATTTACATTAGAGAGCTTGGAGCGGTTCTACAGACTGGTGGGAGCACTTGAGGGTCCTCAAGATTATTTGACACAACAGCAATCAGGCATAATAACGTTCGAAGCCGTTTCCAGTTATTTAGCGGGCCGTGCCGAGATGGAAGATGCAAAACTCTTTGAAGCTTTAGTAGACTTTATCATTCCTAACGTTGAAATGTGCTCGCAGCAAGGAATTATTACAATCATCAAAGCTGTGATCAACAGATTAAAAGCCGTCGAAATCACCAAGGAGCATTTATCTATTTTCAACCGTATCGTGGAACAAGTAGAAGACTTTAGTCCTATTCAGTCGTTAGACACACCAAGTTTGGATGAACTCGCCTACTTTTTAATACGTAACGGAGACCTTGGTCGTGCCAGAAATGCTCTTAGCACTATTATTCTGCGGGGTATATGTCCATCCAGTGTGACAGTGGACGAATATTTCTTGTGCTACCATAAAAGCTTACAGAAAAATGTTGTTAATGAAACCCAAATTGTGAAAGATTTGAGTCTATTGAAGCCTGCCATTTTCCACCGCGATATCAGTCCTGTTATATTATCTGTACTCTTGGAACATGTGGTAAGAGACCCAATTGATTTGAGTATGTTACTCAGACTTGTAAGTAAAGATTTGTTGGAGAAGTTCCAGCACGAAATATTCACCAGGTTATTGGTTATCAACGAAACTGCTCCTAAGCAAGACAGGGCTCTTCAAATAGGACATTTGGTGAGGTATTATGTCGATAAAGGGGTCAAGTTAAATCCTAGTACCGAAACATTGATCAAGAGAGCAAAACTATAATGTACATAGATGATAGACAATACAAAGAATTAGTAAAATATTTATACTAGAAACATTAGCTTAATTGATAGAAACTAGGGTAAGTATTTAGGTATCATAGCCAGGTTGGTCTCTACTCTTGTCCATCTCTATCCACTAGCGGAGAATTAAAGTTCCATCTACTATTGATAGTATTTGTAAAGTCCTATTGTACTAACCCAACTACTCAGGACCAGGTATTTGTAAACATTTATTGATTGTGTACTTCTAATTGTGTTGCAAATAATTTAAGTAATATTACAAGTCTTTTATTAAGCCCTATTGTTTATATGCTCTTCTAACTCTTCTTGTCGTCTCTCGTTATCATTAATCCGAAGTGAATATTCGCTGATGGGGTCGTGTGATCTGATGCTTAGGTCGTCGTTACTATCATTATGGTACTCGTGGTGAACCCATCCGCTATCAAAACTGCTATTGGCATTATGGCTTAATCTTGGCTCTCGTGCTGTGTTGTTTTGAGTGCTGTAAAACCCGTTAGTATACACATAAAAGCCATCGTCACTAACTGAGTCGTTCCATCTGCTGTCTATGATGCTGTTACGTAGCCTCATATCGTCGTTTCCATACTTGTGGTCTAGTTCAAGGTACCGCCTCGAAGAAATGGTTCTCTTGACAAAACACAACATCGTAGCTATTAAAGTGAGGACTATGACAGGAAATAACTGAAGCCATCCCACGTAGCTCAAGTTGGGAATGAATAATAGGATATCGGCCAATAGTCCCAATAGTGTGCATATGAAAGAGAGCATGGAGAATGCGAGCATCATGTTGATGTACCGTGAAATGTCCCTTGGTTTTCGAAGTTGTTGAGGACCCGATTCACGAAAAGTACTCTTGCTTGTCTGTGAGCCACCTTGCTCTCTCATTTCGATCATTTCTTCTTGTTCTGCCACGCTCTTTGATGAGCCAGATGCTGGGTGAGGAGCTTCTGGGTTTCGTATGAACCAACTAAGCTTTAGTCGGTCTATTTTCTCTACATACTCTAGTGATATCAAAAATAACACCACCAAGAATAGAAGGCACGAAAACCCAAATGCTATGACGTGAACTACTAGAAGCTTGGAGATGGTATAGGTTGCATTGGAGGGTAAAGCAACATCGCCTAGATCTGGTGCACCTCCGCCTCCACCTGACACGCCCTGACGTGAGTCGTTCATTGAAGGGTAGCCTATTCTCGGTTCCAGGCACTTCTCTGTGTTCAAGTCACACAAGCCAAACACCCCAAAGCTTACGGACTGAAACCTGGAGAGGTACACGTTACTGCGTGCTGATGTGATGGGGACTGAAACTACCGGTAGCAACTGCACCACTAGGCAGAAAGCGTTGAGTATTGCCAAAGCAACGAGCTCTTTGCTTAGTGTAGCCATTAATTGTGAGTTGTTATGTGGTGATAAGATTGCAATCTGTAAAGCTGATCACTGAAATAGTGCGTAGCGAGAAAATGTAGAAAATAGCGATAGCGAGAAATAGGGATAAAGCTTGGCAAAGAAATAATGATTTAGGAGTACATATAGATTACATAGGACTTGCTGAAGGTTTAAGCAACATTCTGACAGAGTATAGTGACCATGTGAGTGCTAGGATGTTGGTTTTTGAGGTACGACTAATTCGAAAGGTGTAGCACCAGTGATGCGCAGCGATGCGATTCTGAGATTTGCACCCAAATTGACTCTGAATTTTGATGAAAAAACATAAACCCTATGACCTTACTAGATTATGTAAACCTTGAGATCTGAAACTACAAACTTTCGTCACTAGAACAAGATGGGAGAGTATATATTTTTTTGATATTAGAGTTTAATTGCAAATTTTCTACCAAAAGAGTCAGATATAAGCAGAAAGATCTAACCATAGCCTCTTTTTATAAATCACACACACTATAGAGAAAAGTGCTTGGCTATCGAAATGCAAAGAATGATGACTTATTTGGTCGTATAGAGTCTATTACAACCGTAAGGCAGGATTTGGATCTCCTCTGCCTAGGTGAAATGTCTCACGTGCACCGACATATACTTCCCTCCCATAATGTCTCGTGATCGCACACCATTAACCATGAAACGTCTAGCAAGTGTTCTAGTCGTAGCATTAGCGTTTACAGTGTGGAGATTAATACGAATTCCGTCGGTCCCCAGAATGGTTCACCCTTACTCGAAAGAACTAGAAGTCGCCACTTTGGCAGTCAAAAGAGCCTCGATTTTGACCAAAAGACTCAGCGATTCCATTGCTGCCACCCAAAAATCAGGCACCCATATCAAAGATGATAAATCGCCAGTGACTGTAGGTGACTATGCATCACAAGCCATAATCAACCATGCCATCAAGCTCAATTTTCCTACCGATGAAATTGTCGGAGAAGAAGATTCGGACGATCTTCAAGCTGGCACATCTGAAGCAAGTGAATTGAGTGCAAAGATCCAAGAAATCATCGGCCAAGTTCAAAGTGAAACCAAAGATTACAATGAAAAATTGGGTGTTCTTGATCAATTGCCAGATATATATAAGAGCATTGACTACGGTAATTCTGCTGGCGGCCGTCTGGGCCGGTTCTGGGCCTTGGACCCTATCGATGGTACCAAGGGCTTCCTCAGAGGAGACCAGTTCGCAGTATGCTTGGCCTTGATTGAAGACGGCCAAGTTGTATTGGGGGTCATTGGATGTCCTAACTTGCCTGAACACGTGGAGTCAAATCAGAAGCAATCCGGAGTGGTGGGTGGCTTGTTTTCTGCTGTCAAGGGCCAAGGTTCATACTACTCCAATTTGTTTGACACTGGATTCTTGCCATTGGCTGAGCAGCAACGCATCCATATGAAGCAGACTTCCAATGTTGATGAGCTCCGTGTGGCCGAAGGAGTAGAAAAGGGCCACTCGTCCCACTCAACCCAGTCGCAAATCAAAGCCCACTTGGGGTTCAACACACACACCGTAGAAAGCCAAACGATCAACATGGACTCGCAGGTCAAGTACTGTTTGTTAGCCAAGGGCCAAGCCGATATCTATCTCAGATTACCTATTAGCGACACTTATCGTGAGAAGATCTGGGATCATGCAGCTGGTAATGTGTTAGTTTACGAGAGTGGTGGTGAAGTGGGAGATATCGAGGGAAACAAGTTGGACTTTGGCCATGGACGTTTGTTGCCTTCCAAAGGTGTCATTGCGGGCAGCAGTGCAATCTTCGATAAAGTAATTGAGGCTGTAAAAAGTGTACAATAAGCAATAGAATATTTTGTCGCTGGCAGCGATTTTGCAGCAATTTTCCAGATATAGTTCTTGATATATTCAATTCCACTGGGTGTATTTAGTTAGGGATATACGCCAATATTGGTCCTGCATTACTTATACTAGGTCTTTTTGTTTATTGTATTACTCTATATATCTATTCGTGCACGTTGATTTTTGCAGCACCCAAAATGTGTGGTGCGATTTCTTGCAACCACGCCAATTCCATGACCGAGCAGTTCCGGCCGTAACCTTTGGACGTGTACACGTACTCAATATACATGATACAATCAAGGTTAGACTTACCGAAAAGATGCGACGACGGGTGAATGCTGATTAGCTGACCACTAGTGAATGTCCGGTACGAACGGTCGGGCATCCCCACAGCAGTATTGGTAATGTACCCTTTGAGGAACGACTTGAGCACAGCGGGAATATCCAATGCAGACAGCACATGCTCGGCAGCGTCGTCGTCGTCGTCGCTGTCGCCATTGGCGTCTTCCAACTGAGTGCGGATCTGGCGAAGTTGGGTTTCGCGCTCATGCTGAGTGGCACTATCGTCCTGGCGCGCAGTAGCCACCATGTATTCACGTAACTGACGACGGACCTTGAGGACGTTTTTGAAGCCCTTGTAGTTGAAGTGCATGTCTTTGCACCACGCCTTGCACTCGGCATCCGGTAAAGACCGGAAATAATCAAAGTATTCCTTAAATGCTATCAAATCGCCGTGTTTGCAGCCAAGGGGACTGTATTGGCGACGCGCATAGTTGACTTCGTCGCGCAGATCTCCCTGGCCCCCAACATTTAGCACCAAGTTGTCTACCGAGAGGCATGCCACGATATCGATTACTGGCGCCAACACGCCAAATTCGGCGGCAGTGAGAAGCACAACCGAGAGCTGTGGGGGCAACGGAAGCACAGACATTTTGTAGCCTAGTGACGTGATGGACCCGGCGTCATTGAGGGCGCCTAATGCGTAAAGGGTGCTCAATGCGCTCAAGATAGCGTCGTTCCCCGGGTGCTCTAGCCAGGCCCAGTTCAAGAGATCGTCCACTCCGAGCTTCTTGAGTGTGAGTACCGGCAACACTATATCGTTACGCACTATTTCAGGCTCCTGCTGCTTGGGGAACTTTGTAGTCAATGCTTTTTCCAGGTAGAGTCGGAACAGCTTACCTGCACTTTCTCTACCAGCTCTACCGGCACGCTGTTGCGCCGAGGCTTGTGAGATTGGCGTAGTGAGCAACGTGGATAAGCCTAACTGGTGCTTCCACACTTTGACTTTTCGCAATCCCGAGTCCACTACATACTTTACGCCGGGAACCGTGATGGAGGTCTCTGCAATATTGGTTGCCAAAATGACTTTCCTGCGCCGTTTGGGGAGAGACTCAAAAATACGCGCCTGCTGTCCCGGCGATAACTGCGCGTACAACGGCATTGGTACAATCAACGGAGAGTCTTTGGGAAGCTGCGGCGCTAGCTGCTCAAGTATATTTACACATGTGTCGATTTCTTCTTGACCCGGTAAGAAACACAAGATATCGCCCTCACCCTCTGACCGATTGAGCTGGACCACCGTCTTGACCATGGTGTCTGCTATGTCCTCGGTGTCGTCTTCCAAGTAGTAGTGTGACACCGGGTATATTTTACCTTCGATAAAGAGAATAGGCGCATGGTCAAAGAATGCGCTAAAAAGCTCGGCGTTTAAGGTGGCCGACATGACTATCACTTTGAGATCGGTACGTTTTTTCGACACGAGCAACTGTTTGAGGAACCCCATGATAAGATCGGTCAACACCGTACGCTCGTGCGCCTCATCCAAAATGATAGTGGTATACTTGGAAAGGGAGCTGTCGAGCATCATTTCACGCAAAAGCATACCATCAGTCAAGTACTTGAGCTTTGTTCGTTGCGGATGCGTGAGGTTGGCAAAACGCACCTGGTACCCCACTTCGTGGCCCAACGCGCAACCGTATTCTTGGCTGACTCTGGCTGCTAACGAGGCTGCTGCCACTCTTCTTGGTTGGGTGACTGCAATTTGTTTCTTGTTCACGGGCATCAAGAACTGTGGAATCTGGGTCGACTTACCCGAACCTGTTTCACCAATGACCACAGTCACTTGGTTGCGGGCAACATACTCGAGAATTTTGTCCTTGTGCTGGAAAATGGGAAGCTGTTTTCTGGTCTCCAAGAGCTGCTGCGCTTTTGCTGCGAGTTCCCCGCGGGAGCTTGTAGTAGTCTGGTGAAATGTTCCTTCGTCTTCCGAATCACTGTAGTATGTCACTTTCTTTTTTTTCCCTTTTGCTTTGCTTTTAGTGCCTTTGACATCTTCACTCTTGGGTTTATTAGGTACATTCTCGATGGCAAGTTCAGTCACTGCTTGTGGTTTTGGTTCTATTGATTCTGGCTTTGAATCAGCTTTTTGTTCTGGTTTTGGCTCAGCTGGTTGCTTTTCATCTTTTTCGGAATTTTCAATCTTAGCCTCCTCATCGAACTTGATCTTCTTGTTGTTTCGTATCTTGGTTTCATGCACTGGCTGTTCTATAGGCTCCGCATGCTGTTGCACAGACTCCACAACCTTCTTGGGCCCTCCTCTCTTTCTTTTTCTCTTCTTGGCTACCCCACCCGCGTTATTGGCGGTGTCTTTGGGACTATTGGACATCTCTGCTGTAGTTGGTATCTCATCGCATTCAAAATCATTCAACTTACCATTTTTCGCGCGGGCCGAAATTCGAGCACAATTCATCAACTCTAGTTGCAAGGAAGTATGTGGCGTACAACAAGAGTAACGAGACTCGGAAAGGGTGCTGGCATCAATCAGATAGCATTCAGTCGCTTCAAGTCGACTCCCAATGTTGTTTCTGATACAGTCACCATCATCCCTCCAGTGGCTACGTTGGCGACGAAAAAACTCTACGAGAACGACTACAAAGGCTCGCTTGTAGGACACTTGCAATCTCGTCACTTGGTCGAGTCTATCACCAGCGACGACCTATTTGATCTCACGTTGCCAGATGCAGCCAAATTCAAGCTTTACTGCGGGGCTGACCCCACAGCCAAGTCACTCCATCTTGGCAATTTGTTGCCACTTATGGTGTTGCTACACTTTAACTTGCGAGGACACGATGTAGTGGGCTTGGTGGGAGGTGCTACGGGTGCTGTAGGTGATCCTAGTGGAAAAACCACCGAGAGAAGCCAGTTGGAAGAACAGGAGAGATTGGCCAACGTGGAAAAAATCGAGGGCCAGATCAGCGCCTTTCTCCACAATGGGGTGAAATACGCACATTCTAGAGACTTCCCTAAGGTTGAAGGCGGAGAAATAACCACTACCAATAATGCGTCGTGGTGGTCGTCAATAGGTATGTTAGATTTTTTGGCTACATACGGGAGGTTTATCAGAGTGTCGTCGATGTTGGGGCGCGATTCCATCCAATCAAGACTTCAGTCACAGAACGGGTTGGGCTTCAACGAATTTACATATCAGGTACTTCAGGCCTTTGATTTCTGGCACTTGTTCAAAGAGCACGGGGTCAACATCCAGGTGGGAGGCAGTGACCAGTGGGGAAACATTACCGCAGGCACGGATCTTATTTCGCGGTTGCAAAAACACCACTTTGTGGGGGACGACAAAAAGGAGCGCACCCCGTTTGGAATGACGGTGCCTTTATTGACCACGCCTACAGGGGAGAAGTTTGGTAAGAGTGCCGGAAACGCGGTCTTCATCGACCCAAGCCTCACGTCGCCATACCAGATGTATCAGTACTTCATCAACACACCCGATGAAATCGTCATCAAGCTCTTGAAAATCTTCACCTTATTGCCGTTGTCAGTTATTGATGGGGAGATCGCCCTGCGTCACGAAGCCGACCCTGGGCTCCGTGTTGCGCAACGGATATTGGCGCGCGAAGTGGTCGATTTACTTCACGGAGTAGGTGTAGGAGACGAGATGGCATATGTTACCGGGTTCTTGTTCCCCACTCCGGACCAACCCTTCAACGATTCGCTCTCCGCTGATAAATTGATACAAAACTTGAGAAGATCTGGAATCTTGGACTCGCTTAAATTGTCGGACTTTCCTGATAAAGACCTTAAAATGAGCACGGTTTTGGCCAAGGTAATTGGAAAGTCCAAGCGTGAGACCAAAAATCTTATCAAGTCAGGAGGAATCTACTTGGGGCTCGACCGAGACCAGTTCGAGGACCCCGAAGACGTGGTTTTGTTCGACAAGTCTCATCACCTTATAGATGGAAAATTGTTGCTCGTGAGGGTGGGGAAACAAACGTATCACGTAGTTGAATTTTCCGACTGTACATAGAAAATAGCCAAAAAATATAATTGGCCGTAATTTGACATGCAATGTCTAGTATCAGGTGAGCGCGGAGGCTAAGGTGGTCAGTTTTCGTCACGCCGAGCAGGGTGCGGGCCCCACTAACGTCGTAGGATACGTAATGGTTAGAAGTAGTTTAGATACGCTGTGCATGGTGACCTTCATTATGTGTTTGCGGCCGTTACCAGAGAATTGTCAGCAGTCGCAGCTTGCTTAGTTGTTTTTTTTGGGTCTAGACCTGCATTAGTAATTTGGGTAGTGTGCGTCGTCAGTATAAATTGATAGTCAACTGCTGCGGCTGTTCTAGTATCAACATCATCACGAATCATGTCTGAATTTTACAATTTATCACCAGTTGACGCCAAAGGCAACCCATACCCATTTTCTGAACTCAAGGGCAAAGTTGTATTGATTATCAACGTAGCCTCAAAATGTGGATTTACCCCTCAATACAAGGAATTGGAAGAGTTGAACAAAAAGTACGCTGATAAGGACGTTCAAATTTTGGGATTCCCATGCAATCAATTCGGAAGCCAAGAACCAGGCAGCGCCGAAGAGATCTCCAGTTTCTGTACTTTGAACTACGGTGTCACATTCCCAGTTTTGGGCAAGATTGAAGTCAATGGCTCCAACGAAGACCCTGTCTACAAATACTTGAAGTCTCAAAAATCAGGTCTTTTGGGATTGAACAGAATCAAGTGGAACTTCGAAAAGTTCCTCATTGACAAGAACGGTAAGGTTGTTGAGCGTTTCTCATCATTGACCAAACCTTCCAGCATTGCGCCAAAAATTGATGAGTTGTTAAAGTAAATAGCCCCGTAACGATTCAAGGGGTCATTTCAAGCTCATAATCTATTGTTTAATACTACACTAATACATAATTCAAACGGATAAGCTCGTAGTTTGTAGGGGTGTGGATTTCATGGGGATATCGGTGGCAGCTACAATAGGATCGGATCAGCATTATGCAATGAAACCGATCGACAGTAAGATCAGAGTGCAAATCTTTGGTTGCTATTGTTCACCCCATTGACTGAACAATACATCAATCGACCAGATAAATCAATTAGATCTATATACTCAAGGCATGTATAGAACCTGACTGCCAGCCAGCACATAAAACTTTAAAGTATACGTACTCATCGCACTTGCTGCCATCGCACTACTGGCCAGCAAACACCGCACTAAATCTCTGGGATTTGAATGATCTCATTGCACCACGCACGATAACAGCCACCGCTCGCCACAGGTACTAACCACACCACATAAAGATCTGGGACGAATCCACATTCTGATGTAGAACATCTTAGCTCCTCTTCACATAATTGCGCGCAGTTTGCGCAATACCCCTGAATAACCTTCCCCCCTTGGTCGATTCCGTTATCCACAATTGAGATCCCCTATCCAACCTTATTTAGTGTCTCTATTATGCACGCCGTATCGTGTTGTGTGCCCGAAAAGAGTCGACCGTTCTACGGTGTTCTACCAGCTTATCGCGCGCTCTGTGGCTGCCTTTTTGGGCAACTGCGAACTGGGCCGGCGCTTGCTGCCAGCACACGACTTTCTACCCCTTTCTCTCACTTTCCAATACTTATAAGATTGTTGGGTTCCCCACTAATGGCGAACCTGGTCGATTAATTTTAGAGTTATAAGTAGTGAAGTTATTTTTTGTATTTTGGGTCAAGGTATACATACTAGCACGTAACATCAGTTATAAAACATCTGCTATTGTGGGCGTTTAGCTTGCTTGGAATCTTACGACACCTTTTTCAACCTTCCTAAGGCGAACACCCCATATCCATAAGGCCAACACTACACTTTTTATTCATTTTATATACAAGGCATTGGACTGTTTATGTCCCATTTCATTTCAATTGACTAGAACTACATTCAATTATCCCCTTTTTTTATTACATTCACGACTCACACGATATCAACTTTATGCATATATAATGACTAACGAATATGCCCTTTACGAAGCCGGTCTGCTTCTTTTTAACGACAACTACAAGTTTGTAAAGAACCTCCAGAATGGTTCTTTTGGCAAAGTTTCACTCGCTTTAGATACCTCCACATCTAACTTTGTTAGTATCAAGGCCATCCCCAAGGTATCGCCAGTCAAGCAACTTGCTGGCGAGAGGAGTTTGGCTGAAATTGCCCGGGGTGAAATTGAAGCCCTTCAAATCCTCAATTCTCCTTCCACCTCAGAATACGACAACTCCAACATTTGCAAGCTTCTTGATTTCTTTGAAACCAAATCTTTCATTGTTTTGGTTCTTGAGTATTGTTCCAAGGGTGATTTATACGACTTGATCCATGAAAGATCATTAAGCATCCAAGAACTTATCAGGTTGAGTACTCAATTACATAATGCTGTCCAGTTTGCACACAGCAAATCGGTTTATCATCGTGATATAAAACCCGAAAATATTTTGATTGACGAAAACGATAACTTCAAGTTGTGTGACTGGGGCTTAGCCACTACTTCTCGGTTCAGTGAAGACTTCAATGTTGGGACCGAAAAGTACATGGCTCCTGAGTGTCTTCTTAAGGATAGAACTGCTGATGGCACGTACGACTGTGTTTATTCAGACTACTGGTCTTTTGGAATCACCGTTTTGACTGCTATCTTTGGTACTTCTCCATTCAAACAGCCCTCCACTACCAAATCGGTTCAGGCTGATTACAACTTTAAGAATTTTGTCATGCTCAACAATCCATACATTTTATACGACATCTACCCTTCTATGAACACTAACTGTTTTGAGTTATTCATGAACTTGTTGAAAGTTGGTAGTGATGAAGATGATGCGGTCTCCTTCACTGCCAAAGCCAGATCCAGAGATATCACCAAGTTCACCAACGACTTACAGTCTAAATGGGTTTACGGCTTAACTGTTGACGATGAAGTGCATGACGAATACTTGGAACTGAACGATGACATCAGTGCCCAGCATGCTGATGTGTTCGACATGGATCATGACGACTTGCAATTTTCATGCTTCGACACCAAAGCTTCGTCTATTGACGACGAAGAAGAGTATGATAGTGAGTTTGAATTGGTTGAGTATAACACTGTTACTCCAAACATTCCAATCAATTCTCCTACAAAGAAACTTCCTACTACCAATTCACAGGCAAGCGTGAAGCTTCCCTCGTTGGTTGAATCATCCATGAAATCATCAGTAAGCTGGTGTGATTTGGATGATGAAGACGATTGGGCTTTAGACACTGACCTTAGTCAAGTTCTCGATAGAATGAACTTGGAAACACCAGTGAAAAATGACAAAGCCATTAAAATACCAGGTTCACCCACCAAAGATCAGGTCCGCATCTTTGACCAGGATTTAGGAATGAACTACGATACTAAAGTGATTGACTGGTTTGATTGCTAATTATACTGTATAGGTACGAATAACATTTCAAATCTAACAAAATATCTGTAGACCACCCAATGCCGAATAATGTAAACGTCATCAGGTTCTGTTGATTTAGCCCGGCGCAACTACCCAATGGCCACTAAGGTAAGAGTCATCAGGAGTGTTGCCCCACAATATCGGTATGACATCAATTAGAGTAGAGCTGAAGCGGTCTAAATGTCCGGTGCAGGGAATACGCCGGATTCGCAGCCGCGCCTGAATAGGTGGGAAGGAGAAATAGAGCGAGATTATGTGAGAGAAGGCGGTAACGGAGTCAGACTATTGCAGGAATTGGAACAGTGAGCTATAAATGTACAGCCGGGGAAGAATATGGTTGCGCTTAACTAGATAAACACCCTTTTAAGTCAGCAAATCTCTCCTGTTGAAAGCTAGGATGTTTAACTGCGATGCCGTTGACAGCGGACGTCGCCGCACAGGTCATCGGACGTCACTGACACCGCCAGCGGTCAACATTAGGGCGCTCCGGCGGTCCGCGCGGCACCGGCCCTGAACGGGATCCGCCGGCTTCGGCACGTGCCGCACGCCAATACCGCAGTCCCCAACCTCACTCGCTCCTGCACACACTCGTCGACAAGAAAATTACTCACCAAAAACTTTTCACTATTTAAAAGGTTGAAAAGTCTGAAATATAATATAGTTTTAGATCAGTATTAACAAATTTACACATTCAACAATGTCTATCAGAAACACATCTATTCGTATGGCTAGAATGGCTGCCTCTGGCGCCTCTAAGCAAGTTGCTTCCAAGAGAGCCTTGAGTGCCTTGGCCAACGCTGCTCGTCCAATTGTCTCCAAGAAGTCAATGGCTCCAGTTGCTGTCCGTGGTCTTAAGAACATCAACTTCGGTGGTACCGAAGAAGTTGTCCACGAACGTGCTGACTGGCCACAAGAAAGATTATTGGAATACTTCAAGAACGACACCTTGGCTCTTATCGGTTACGGTTCCCAAGGTTACGGTCAAGGTTTGAACTTGAGAGACAACGGTTTAAACGTTATCATTGGTGTTAGAAAGAACGGTGCTTCTTGGAAGGCCGCCATTGAAGACGGTTGGGTTCCAGGTGAAAACTTGTTTGACGTCAACGAAGCTATCAACAAGGGTACTTACATCATGAACTTGTTGTCTGATGCTGCCCAATCCGAAACCTGGCCAGAAATCAAGCCATTGATCACCGAAGGTAAGACTTTGTACTTCTCCCACGGTTTCTCCCCAGTTTTCAAGGAGTTGACTCACGTCGAAACCCCAGAAAACGTCGATGTTATCTTGGCTGCTCCAAAGGGTTCCGGTAGAACTGTCAGATCTTTGTTCCAAGAAGGTAGAGGTATCAACTCCTCTTACGCTGTCTGGAACGATGTTACCGGTAAGGCTGAAGAAAAGGCTATTGCTTTAGCCGTTGCCATTGGTTCCGGTTACGTTTACCAAACCACTTTCGAAAGAGAAGTCAACTCTGACTTGTACGGTGAAAGAGGTTGTTTGATGGGTGGTATCCACGGTATGTTCTTGGCTCAATACGAAGTCTTGAGAGAAAACGGCCACACCCCATCTGAAGCTTTCAACGAAACCGTTGAAGAAGCCACCCAATCCTTGTACCCATTGATTGGTAAGTACGGTATGGACTACATGTACGATGCTTGTTCCACCACCGCCAGAAGAGGTGCTTTGGACTGGTACCCAAGATTCAAGGATGCCTTGAAGCCAGTTTTCGAAGACTTGTACGCTGCTGTCAAGGACGGTTCCGAAACCAAGAGATCTTTGGAATTCAACTCTCAACCAGACTACCGTGAAAAGTTGGAAGAAGAATTGAAGGTCATCAGAGGTATGGAAATCTGGAGAGTCGGTAAGGAAGTCAGAAAATTGCGTCCTGAAAACCAATAAGCGCTTAGCTCTACAACACTTTAAAAAATAATCATGGTTTCTGACATAGTCTGGAATGGCTCAAGAATCCTAACTTTCAATTCTAACTTTTTGTATCTATTTATTACCTTTTTAGCATATAGGAACTTAATGTTTGTCGAATAAACACGTTCTGTGATAACTACAGTAGACCGCGTTATGACCACGTCACAACTGCGTCATAGAAGCAATTGGTGAAACTTTCGGTGCACGTTCAATGCAAGAATCAGCTGTGGATGAAAAGTCAGAGCCAGTGGTGGGAGGCATTTTTCGCAGTCCCCAAACCCTAACCACTTTCACGTGACAAATACATTTGGATATATTCCGACCGTCGGGACTGCGCATACTACGAGCGCTCACATGACTGGGCCCCCGGAAGTCGCCCAAAAAACTTTTCACTCCTGCAAAACTCCAATCTCAAAAGACCACAGAGTATTAGGTCCTTTTTCCTTTGATATTATACCAAAACTACTATCAAAATGGCCGTAGGAAAGAATAAGAGATTGTCTAAGGGTAAGAAGGGTTTGAAGAAGAAGGTCGTAGACCCTTTCACCAAGAAAGAATGGTTCGATGTCAAAGCCCCATCCACCTTCGAAAACAGAAACGTTGGTAAGACTTTGATCAACAAGTCTACTGGTTTGAAGAACGCCGCCGACGGATTAAAGGGCCGTGTTGTCGAAGTCTCCTTGGCTGACTTGCAAGGTTCCGAAGACCACTCCTACAGAAAGATCAAGTTGAGAGTCGATGAAGTTCAAGGTAAAAACTTGTTAACCAACTTCCACGGTTTGGACTTCACCTCCGATAAATTGAGATCTTTGGTCAGAAAATGGCAATCATTGGTTGAAGCCAACGTCACTGTCAAGACCGCCGACGACCACGTCTTAAGAATCTTTGCCATTGCCTTCACCAAGAGACAAGCCAACCAAGTCAGAAAGACTACTTACGCTCAATCCTCCAAATTAAGAGAAGTTAGAAAGAAGATGATTGAAATCATGCAAAGAGAAGCTTCTAACGTCACTTTATCACAACTTACTTCTAAATTGATTCCAGAAGTTATTGGCCGTGAGATTGAAAAGTCCACCCAAACCATCTTGCCTTTACAAAACATTCACATCAGAAAAGTCAAGGTCTTGAAGACTCCTAAGTTCGACTTGGGTGCTTTGTTGGCCTTGCACGGTGAAGGTTCAGGTGAAGAAAAGGGAAAGAAAGTTTCTGGTGGTTTCAAGGATGTTGTTTTGGAAGCAGTCTAATGGGTTGTAGATTAGCGATTGAGGTTATTTTCGATTACGTTAACGAGAATAGTCGTGTATACTTTTATTAATGTACGTTTAAATGAAAAGAAAAGTTGATTAGCTTGCTAGTCTTCGATAGTAGAGACTGTAAGCACATTTGATAGACAGTTTGACGGAACATAGACCCACTCTATCTCCCTCGGTGTACTGATCCCAATGCGACTTGCTAGACTTGGCTGCAAATGGCCGCGCGGGAAAAAATCGCTCCGGCGAGTCTCTATTATGTCTCGCTACTATATCTCTCTACATAATCATGCACTGTATACCAAAACAAAATAACGTAAAGCCAGAGCGAGTGGTACTCCAGCTTATAGTTTATCTGCAGTTAATTGTCCTGAACTCAGTATTTCCCATTCTTTCTTACTATTCTCACTCTTATTTCATTATTATTTCTCGCAATTACTTTTCGCTACTACTCACTACCTTTTCTCGCACTTCTCGCTATTCTTTCTCGCTGATTCACTACTATTCTCGCTCCGCACTACCGAATTCTGTGACTATTATACGAGACACAGCCAACAGTCTTTTTACGAATAAGGTCTCTCCTATCACTATGGAAGACGAAGACGATGCATGGTCTTACTCATTTCCCCCCTCAACAGAATCATTACCGCTAGCATCATCTTCTCTTGATGATCCGCAGCTCCCTCCGCAAGAACCGAAGCACAAGCAAACCTATACGGACCAGGTCGAATTGTTGCGCCGGGGCCAAGAATATGACGATTTGCACTCGCAAGAGTCGTCTACTTCGTCTGGTGAACACCAGCATAATGCTGGCGAGCTCAGAAGAAACCGGTTGGCCAAATTGGCGCCAATTTCTCGCACGTCGTCAAGATCTTCAACGTCATTGCAGTCGCCATTTCTCGCCAAATCGATACCTGCGAATCCCCATACCACCAAAGAAGATGCCAGCTCAGTGATATCCAAGGAGAACCTTGCCAGCGGCTTTGAACCGCACGTAAGCGGCAGTGCCCGTAACAGTCTTTTGCACAACAAGAGCAGCTCCATGAGCACTTATGAGGCCAAAGAAGACAATGGCGATGCTCTGACACCTTCACCCAAGATTATAGCGTACCGAAAATCCAAAAAGTCCATTAGTGAAACGACAGAGCCAAATACCCCCACGTCCCCCAAAAGCTCGCTTGATCTCAAGAATTACTCGGAAGACCTATATAGAGACACGCCTTACCATTACGCTGCCATGAAACGTAATACCGAGTTCCACCAGTTATTCAGGGTCATTGACTTGACTGACCGGCTTCTTGACGACATCTCGTGTGCGCTCAGCAGAGAGATCTTGCTCCAAGGCAGGATCTATGTTAGTGAACATTATGTGTGTTTCAACTCCAATTTCCTAGGCTGGGTCACTAGCTTGGTTATACGGTTCAAAGACATTGTCAGTATTCAAAAGAAGTCGACAGCAGGACTCTTTCCTAATGGAATCATGATCGAAACTAAAGATGCAAAGCACACTTTTGCCAGCTTTCTTTCTAGAGATCCGACTTATGACTTCATCACTACAATATGGGAACACTCCAGAGACGATCCTTTTGATTCTAAGCCTATCACCCAAGAAGAATTGGTCAACCAGGGCCGTACGAGCCGTGACCTGTCCAACGAAACGCCTAAAAGAATGGTTTCTCCACCGCTGCTCCAGACCCCTCAAATCGAATCGTATATAATGTCTATTGACGGAGACGAAGATCTAGAAGATGGCGACGTTTCTGACCAAGACCTCAAGCAGTCGCTGAAACCAACAGTCACCAGCAAAGTGCTCAAGTTCAAAGAAGAGAGTGGCTACGTTAATGGCGGGCCAGACTTGCACAGCCCTACAGAGGCTGAATATACCAAGGATAAGAACGAAATCGAGCTTGTTTGTGAGACTATAGATGCACCATTGGGTGTAGTCTTTGATATTCTATTTGGAAGCCACAATACGAAATTCCACCGCCGGTTTCTCGAAAGCCACGACGGTTCTGAAATCTCCGAGTACGACGAATTCTTGCCTACCGAAGAGGATCCGACCTGCCAGGAACGTAGCTACACGTATCGTCGTGATTTGGGGTACTCTATCGGCCCAAAGTCCACCACCTGCGAGGTCAGCGAGGTCATTGAGCATCTCAATTTCGCCGACTACATCACTATTCTCACCACCACAGTAACGCCCGATGTGCCGCTGGGCCAGTCGTTTTCAGTGAAAACCCGGTACGTGTTGACGTGGGCGGAACTCAACAAAACTCAGTTGGTGGTGTCGTACTACATTCAGTGGACAGGCAAGTCGTGGATCAAGGGAATCATTGAAAAGCAGTCTTTGGTGGGCCAAACGACCACTGCCAAAGACTTGATAGAAGAATTGCGCAAGGAAATCGCTGCCAGCACTTATTACGTCGATGGTCCTGAGATCCAGGCCTTAGATCAAGTAAAGCCCGCAAGTGTGGAAACCCAAGACCACAGACCGCCTGTACCAGAAAAACCCACAACGGTGTCAATTTCAACACCGTCGAGATTCACAGTGTCGACATTACACATTTTTGGAATCGCTCTTGTGCTTCTCTTCATATTACAGCTCGGTGTGCTCCGAATGGTCAGCCAGACCAACGACTTACTAAAACAACAGACGCTACTCAATACAAGATTGGTAGAGTCACTCGCCTACCCAAAATCGGACGACCAGTTTTGGGACTGGTTGAACTCAAGTCAAGGCAAGAAACTCAGCAGGGATGAGCAGATCCAGTTCTTGACCAGAAAACTAGACAGTCTTAAGTAATTCAATTCTCAATAAATGAAACCTACGCCAAAGTCACCAGTTGCTATTACGGTAAAGACCCAGAAAAGTGACTCTTCTAATTCAAGAATTTATCGAGTGAGACTTGATCACTATAAGTAATTACAAGTATTCTTTATTTCTATTTACATAGTGCTAGAGCGTTTAGCATATTCTTAGATCAGGCACTTCTTCTTCCTCCCTCTTTTCCACCAAGTCCACGTTTTCAATGGTATGTACAAGAATCTGGTCATTTTCCGAAGTCAACTCGAAAATAAAGATCCCACTAAGCACTCTTTCAAGCTTCTGGTTCTCCTTGCTCAACCCCACCAAAGACGACGACATTTGACTTATCACAGTACGAACTGATGGCAACGTCTTTGACACTACCCCATCATCATCGTGCTTTTCCCTTAGTATTTTGAGGGTGTCTAACTTGGACCATCGATGAGACCCTAGCTTGGCCGCAGATGTCGAATGGAACTTGTTTGATTTGTCATTTTCGGTAAGATGGCTACAGCCTTCACTACATGTGTTCCAGCGTACATAGATCTTGGTCGTGTCTGGATATACAGCCTGCTGATCTGGCTTGGTAGATACTCTTAGAGACTGGATGTGGAGCTGGACTTTGGGACTAAGAACGATCGACGTCAACACCTTCTGAACCGCTTTACATGCTGTGTAGTAGTATATTCGGCCTTTTATTGCCGGCAAGTACGAGTTGAGTTCATCCAAGTGAGTAGGACATATTCGTAGTGATATATCGGGTGATAGCACCGCGGCAGGGAGCAGCTCTGTGAGCAAACCGGGCACCAAGCGTTTGATTTCTTCGATTATTTTGCCCAAGTTGGCCTTTCTTTGTTGTTCTTGCACTGCAGAGTCATCCTGAAAAGACAATTGTGGCTTGGGAGAACTATAGAACCTGCTGATAGTTCCGGAGGGTGGCATGGAATCCACTTTACGAAGAGGCAATGTGTTGATTATTTTGAGACGGACATGTTTTTGGAGCACCACTGTTTCTGGATTGTAGGATACTGGCTTCAGATATCGTACCAATTTGCTAGATGCTCGGGTCAAAGACATCTATGGTGGTTGGGTTGCAACGCCGCCGATAATTCGGTTTATGAGTATACTGGTCACGTGAAAATTGATGGGAGCCAAGAATTGAAACGACGCAGAAGATCGAGGTTTCTCAGTGGTGCTGGCTTACAGAGCTACAGCGAGAGAGAGATAGAGCAACACTGCTGAGCAGAGTAGTAGAAACGACTAACGTCCTAGCAGTGTGCCGGCCAGGGCAGACAAATCACGTGATTTGTCGGATCGGCCTAGCCCTAACATGATACCTGGTATTGGAAGTCTACTACTTTCAAGTATGGTCAAACACCTTACCATTGTATATGCTGCGTATATTCTTCTTAACAGGTTCTTGTATTGTCTATAAAGTATCGTAGAGTAATTCGTGGAGCTTGTACTCTTCATTGGCATCATCAATGTCTTTAAAATTACCAATAAAGTCGTCACCTCTCACCACACCAGGGAGAGGCTTGCCATTGGCTTGTCTCTTCCAGAGCTTCTTGGCTTCCTCGTCAGTTCCCAAGTCACGGTACTCAAATTTGATTCCATTGGCTTGTAAAATAGTGACGAGTCTATTAGTTCTGGGCACGATTTGCATACCTCCTGCCAATGAAGTGTAGACGTAAATAGGAAGCGATTCGTTATGTTTACGAATTTCAGCAGCAGACACTTCAATGTCGCCCAAGTCATCGTCATGGCTAGATTTCTCCTTGGTATCTTGTTCTTTTTCATTGTCTTCTTTGGTGGCTCCAAGTGCTCCAGCTATGCCAGCAACAGCGGCACTTGCTGAAGCAATAGCAGCACCAACCACACCTTTATCTTCAGATTCATTCAAGCTCTTTTCTTCAGTTTCATTGGATTCTTCAGTTTCCTTGATGTCTTTCTCTTCATCCTCCTTTTCATCAGAAGTTGCGTTTTTCGCATCAGTGGCCTCTTTGGCTTCTTCTGGTGCAGGGAGATCCGAAGTTTCAGCGTCTTCAGCGGCATCTTTTGACTCTTCAGCGTCTTCAGTGACCTCGGGCTCAGCAACTGGTTCGGACTCTTTCAAGTCTCTTTTCAATTCTGGTTCTTCAGCTTCAGCTTTAAGATCAAATTTGGATTCATCTTCAAGATCATCTTTGGAGACTTCTTCGTGGGTTTCTTCTGACTTTTTTTCAGCCAATTCCTCAACGTTGTCAGTTTGTTCCTTTTCTGGAACCTCTTCTACCTCTTCTTTCAAGTCCTTACTTTCGTTTTCTTTAAGTTCTGCATTTATGTCATCCAGAATGGCTAACTTGGACACTGCAGTATCCAAAGAGTCCTTGCTTTCTTCTTCCTTTTCCTCGTGCTTAATATCACCGGCATTGAGACTAGGTCCTGCTGGCTCGTGTTCTTCATCCTCGATCTTGTCCGCAGCCAAATTATTCACATCCTGTTCATTTACTTCGGTGATTTCAGGCTCGTGTCCAACTTCCTCATCTTGAGGCAAGTCCTTTTGCTCAACCTTGATGTCCTTGGCGGTCAAAACAGGACCGTCTCCAGCAGACTTGTCTTGAGCCAAACCATCCTCTTTCGATACCTTCAAACTATCCAACTTCTCTTCCTCATTCTTTTCAGAAATTACATTGTCTTCAAAATTGACGTTTTTTTTTTCCGTTGTCTTTTCAGTTCTTTCAGTTGGTTTAGAGATCTCCTCTACCATGGTATCCAAGTGTTCAATGGTACTGTAAGGGTCGTCCGTCACAAGAGCACCTTCACGAACCAACTCGGTGGGATCGGCGTCGTTCTTTTCATTATCGTGACTAGCTTCGAAATTGGGTCTTGCTCTAGATCTGGACCGTGAAATGGAACGGAGGTAGTTGGTAGAAGACTCAGAACGGGTCGAGTACAATCTTTCAGAGGGTTTGAATTCATTGGTAGGAGTGTCTACATTAAAGTTTGTGTAGTCCCCAGTAGTTACCAAAGAAGGGTCTCTTCTGAAATGTTCAGAAGGATCTTCGGCAGCAGCTTCGGCTTTGGCAATCGACTCTCCCATTGTAGGTTTGGAGAATCTAGTTCTTCTGTCGTCGCCATCGTCATCTTCACCTTCTACTTCGTTGGTGGCAGCAGCCAAATCAGGTGGTAGCTCGTAATGGAGAGGCTCGTCAACATTGGTGTTCTTGTACGAATCACCACGAGCTAAGTGGGGTTTGATAGCTGATCTGGAACGAGATCTTTCGGAGGTAGAGTTGCCTAATCTGTTAGCCGATCTGGATCTAGAACGTGATCTGTCAGTGTGGAAGTACGGCGAATGGATGCTGTCGGCGGCGACGATTTCCGGTTGGGCGACCTTTGGCTTGGAAGGTGAAGGTTTTGGTTTTTCATTCAAAGAATCTTCTCTTCTGAAAGAATCGGTCAGTTCGAACTTAGGCAAGACGTGGGGATCGTAGGATTTGATTGAGCTCAACAAATCGGAATGGTCGTTGATCTGATGTTCCAACTGGTACTCCGACAAATTGGGCGTCGAATAGTCGTTTTGGTTGTAAAACTCGGACGCACTCTTGGATTCCAATGGCTTAGGATCCAATGAAGGCTTTGCAGCAGCCGGTTTAGATTCTAACGAAGGCGACAATAACGAATCCAAGCTCTCCTCCCCACCCAATTTGATAGGGGAGTTGGAGATATTATCTCTGTTACGTAAAAACTCTTGAAACGATTCTTTTTCTGGCAGAACGCCCGGATTGTTCTTCAAAAACTCTGCAAATGATTCAGCAATTGGGCTTTTTGTAGTCGATTTGGCGTCGCTGGACTCTTCGTACTTGGCGTCGTCCTTGACATGACCTTCCTCGTCCAAGAACTTTTCAAAGTCCTCTTCAGATCCCAATAAGGCACCTTCATTAATCAAGTCATCCAAAGAAGCGGTAACTGACTTCTTTTTCTTGTTCTTGACGCTTTTGGATGCCTTCTTGTACTTTTCAGGGTGGATGTAGTTGTTGTGGGGCGAATCGTCGGCCGATCTCAATGAAGCACCCACAAGCGAGGGCTCGGGAAGCTTTTCTGCCTTTTCTAACTGTTGTTCGAAGTCCATAATAAATAGATTGTGGAGAGGAGTGAAGTGAATTGGTGGTCAATTCTTTAACGCGCCAACGAAACGAGATAATGAAAATGTGTGATATGAGCGATTAATTGGTGGGGGAAACGGCGGTAGAGAAAAATAGCGGCAGAGGAAAAGAGACGAATGTAGTAATGGGGCGCGAGTGAGTAGTCAGGAAGTGTAGTAAAGAGAGTGATGATACGATATTGGCTGGTTAGTTTGGTACTAGCCTGACTGATCTACCCGATTAGTCTACTGATTGATCTAGTCTACTGGTTGCGCTAGGCGGAGGATCGGAGGTCGTGACGATTAATTGCTGCGGTGCGCAAACTAATGCGGTTCGAGAGAGTGATCGCCGCAAGACAGTGGAGGAACGGAGTAGAGAGATAGGATTGAGAGAATGCATAGAGGGGGAAGCACTGCCAAGGGTGCATGATTACTATCACTATGTATTTCATTGGCCAGTGCCAGGACAAGGGACCTTCGGTAGGTGTGAAATGCGGAGACAAATTGGAAGATATGCGACGGCGTTAGCGCAGTGAAATGAAAAAAAAATACCCAACAGAAAACCACCAGCCAGATCACAATCACACTGCGCTATTGATTATTCGTCATGCTTGACTATTCGTCGTGCTATTTATTATACAGTCTGACGAAACACAGTGCTAACTACAGTATTTGTCCTGAAACCTGGTAACTGATTGTCTGGAAGTTTGCAGCGATCAGCATGCATATGCGACCGCCGCAGTGAGAGACATCCCTGTAAATGCGAAATTACGAGGAGTAGAGCGAACAGAAAATAGATCTAATTAGTGTTTTTAGTCGATTGGTGACAATGCGTGGTATAGTAAATAGAGAACGAACGGGTCAAAAGTAGCACCGAGGGTACGTGTATGGCGGCAGTGATATCTAGACGTAGACAGATAAACACAGTTAAGACAGGCAATGAGCCGCGCTCGGACATGACCATGCACTGACCCTCGCCACCAAGCCGCCACTTACCAGTCTGCGTGACTTATCCTACTAGTGAGACCGACCAGACTTGACCTTTCCCACCAGTGAAAACCCCAACCCTTGACTTGTCTCACTAGTCAAATACGCCATGCGTGACATCTACCAAATCCTACCAAACCTTTCTTCTCTAGCCCATTTGTACTCTGTTCCTTAACCTTCTACCTACCCCAGACATGACTCCCCTAAATTCTATTGGCCCGCGGCAAGTCACGTTCCTGGTACCCGTGTCATGTGGGGCGTGGGTCCTGCACATAGCCCCTTTTTGTCGCAGACTCGCCACTTAAAATTTTTCTATATAAGTAACCAGACTTCCATACAAAACCAATCACAACAACTCCATAGATAATCGACCAATATGCCTAGACAAAGAAGATCGGCTCCTGCTCCTAGAGCCCAAACCAGATCCGCTCACACCGCAACTGCTCCTCAACATACCGCCCCACACCCAGCTGCTCACCCAGCCCCAGCTGCTCACCCACAAACCTCGCAAGGACCAGGCTTATTCGGCCAAATGGCTTCTACTGCTGCAGGTGTCGCTGTTGGTTCCACCATTGGTCACACCTTGGGTGCCGGTATCTCCTCAATTTTCGGAGGTGGCTCTTCAGCTCCTGCCCCAGTTGAACAACAACAATACGCCCAACAACAAACCCAACAGGAACCTGTCAGATGTGACGCTGACGCACGCTCCTTCACCAAGTGTTTGGAAGACAACGGCGGTAACATGCAAGTATGTGACTACTACTTGCAACAATTGAAAGCATGCCAAGAAGCCGCTCGTCACTACTAGACTCGCACCTGTACATAAAATATTTATCATCTAATACATTTGAAAAAAACGAAACTCTATTTAGCAGCCTTTTCCGATTTACTGGAATAGAAGTAGTAGCCAACACCACCAGCTCCCAACAACGCAAGTGGGACACCCAAACTGACACCCTTGTCCTCCTTGGGTGGTTCCGATTGATGGGCTTTGGAGTGATGTAAGTTGTCGTGTTCCAAATCATCCACCACTGGGGTTTGTTTCTCAACATCGGCAACCTTGTGATGCACGTCACTCTCACTCAAATTTACTACGTCCGAATTGTTGATGTTCGGGTTGATGGAAGTCTGCACGTATTGGTCGCGATTGGCAGGTTTTTTGCCCTTTTGTTGAACTGGTCCACGCGAGGAGTCAATTGGATCGCTACCGCGATCATGTAAGAACTCCGGCTCTTCACTGACAGCTTCCCCACCGTGAAGGACCGTTGCTGAAGATCCTTCTACCTTAAGAGACGAATTGCTCTCCTTGGCGAACAATTCGGTAGCGACTTGTTTGGCTTTTTCATGGGCAATGTCTTGTTTAATTGCTTCTTTGGTTACAGGAGGAACCTTTGGTTCACCAGTCTTGGGGATAAAATCGTATTTGAATTCCCATTCATTGATTGAGGTTTGGGATGGTAATCTGTATGAATCTATGGTGGATTGGTCACCCTTGGCTCTGAGAATTGCTCTGGTTTGAAACCCTCTGACGGATGATAATCTTAATAACTTGGAATTGAACATTTTGGTGTGGTAGGCTGAAATGGCTGAATGGATGATTGGCTCGCTTTTATATTAGAGGGGCCGGCGGCCGTCATATCTGTTGCTGAAGATGTCATGTGACCCCGGGTGTGGGGGGAGGCTGGGGTGCGTGGCCCGCGGCAAGAAAACCCGCGATAACCGGAGTCGGTACAAATCTAAACGTCTCATACAGCACGACGCCAGCGACCAACTGGTGACTTGCACTTCTCTATGAATGTCTATTAATTAAATATTATATTCAAGCGTGTTACGCTTTGTAATGTTACAGAAAACGGACTATCACTCAATTGTAAGCAGTGATACGAAAGAATTTTATGTCTCCCACTAGGGGAGGGCTATGATGACGTCGATGCAGTTGGCTGCGAGCGAAGGCCGAAGCGGCCATCACGAATTTTCGTTCAAGAGGTCTTCCAAGTACTGACTAGGAGGTCTTTTCAATTGCGGGCGTTCTTGGGCAACCGGCTGCGACTCTTGACTTATGGAATAAGAATTGATATCAAACGATGTGTCATGCATAAAGCCATCGCCGCAGGAATACTCGCTGGGTAATGGACTGTCTAGATCCTTGTTAAATGTTAGTACGGAAGTTGACGAATGGTACAATGGCAACTCTAGTTGGGAGTTTCGTTTACCAGTGATCATATCCATGACCGGACTAAAGTACAAGGAAGTTCTCCGCCCACCGGCGGTATCTCGATATGAGCGGCCCTGTTGGGATGTGTTGGTGGACTCCTCCATTTGTTGGAGTTGGAGCATCGAATTTTGTTTTTGTAGAAGATATACCGAAGAGTTTGAATATTGAGGTTTTTTCTCGAGCACCGACGAATTGGACGAGCTGAAGCTGTTTAGCATACTTGAATTGGAGCTCCGGTCAGAAAAGTCTCCTCCATTGACCGTGCGCCCATAGTAGATTTCTTTATCGGACTTGGCTCTCAAGCTGGCTAGTATTTTTACACTCATATTGTAGGCCACTGACACTAGTAACATGAGTCCCAAAATCGCACCCACCACTACAAATACGAAGTTGCTGGGCATCTTGGCATCGTGTATGAATGGGTTCAACAACGTACCTGGCAGCCCTTCATCGCCTGCCGGCACCGATAAAGTATACGAGTACGACTGTGTGGATGAAGCTGACGCTGCCAGTGCAGAAGCCAGTGCGGACGCAGATGTGGTGGCATTGCCTGCGTTGTCGTGCTGCGCTAAAGATGGCAAGGAATCGCGCACTTTGATATTATCGCTCCGCTGATGATAATGGTGGACGTGTAGACGTTGACCGGTAGTAGGTGTTCCAAGCATCGGTAAAAACAAGTGGTGATAAACAACAGAGACAGCGATGAAGTGTTTTAAAATATATCAAACCTATTTAAACTTTCAGCCGATCATTGTCCTTCTACAATGGCGGATATACACTGTATTTAAAGCCATCTTTCTCTGCATCTAGATTCAACCCTAGCATGATCTATTTGTTTTGGTCAACCGTGTAGCGCGTAGGCGTGTTGGTACCTGATCGCGAGACAAAATGCTGCAAACTGGTTGAGACTGGACCTCGAGGCGCGAACGAGAAGGAGACCCGCTCTTCTACATCCACCTATTGCTGTCAGACGGGACTATTGTATGAAGTGCCCCTCTTCCTTGTTCATTTGTTCACTTGTTCATTTGTTCATTTGTTCACTTGATTGTCATGTTCATGTAATGAATCCCCAATTTTACGACGCGCTGAAGGAGTTTCAGCAGCGGAACTAACCAAATTTCCGCACTCGCGAGCAACACTCGCATGGCCAAGTAAAAATGAAGCAAAATTGAAGCCCGGTACTATAATAGATGTCTACAAAACAATCTTTCGAGGCGCGTCTGGTGAATTGTAAGTTGGAGTAAATTTGTTCTCTGATCGTATTCATCGAGTTGTCTTGACTACTTAATTAATAGTGCCGCAACCTGATTAGGTCATAAAACGTATTTGGTGAAGAGATATCTAACTAGTGGTTAAGTTGTGATGTTCTATTACTAACTGGAATTCGCGTCTCGTCTGAAATAATATGGTCTCCTTTATTCTTTTACTAGTACTTTAGATCGCTTCTTCTATTCATTGTGTAATAAACTGCTAATAAATAATTTTCTCACACGTTAGATGGTAGAATTCCAACGTTCTGGCTGCGAACATCTACGAATCCACGAAGCATTTCATTGAAACCGTTTCTAGCTAAACTTCTATTTATTAAAACCTCCAATTCTCGTCGGCCGATTCAATGGCCCACTTGAACTTGTCTCGCAAAGTCTTGGTGAACAACTTTTCTATAGGTACATCGAACTTCTTTGAAAACATCACAGTCAATCTAGGATCGATATAATTCATCTTCGAAGTACCCAACGACACTTCGGAATTGTCTTCTTTATCCTTCAACTGGAGCGTGGTGGTCAGGATTCTATTTTCAATGGTTTCAATCTGTTGTTTCAACTTTTCCACTGTTTGAGACAGCTTGACTTCAGGCTTGCCCGTTTTTAATTCTTGGGCGTATTCTTGTTTCAACTCCTCTATCTTTTGGAGTTTCTCTTCAAGGGCTTCTGGTCCCAATAATGGCTTCTTTTCAAGCTTGAGCTTATCATTTTCTCTGGCATGTTTTCTTTGCGCAGCCTCAGTTTGTCTTTCAATGATTAATCTGTGAATATGCTGTTCGTCTTCTTTTGACAAATCGTCCATTTCTTCAAAGTACTTTGGATCTTTCTTTTTCAAGTTGGGCTCAAGTATAAGTATCATTCTCTTCAATCTGATCTTGCTCCACATTAGTTCTTTAAGTTTGTCGGCTATCCTTTGAACAGAAACACTGTGGTTTTTACTGACTGTCCTTTGATGGTTACATAAAATGGCTACTGTTCTATTGGCAGCATTGAATTTGACCACTTTCTCAGCCACAGTTCCTTCGTTGGGAATCAAATCTATTTGATCTTGCATGGTCTTGGATGCATTATAAGTACGGAAAACCTTGGCAGTAAGTCCTTTCATGTAGTTCTGAAACTGCTTGTTCAAAAGGGTAGGATTGATTCTGTCAAAGAGGTCGTCACCAGGTTGTTTAGGTTCCTTTTTGAATATTCTCAAGTTCTTGAACACTTGTTTGTCGACTTCGACTTCCTGGTAAAATCTGATGGAATCTTTACCAAGAAAATCGAAAATCACCTTGTTTGGAGGTTTTAATGTAATGTGCTCGTATCTTAAAGAGCAACATCCTACCGTGTCTGCTTCATCCTCACCCTTTTCACCACCAGCTCTCAATGCAAATATATCAATAAGGTAAGTGGCGGTGGCCATTTGACGGTTTTGCATAAGATCACTCTTGAGCATTTGGGTGTAATCCTTCCGGATTTCGGCAATGTGATGGCGCAATTTACGTGCTGTTTCGAACTTTCTGAAGTCAGACTGGCCCTTGACGGAAGATGAGGCAGCGAATCTAACGTACTTGAAAGAATCGGCGATGTTTTCTTTCCACATAGCCAACCAAGTAACGGTATTATCGTGTCTAATTTCGCCCCATTGATGGCCAGGTGGTGCATCTGGGATCTTACACCCCTCACTCAAGTTGAGGGTAACACTTTCAGGAGGAACTCTACGCTTAAGTTTCCCCGTCTTTGGATGTGCTCCTCTTCCTCTGAAAAGTCCAGGCGGCTCAATTCTAAAATTACCCACCAATTCTTTACGCCCGTTCAAAAGACATGTCTTGTAAGGTTCTTCAAAAGCTTCCTTTTCTTCTTTAAGCCTCTTCTTCTCTTCTTTAGACATGGCTTTCTTCTCTTCACGAAGCTTTTCGAAATGAGCGTGCATCTTGGTAAAATCACACTTTTCAAACTCTTTGATGTCCACATTACAGCCACCACAGTCTTTTAATACCTGAAGGAAGTCCTCGAAGAAATTTTTTTGGAAAACGGGATTTTGGGCATGGTCGGATTCTAACAAAGCACCAAAGAATCCCGCTACTTCTTCGGCTTCAGGTGGCAAATCTACAGGTTTACCGTCATAGTAGAGTTTGACATGCAGTGGCAATGGCTCGTATTCTGGTGGGAAGATTACACCGTTATGCTCCAACGATTCCCACTTTTGTTCTCCGTCATTCTCTTCTGCTTCCCACCATTTGTAGCCAGAGTCATCTTCGTCGTCACCGTTAGGACTAGACTCTTTCATAGGCTTTTTTGGTGTATTTGATTCTTTTTTGACAGCTTGGGGAGTTGCGGAGTTTGTATATCTGGGAGTTTTGGGTGCTTTTCCTTTCTTGGGCAGCGACTTTATTGATAGCGGAGTATCATCATCGGATTCTGCTTTGACACCATTGGTTTTGGCTCTTTTCTTGCTTTTTCCATTCTCATCTTTAGGCGTTTTGCGCTTGCGTTTGGATATCACCATGTCATCTTCGTCGTCTTCGTCGTCAGCAGCGCCGCCGTTGTGTAATTTTGCTAGAGGAAGGTCATCTTCATCGATAACTGGGCGCTTCAGCTTCGACTTCCCTTTTTTGACAGGTTTGGAAACCTTACTATCGTTGTCTGTCAGTGGCATTGGTGTTGTTTGAATCGCGTTTGATGGTGAATTTACAAAAAATCTAGTAAAGAAGCGTCACGTGAACAATGTGTCACGCGTACGTTAGTCGCGTGGTAGCTAAGCTGCGTTCGAGGATGTCAATAATCGCGTGACGAGTCGCGTGACTTGCATGATGATAGGGCCAAAAATCTGATGACAGCGGAGAGCGAATCACTGCCCAAATGTAGTAATCCGATGTACTAGAGAGAGTTGGGTAACTGGCCGAATCAGCCTTTTAATAGCGCAGTAGAAGTAGCATCCAATGGCGAAGTAGAAGTGAGGATGCATTGAGAAAGCGCCGTCTATTAGAACAATGTAATAGACCCTAGTTGTGCCACTGAATAGTCTCTATAGGGAAGGTGGGGATCATGCGACGCGGTTGCAAATTAGTAAAAATTAGTAGTGAGAACTGGGCTCTGTGAACGTGGCTATAGAGGAATTGAGTATAACTCAGAAACGTGTTGAGAAGGAAGTATGTAGTCAATTGGTTGGTGTAGATGGCTTTGGGGGTGGACCGAAAAATTCCCAAGTGTTACATTGGGTTCGGCGCTCCGCAGAGAGGCTAGAGAAAAAAGTTCTTTTGCCGCAAACGGGAAGGGATGAAAAATTGGGTGACATGCGATGATTCATGCAAATCAATCAAATCAGGGCTACAACGCCTGTAGTGAATTATTGGACATGATGAAGAAAAGTAATAGAATGAAAATCCGGACGGAGAAGTTCGATGGTGTAAATATTCAGGGACGGCTTACATTGACGAGTCTACGAAGGCATATGCGGATCGCGTCAGTACAAACAAAATTAAACTTTGGCCGTAACTAGTACCTGAATCGATGGAATGTTTGTAATTAGGGCGAAGAAGAAGATTATTTGGCGTAGGACTCCGGCGCCCCGACGACATAACCTGAGTTCTCGTAATTTATGAGCCCTGCACCTAGCACGCTGTCAAGTGTGATTCAGGTTCCAGAGCTTTTTTCGGGATTAATCTACGACCAGGTTTGTGTGCCCACGATTTCGCCGCATCGTGGCACCTGGCGCACAGAAATGCCGTTTCGCTAAAAAACAGAGTTCCGTGAAATATTTTCTCGATGAGGCGCCAGTTGCAGTTTTCGAAGATGACCAATGGTCCCGCTAGGTAGCGGGGATCAAATGGCCCTGAATAGACCATGACGAGGTCGGTGTAGACTGTACTTAGTGGCGATACTTAAGGCTGGTATTTTTAGGTTCATGATGGTGCTACTTTCGGTTGTTCTTCTCCTCCTCTGCTTCTCCTTCCTTCTCTTGGCCCGCCCTTCGGATAAAGTTATCGTGCTTGACCAATAATTCCTGCATACAGTTCGGGGCGCGATGCGGCAATTCGCTCTCGCAACTACATGCTCTTAGTGAAGATGAGTTGTACTATGGACCAACACCACCTACTGTAGGCCTGGGATCTAGCAACTAGGACCGATATCAACTCATATCACGCTTATCTACCTTAATCAACCACCCCCGCACTATCTGGCCCTCCGGCGTCCTCATAACCTCCTTGGCCCCCAGATCTAATCGAACTTTATCAGTGCGTGCACCGCCCGTTTCCGATGACAATAAAATTGCAAATTTGTGTCGTCTCAATCATTGTATATATATGACACGATCCCCCTTCGATTTGTTGATATTGTAGCCACATCATACACACTTGTTTTGCATTTACTAGGTTCTTTATCAAATGTCTTATGAAAAAGAACCTACCGTGGGCTCGTCCCATGGTTATAGGGAATTTTCGCCCGGTTCCCCCACTGACTCCAAGAAACCGCTCAACCCAGAAAAGAGTATCGATTACGCAAACGAAACCGACTCTATCAAATTCGATAACTTGGCTAGCGAAGAGGTCCAGAGAGGCTTGAAGGCCAGACACATCTCCATGATTGCTATTGGTGGTACTATTGGTACTGGTTTGTTCATTTCCACCGGTGGAACATTGGCCAAAGCCGGTCCTGTTTCTTCAGTAATTTCCTTCTTGTTCATGACCACATTAACTTTTTCTGTGACCCAAGCATTGGGTGAAATGGCCACATTGATCCCAGTCTCGGGTTCTTTCACCCAGTTTGTCACCAGATGGTGTTCGCCTGCCTTGGGAGCTGCCAATGGTTGGAACTATTGGTTCTCCTGGGCCATTACTTTTGCATTAGAATTATCTGTCGTAGGTCAGATTATTGAGAAATGGACATACGCGGTTCCTTTAGCCGCTTGGATCGCCATCTTTTTCGTGATTTTGACTGTCGCAAATCTTTTTCCGGTCAAGATCTTTGGTGAGATCGAGTTCTGGGTGGCCTTTATGAAGGTCATTGCCGTTGTAGGCTGGTTGCTTTATGCATTTATCATGGTCTGTGGTGCCGGTAAAACTGGCCCTATCGGATTCAGATACTGGAGACACCCTGGTCCTTGGGGTCCGGGTTATCTCATGGATTATGTTCACAATAAGAACACTGGGCGCTTTTTGGGTTGGTTAGCCTCATTGATAAATGCTGCTTTCACTTTCCAAGGTTGTGAGTTGGTCGGAATCTCCGCGGGTGAGTCCAAAAACCCCCACAAGACCGTTCCTTCGGCCATTAGAAAAGTGTTATGGAGAATTTTGATTTTCTACGTCGCTTGTATGCTTTTCATTGGATTGTTGATTCCTTACGATGAGCCATCTTTGGACTCCGACGCGAATTACACCGCCTCTTCTCCATTCATTATTGCCATGCAACTCTGTGGTACTCCTGTTTTGCCTGATATCTTCAATGCCGTGATTCTTATCACCATTATTTCTGCCGGTAACTCCAACATTTACTGTGGATCTCGTATCTTGTATGGTTTGGCCCAAGCTGGCGTGGCTCCTAAATTTTTCCTCAAAACCTCCAAACACGGAGTGCCTTACATTGCTGTCCTCTTCACCGCTGCTTTCGGTAACTTGGGTTACTTGGCAGTCTCTAAAGACGGTAACAATGCCTTTAACTGGCTTTTGAATATCACTGCCACCGCAGGTTTGATCGCCTGGGCCTGGATTTCCATCACCCACATCAGATTTATGAACATCTTGAAGGCTAGAAATATTAGCAGAGACTCCTTGCCATTCAAGGCCAAATTCATGCCTTTCTCTTCATACTACGCCGCAGTGACCATTGTTATCATCACATTCATTCAAGGTTTTGATGCCTTCTTTGGCTTCAGCGCAACCACTTTCTTCACTGCTTACATCTCACTCATCCTTTTCGCTGTAACATGGATCGTGTTCCACTTCATCTTCAATGGTTTTACCAAACAAGCCTTCTCCCTTAGAGGTTTATGGATACCTTTGGAAGAATGTGACATTGATACGGGTGTCAGACAAATTGATGATGACGAATGGGATGAAGAGGATGACAAGCCAAAGAATTTATGGGATAAGTTCTGGATATGGTTTGCCTAAATCCGTATTTATATCAAAATTGCTATTTTCTTCTCATATCTTTTTAATGACTTTTTTTCACTTTCAGTTCATAAGTATTTTTTAAATGTACAAATAATAGCCATCAGAAATTTCGGAAAAAGTGACGTTTGAAATAGCAGCTTCGATGGATTAGGACAACATAGCACTTCTAGGGAAGCATCCTAATACATTCAAGCTTTAAAGGACTTAATTTGAACATCCTAGCACTCTTGAAACATTCTTCATTATCTTCTAGGTTGTGTGAACGACTCAAATATGAAGATTGGTTCAACATAGGCTCAGGTATCTTCATTCATGAAAAATTAATACCTAATAGATTTGAGACACCAAAAGGTCTACTTCTATTCGTGACTACACTAAAGAGCTATTTTTTGCACCCAAATCTCATGCGAAAAATGTGAAATATAACCTCCATATGCCACCTCTTTTGTCCTGAGCGAAGATAGCATTGTAGCATGCAAGTGGCATATGATCTCACCCGAACTCACGATGTCTACAAAACCCTTTCAAATTTTAAAACAGGTCCATTTGATTCCCATTCAAGCTTGAAGTTACCATTGAATTCATTCAAAGCTAATTAATTAGGGGTTTGGACAGCTAGGATGTCTCCACATGGAACTAGGATGTTTATCGGATGTTCTCTACAAAATTTTACGTGAAGATATATTTATAGTACAAAACAGAGCGATCTAGGATCTAAGAATTGAATATCAATCGTGGAAATAAGAATCAATTTTAAACTCGATTGAAACAATTTATTCAGAGAGTGACAGAAAGGGGAAGACTTGTAAAATCCAATTAGTATAAGACATACTTGGCTGAACCACTGGTGACGGCAACAGTACAACCGTCTGTGCCATCACCGTTGTATTTGCCATCTGCGTAGACACACTCTCCGTTGACGACAGAGTCTGATCCGTCAGCAACAATCTTAACTTTGAAATTGGCGGAGTCAAGGTTGTTTGGGTTTGGAATAATAGACAAGTACGAAATTCCTGAGGCAGCTCCGGCACCAAAGTTCAATGGGGCCCAGTTACCAATACCAGAACCCAGTGTTCCCCAAACACAACCATCTTGCCACGACACTCCGGCGTTATTGACGTAGTATTGAGCAGAGGTTGATTTTCCTTCCCATTTGTAGTAAGTATCTTGGTCAACAACAGTAAGAGGAGAAGTTGAACCACTACCAACAATGGTTGGAATAACCATGTTTTCGGTACCAGGATAATCGGTTCTACAGATGGCAACAGACTTACTCAATGTGTTCTCAACAGTAGCAGAGTCGACACCCCATTCACATAAGTATTTGGTGTCGGTGTTGGATCTGTACAACTTACCGTTCTTACACAACAAACCTCCGATCGAAACACCGCTGGATGGTTGGGTGGAGGGCCATTGGGTCTTGGACATACCACTCTGACAAGCGTAAGAACAGTAGGAGCCTTCTTTACAAGTACCTCCAGTGGAACCGTCGCTGTTTTCAATACCAGACCAGCCACCAAAGCCCAAGTAGTCTAATGGAACGACACCTTGACCTTCTGGGAAGTCGTCACAAGAAAGCACACCATCCTCGAAAGCCGTGGTTGGGTTCGAGTAAGCGCTCAAGTCACCGGTAGGAGCACTGTCATCATTGCTGCTACTTTCAGTGGTCGATTGGGACGTAGTAGAAGTAGAAGACGAAGACTGTTGTTGTTGAGTGCTTGAAGAAGCAGTAGTGGTTTGGCTCGATTGGGAAGATTGAACTTCTACTTTTGCTTCGTAGGAAGAAGACGAAGCAGTGGTGGCAGCAGAGGACGAGGCCGTAGTGGCAGCGGCAGCCGAAGAAGTGGTTTCAGCGGCAGCTGAACTGGAAGCAACTTCAATCTTAGCTTGAGTAGAAGAAGCTCCTGGAATGGTTTGACCGTCTTTGTCGACAGTAACAGTGACATACGAGTAATCGTAAACAACCTCACGCTTGTGTTTGTGATGGGCATGTAATTTTGTGGTAGCACAGTCTGAGTCGGCAGCTGCTGGAGCTGCTAAAGACAAAGCAGACAACACTAACAAGGATGAAATTGATAACTTCATTACGACTAGATCTTTATAAACTGGAAACCTGATTAAAATGAATGTAAGGAACGACTAAAGGTTAGTTAGTATAAAGAAGACGACGTTGGAATCGAACAAAATCAAAAAGGCCGCAACAACAATTATTTAAAGTATCAAGGCAGGAAAGGAGGAGATTTCAGATCCAAAATTGAACTGCGGCCAAGACATATCCGAGGGCATGACGATAATATTGGAATTGCAGGAGGTTATACGGTATGTTGCTGTAGCGATGTGTCGCATATCGAGTAGACGAGCGCGTTTTTGTGAGCATTGGCCCCAAAAAACGTCACCCAAGTATTGTTTTAGGAGCGGCGGAAGATTGTTTGACGGTTTGTTGACGAATCGCGCTTAAAACACGAGAAAAACACGCTGCCGAATAAACAAAACGTGTGACACAAAACCGGTACTCAGACTTGATAGTTGTCAACCAGGTCGGAATTGCCATGTGGCGCGCGTACCAAGAACAAATGCTGCGCATTCACATATTCAAGAAGACCCAACGCCAACTAGTTACAGGATTGTTTCTAAAAGATTCCATAAGGTGGAGTTCCCAAACTACTGAATTGGGCCTAATTGGCTGTGTAATGCAACGATTGAGCATTTATCCATTGGTGCTTTATGCAGTTCGGTGAGCAGTTTTGGACATGAATGATTTTCTATTGAAAGCGTCTGCGAATCTGCTCTTCGGGGCAGTGCTCAGTCTTTTTGGCGGCTACTTGCTCCGTGCCCCATCATCTTCCATTCAGCGGATGCTCAAGTAGTACCTCAATATTTGATGGTCTCTCGTTTCTTATTCTCTGACATTCCTCCCTGATATGTATCAGACCTAATATTTAGTCCATTCCTTTCTTGTTTCACTGCAAAATTCGCCCACCTTAACGCACTTTTTTGCCCTGATTTAGTTTATTGGTCCTCGTAAACTAGATCGTTTGATTGTGTCGATTAGACAATTTATACATACCTTTTGAAAAGAATGGCAATAGTTGGATAACTGGATAAAGAAGTCGTTTAAGAAAAGTACATCTACGTTTTTACAATTTTAACTCTTTCTCGATCAAATATAACACTTCTTACTGCCAGCATTCTTGTCAACCTCTTAGCCAGCCATCGAGTGTGTGATCACGTGACGAAACTGTTCATATAATCTCGTCACCCACCATTTATGTCCTGCATATAGCGATGGCGAACGGGCGAACTCCTCTTCATAGTCCATTCAGCGACTGTAATTGTAAAAGGAATCCTATCACTGTTTAGTAGCTTATTTTTTTAACCTCCGTATTGTAGATTTTAACTAGAATTGTCTTACATAACGGTATGGGACTGGATGCCTAGTTCAGGCTTGTAATGATGAAATCTCAGCAATTACGCTTGCGGAGGCTTTCCACACAAAATCAACAAATACCCGAACATCAACGATTATATACTTCGACTGAGATCAGAACGTTCAGGCAGGAGCTGTAAAATGCAGATACTAAAAATTTGCGAACACAATTATACCGAATTGTTGTATCGCCAGTGCTCACAACTGTAATTGTAAAACGTTTATGAATAGCATAAAGTTAATTACGACAAAGCACAGTTATTGTAATTAGTGTTCACATGACAAACTAGTACTCACTTCATTTGTTCAAAGCGGGAAATTGAGTTTTTGTCCGAAGAATTAAGGGCGCTCCCCCCAACGAGAATTATTATTAAAGGGGGGTCGTTTCCAGTTGCCTCAATGTTTTTTTAAACACACAAACCTCCGGATATGTATTATTCATGTTCATTGCAGTTATTGATGTTTTTTCTATTATTTTAACTCTCAGAGGCACAACAGAAACCTTAATGATTCAAACTTTAACTTCAAAATTTCTCTTCTTAAGCCACAATGTAACAATTTCGCCATTCGATGTGTTGTATCCATTATTAGGTAAGTGTTGTAGGGTTCCGACTATTTTACCCGGCTTGCCGATAAGGTGTATTAAAAAGTACTCCATATAATGTGTTTGTCGTATATAAATTTTAGCTTATCCCCTAATTTTGACATATTTTTACTCGTTTCTTTGTAATCACATATTTTGCGTATATACATTATTTTTATACATTAGAAGTTAAGCCGCTTTGAATTTCCTGAGATCTCTCCAATTACCATATAAACTACTTAATCGTATTGAGAACTCCGTAATCCTGGTAAGTTATACAGCGTCAAGGGGCAGCTATTTCAAAATATTAAAAAGGAATAATACTCGTTAAGCATGAATAAAGCTCTGGATTCTTATTCGGAAAAGATAATCAAACGGCCCTTAATATAATTCGTAATACAATAATTGCGACGGCTTTCGAAGTTAGGTCATCTTTTCCTGCCAAGTACTTAGTAAAACATATTATCATGAGAAGAACTCACCTGTATCGCACGGCGGAACACCTTACTCCTAAAAACCTTAAAGAAACTGGTCAGACCGAGGCATGTCAGATAAAGTCTTACAATACCACAGCGGAACATTCAGTATCATAACGCCAGACTACTGTGTTGCATCGTATTCTTATCTGTTTGCAACTTCCCATAATATTTACCTCGATTATACGGGTAATGTCACACAAAAGTAGGCATGGTCCCGAATGAGCTATAAAATTGTGTCACATGCAACTGAATAAGTTGAATCATTTTTATTTTCCCACGGAACTCTATATCATGAACCATTCTATTGAACTTAAATATCCATTCCAGCAATAGCTATTGAGATCCTTACAATGGGAAAGTAGGTACGCTGTCATAGCTAACCCTTACAATGTTGCCTCTCGATTTAAAGTAATCTCTTTATCGTCTTCAAATTTCTAATGCGCATAATATTGCAATAGATTGTCATTATCCTTTCAAATAGGTTAATATCGAACAAGAATAGCATTTCAAAATAAGATATTAACTTTTGAGTTGGTCAAGGATATACGCAACGTAAAAACTTTTATAATTGACCTTGTGAGGGGACCCGCCCGAAGCACAACGCTATACTGCCTTCGATCGTGTTTCCCCATGCCTCAATCCTTTCATATTATTAAAAAAGGCTGCGAGTGATCCAATAATGTTGGGCATACGTATATCACATTTTGTGCTATACTTGTGTAGCTTATTGAGCACCACACTCTTATTAATAAATTCGTTTTTTAGTCAGCATTTTAGTAATATTAGTCTATTCCCCAGGGTGTCAATAATTTTCCTTGGTATCAGCATGATGATGCATTTGACAAAGTTTCAAACTAAAATTTTTTGCCAAGCTCGGTATGTCAATCCTGGCCGGAACCGCGATCGGTTCGTTTTTCCATTTCAGCATTGCGGCCCAAGGCTCAAAGATGTAGATAAATAGTTAAAGTTTAATGAGTCGGGAGAACCCCGGGACAACGGAAAAGCAAGACCCTTTGCATACTAGTCCCGGTGTTGGAAGTATTGAAAGCATGATTGAAGATAAGAGAAAGTGCTAAGGGAGACCAATCTAGCAAATTGTGGAGGAATGTAAGGGCCACCTAGGAAAAACTCATTCCCTTAGTATTTGCAGCTTTTCTTGGCGCTCGCTAGTTCGCTTGTCGCTTTTTTGCATCCGCTGTGATATCGCTTGGATTATCCATAAAGTGTCAAACTAAACGCATTCGACCGTTTTGAAACGAGGGCGATCGTCTGCAACTTCGAAAGGACTGGAGATCAGGCACCAACAGACTTGGCTTGCTAACCATATGCTGTCAGTTTGCTTCCAAAACGCACGAATCGTCCCATTTCGATTGTCTCGGCGTTATTCATATCCGCGGTTCATGGAAAAGTGAGTTTGTTCCTTAATTCAAATCTTGATACTAGAATCGGTTCAAACAACTCAATAGGGAGTTATACATTAAACACAGAATACATTAAAATCTTCTACTACAATGACTTCTCGCTACTTTAGCCACTTTTTAGACCCTTTACATACGTGCTGGTATAGGATGTCTCGAATAACGACCATAACAGTTCTGTGATCATCTATTCTCAATTTTCATATCTGAGCATTTGCGTTTTCCGAAAGAAAAAAATATTGATGCAAGCAACAATCGCACTCGAAGCGAATATGGTTAGGTGTGATTGTTGGTTGTGCAGACTGTTCTTACATCGCATGTCCAAACATGATAGGAAAAAAAAAACGCCTCTTTCATAAAAATACTCGAGTGCTTTCTGTGGTAGAAGCCTACACAAAACATTCAGAAACATGCCTCTTAGTCCTGTAGTCCTCCCTAATATTTTTTTGGAATCGTATCGTTTAGGTATTCTTTTTATTAAATTTTTTGAGCGAATTCTGAGATAATAGGTCTGCATCTGTGCGCCTGGTCAGCAATTCTTCTGTTCAACGGGCTTAGGGTAGCCGCTTGCGGGGCTCTCGAGATTTTACTGGTGTTGAGTCTCGTACTTAGGAAGAAAAAGAGGTCAATTAGATGCGTGTAATTTTAATTTTCACCAAGAAGCCAAGCTTTATTTCCTCGCTAATTACCAAGAGATAACTGATTAGACCTGCCGGTCAGGTGACCACGCTGAATCGTATTGGCTTTCCGATTTCTTTTGTTAACATGTTTTCCAGTACATCAAAAAAAAAAAAGAGTCGTTTGTTGCAGAATGCATAGCTATTCTTTAAGGGAATATTTTTTGAGTTAATTTTTATTTTTTAAACCCTTTCCGGAAACCCATATGATAGCTACAAGTAATGCCTCTACTTGAACTTAGGTACCAACGCTAGAGTTGATAGATATTTTGTGATGTTATTTTTTTTTTGTTACAAAATACTTGTATAAAACTACGATACTTCAGCGCCTCAAGTCCCTATATTATCCTGATATCACAACTCCTCCTTACTGTTTCACGTAGGACAAAGATCATAGGGCAAAAGTAGGACCTTTAACCTAGATCTTTTAGGTGATATATGGTTGGTTTCTTTTGTTGGTGAATTCAGCTTGTTTAAATAATCTCAATCTTGTCAGATCTTGTAAAAACAGGTTTATCACAATCTATTTAGCTTACACCTAATCCTGTTTGAATCAAATTATCATTCAATAGAAGACATCCAATCACATCTTAATGGAGCTACTCAACTATTCCACACCCAATTCACTTACTAGTATTAACAATTCATCTCGTCGGTTAGAAGTTGATAACTTAATGAAGCTAGTATCCTCGCCTAATAGTCAGAGCAATGAACATCTAATAGAACCAAGCCAGAATATTGGAAACACTAGTCAGGCACAGTACCAAATTAATAACCAGTATCATTCGTCGTCGAACTCAAGCTTGATGCCAACACCTCCCAGCAAACAAAAGCAGCTGCAACAACAGCCCCACATACAACCCCAATTTGTTCAAAACGATGCTGCCAACGACTATGACTACAAAGAGTCGTATAGCTATATGATGAGCCATCCGGGAAACACTTCAGTGGAGCACTATTCGCCCGAAAACTCCAACTTCAACTTGCCTAGTCAAGAGGCCGCCTCCCGTCCACCTCAGCCGCAAGCTGTCCCAGCTGTTTCTGGTCCTGTTCCAGGTCCATCGATTCCCAATCCAGGTCTTCCCTTAATGTCCTCCCAGCATGTACAACATTCCCCTCCGCTTTCTTCCGATCTACACCCCGAAAATGTACAGGGAAGATTTATTGCGAACCAATTCAATTCGCAGCCAATTCCTCACATCCAGTCCACCCCAGAAGACTTCAAGCCCGCCAAGCAGCATTCGTTGCCAGAAATCAGACACACGGGGTATGGCAGCCATGAAGACGAGCCTTTCAAATACAGAGCCAACAGCTGTCCGGTCACCTACCACATCCAGACGGGCCTTCCCCAGAACCGAACGCAGCCGCAGCCGCAACCGCACCCTTTGGAAATGCACCAGCACCAGATGATGTCCATCCATGTTCCGCAGGGACTAGACGTGAACCAATACCCAGACATGACTACCATGCTCAATTCCAATTCGAACTTGCTTCCGCCGCCCGTCGAAAGCCAGTTTGTAGACCACAAGTTGTGCCAGACATGCGGCAAAAGAATCACTCGCGATATGTCGAGGCATATGAGAACCCATCAGTCGGAGTCTCGGTTTTTATGCAAGTTCCCCAAAAGCGTTTGTCGGCATAAGCTGGGCCGCTTCAACCGACCTTACGACTACAAAAAGCATTTGCTCAATAGACACTTCAAGTTTGATGACCCATTCGTGAAGCGTCTTCACAACTTGAACGACAAGTTGTTCGAGTGGGGTACCTGTCCATGTGGCGTAAGGTTCATAGGAAAGGATTGGTTGGATGGACACATCTTGACTCCGGACATCTCCAAGAAATGTCCTTGCATCGAATAGTGTCCAACAATTTAGATAAAACTCAATATATGGTTGAGAGGCGAATGTTACAACTATCAGACATAAGCATGTATTAATAAATTTCCCAATAATTGCTAGGATATACTCAATTAATTTAATCCTATTTCGTGAGTTTGGCTGCCAATTCCACGATGGTGCCAGCGGACACGATGTCTACCACTGGCGGGTCTCCTTTCAATGGCTGGTTGGCCAAGTTGACAGAGATCTGGCCCAAATCCTCCCCGTACACAGGGTATGCGAGGGCCTGTGCTCTGGTATTGTAAACAAACTTTCCAAAATGCTCAGCCAACTTATTCATGAATCCTTTGGAGGTCTCTCGTGCGCCCAAAAGAACTCCTGGTCTCAAAATAATGGTTCGAGGAAACTTCAAGGCAATGATATCGTCTTCAAGTTTGCCTTTGGTGCTAGGATATAACAAAAACGAGTTGGCGTTTGCACCAATGCTCGATATCAAAACAAACGTCTCTACCCCTGCTTCTTTTGCGGCTTTGGCAGCCTCATAGTTGATTCCATAGTCAATCTTCCGAAAGTTTTCTGCCGAACCAGCGGCACCACGAGTGGTTCCAAAAGCAGAGAGAAAAACCTTGGTGTTCTTGGCTTCTTTCAAAATGATTTCTCTCCATGACTCGCTGTTTGTTTCTGTGATGGCATTGATCTTTGCACCCGTAATTTTTGGTGCTCTTCTACTCAAGGTAGTAATGGCATCTACCTGTGGAGAGGTCGATGCATATTTCAATGCCTCGTTACCTACTAGCCCTGTTGATCCTAATATAAAAAAGCTCATATTTGTGTTGATTGGTGTAATTGTTGATGCCGTATTAATTGCAGAGGCGGTCAGTGGCAAAGACTTTTGTACAAAATATTTTGTTGAGATGGTTCGTAGTCGATGCAGGACAGCATTTTGCATGGACGAGAACTAGCTTGCAATTCTGGGCACATTTACACGTGCTAAAGTAGATTTTGTTTTGGAACCACCGCGGCTTGTGTAGCAGGTTTTCCGATATTGGGGCATGAATGAATATGATACTTGGGGACTGTTGCGCCGAAGGCTGAGGTTGGGGAAAGGCGGCTGGGGAAGGTTTAGGAGAGCCTGGAGTAGAGTTCGGGAGATAGTGCTGCGTAACCTGCCTTAGGCGAACACAAATGCGTACGTCTTACTACTCATGCACTAATTACGCATAAAACCGGGGATTTTGAGTTCAGTGGCGGAGTTAAAGGCTATCTGGAACAATGCTAGCTGTGTAATCTGCAATCGTGTAATCTGCGACCGAATAGGGGTCGTAACGTTATGATCCGGCTATCTAATACACGGGGGATTTGAACCTACCAACGAAACCAAGGCGTCGTATTGCAGTTGTCGAAATGACATGCAAGAAAATTGCAATTAGAGCTTAACAAAGCTAAGCCAATTCGAATCACATACGGCGATTTTTAGTGACTTCAAGTATCTATGAACAAATACAAATATACATTTAGTTGACATAGAAGTATCAAATTAGTCTAGGTGCAGCAGTTCAACCTTTTCGAGTGCGCTATAAGCAACATTTCTTATTTCAAAAGCGCATTTACGCACCGAAAACATTGCACCCAGTAGAGGCTAGCAAAAATCGATGCACGTGAATAAGATGCGGTACATGTAGTATGCTATACGTGTCTTTATTGGTATAAATAACTCGCTTGGATTCAGGGCGCTCTTGTTTTAATAGGCACAGCCGTAGTGGTCCGCAGAATGTTTCTAGAACATGTACGTGTTCCACATTTTAGGCGAGGGTTATGCTCTGCAGAGAAGCAGTAGAAGTCTATGCATTTAAAAACCAAACTAATGTATGCATGCATGCCTGTCGAGTGCACATAGTGCGAAATTTCAGAGGTCGATACATGTACCCTGCGGCAATAAAGCCCGCGTGCATTTGAACATCCGATTTTTCTTGATTAGGCTCAATAAGCGAGTCTCTAACCTACGAATATCTCCCTTTGTAATCTTTCTCAAACCCAGACATTACCTCGTAAAACATATATTCTAGTGACGACATCAAGGTACAGGGTCTGGATTGGTTCAGCTGCATGCCAAGGTCGAGAACAGATGGGCGCAACCGGTATTTTCGAATCCACACGATCTTTGCACATAGTTCTATACCTCTACCCCTGGTTATAAAATATTACAACACTGACAGTGCATAGCGGAAAGTCTTCGACGTGAGTTGGAAATGCAAGAGAGAGGGGAAAGAGGCAAATCTTCCAAAAATACCTTCCCCACTTTAATCAAAGAAGTCTATAAATGAAAGCTCGTAGTGAAATGGATGTGATGACTCCGACCAACGTCACCAGTAGTGCATCAAGGCTTTGTCTTTCGAAGTTTCGCTACGAGTGCTAGGCTCTTCAATTTTGTACAAGACTACCATTTGCTCATATTTGCAACTAGGATGCTTTTATGTGAGTGCTAGGATGCGGCAAGAACTAAGCATCAACTCATCACCTTTGTCTATTTTCACCGCAGATGAGATTCGGGCCAAGATCCTTACCAGCTGATTTCGCGAATTCTTACCGAAACAGTCCAACAGCTGCTAAATTCATCTGATTGACAACGTTTTAGAGATTTTGCTAATTTTTTCAACCCATTTCTTCATTATGCTCTTGCTAGTTACTAAATTACACCTCGAGCTTTGGCCCCACTCATCGCTACGAGATTTCTGCACTCTCCACCCTCACAGTTTCTCGAGGCCCTTGCTCGCTTACGGCGGATTTATGTGTAGCACTAACGCGTATGCAGGACACCAATAACGTCACGATCGTTATTTTGGTCACGTCCGTAGCGCCAGCTTTTGTCTACAACAATTAGCTTGTCCAAAGTAAAAACGTTTGGAAGCTAGTGTTTCAAGCTGTGGACTCTCTATTAACGCCGCACTTGGCACCACTCCATCGTTCCTTCATTCCTTTGTCGCTCGTACGTCCAGTCTTTCTTCCCCACGGCACGCCCGCACGTGACCAGAGCCTTATCCAGAAAAATCTCACCGTTCTCACCAGCAAGTAATCAATAAATGACAGCATGAATAATGGTACTGGTGGCAATATGAACGAGCCCGGTCACAGTCAATCGCTTCTGCCCGGTAGCCTCAATTCTTTGCTGCGGCAATATAGCGAATCCTGGATAAATTCTCGCGCCGGTGACACCCCTGACCTCGACCAAATCGACCAATTCGCTCATGACATGTATCGACAATACGAGCTAGATAGTGGAGTCAATGCCAATTCTAAGTCACAACTTGCGTTGGGTGACTCTGCTGATACTTATGATCCTAATATTGTATCAAATTTACTTGGTGGCGCTGCCCATCTGGCCACCACCGCAAATACCCCTTCAATTACCGCCCAAGACCACGTCACTGCATCCGAAAACGACCTCTACTACCTCAATTACTCGAGTCTTTCGATACCTACGAGTAGAATAGAAATGTACCACAACCAACCGTCATTTGACGCCAATTCTATCCAATACATGGACCAACAACAAGAACAATCAACTCCCTTTTCCCAGCTGCAAACACCAATTTCCAACCACTACGCAGCTCCTGGCAGCTACCAGAATCAGCCAAATCAACTCCAGGTAGACCAGCCGCTTCTGGCACAACATCTGGGGTCAATTCAGGAATCACACCTCAAGCGGAAATTTAGTCCCTACGCGCAAACGGCGCCTTTGACCCCGCCATTATCCAAAGCAAAAGCCAGTAAACATCTCCAGAGGCCGACAAGACCAAAAACTATACGACAGAACTCGTCTCCTGTCGTTGGCAACAACAAGGTCAAAAAGTCATTCCCCCTCCATTATAACCTGGAATCCACTGTTTCTTCATCCCACGACAGTTCAAGTCTTCGACAATCCTACTTTGAGTTTGAAAACGTCTCTGACTACCTCAAAACTCATAGACCCAATCGTTCAATGGATGCCGACGGTCCGGGGTTCTACGAGCCGGTCTCTCACAATGAACTTCACGACCTCCCCAGCATCCAAACCGACGACCAGAGCGAAGCTCCTTCTGGATATACTGCCCCTACCACTTTTGGCTCTGTAACGGCGAAAATGGCACCCAGGCCTCGGGGAAGACCCAAGAAATCAAAGAATCCAGGCTTCTTTATTAAACTAGACAATATCAACCGTAGCGGTCCCGTCAATCTTGGAGCCAACGCCAACTCTAGCGTGGAGTCTCTTTTCCAGGCTAAAAACCCCAGCGTCAACTTGGTTTCGTCCAAACAATTCGGTGCTATGCCAATTTTCCCTGACTTGGACGACGAAATCTCCAATCCAGATCTTCGAATCCTCGAGCCAGATTTGGGTAATTATGATGGAGGCAGTGAGCTACAGCGATTTGCTTCAGTCAATTCCAACATGACTCCATCGATGAAACCGCCAGGAACAAGCCAAAACGGATACTTTGAATTGGATAATTCGTCCAACAATTTCCTTTCTCCCCACATAAACTACAACGAGCAGAACTACAACAACTTCAGTAAAGGGTTTTCTGATTACTTAGTCGACCCAAAACAGCAAGAAACCCGTTCAGGCGATGCTCAAAGAGTAGTGCTGTTTGGAGACGATGTAGAAAGCCACCCTGATCTAAATGGCTACAACTTTGACGTAAACCCTAGTAAATTACCTGAAACAGACAACAGAGAGAGCCAAAAGGAAACTTACAAAAGCGACCTGGCAGAACACAGCATGGGTCCCGAAGAATGGGAAGAAAGAGCATACGTTGGAGTTCTGCCGGAGCTGGGATCTTCGCCTGATATGCCACATATGGAGCGCACGGCTTCAGTTCAAAGCACCAGCTCAAGCAAAGACGGATGCGAGACTGGAGAGAAGAAGAAAAAGAAAAAGAGAAACACCAAGGGGGCCATATGCTCTATTTGTAACAAACACATCAGTCGAGACTTGACGAGACATCTCCGGATCCACAACGAAGTGGGACGGTTCCAATGTGTATATCCCAAAGGCATGTGTAATCATAAAACTCAACACTTTAACCGGCCTTACGATTACAAAAAACATCTTCTCCACATTCATTTCAAATTTGATGATCCCAAAGGTAAGCTTTCACACACTTTGACCGACAAATTGCCATTAGCCGGAACGTGTATAGCTTGTGGGAACCGCTTCATAGCCAAAGACTGGCTTGACTTGCATGTGTTGACCAGCGACAGCAACACCCGATGTCCCCATGTGGTATAAAACAACCAACCTCCTTGTTATAAAGTGGAATTTAAACAAGAGTGTTGGAGTTAGTACCGTAGATTGACTTGTTCGAAGTTCGAAGCCCGAATAATTGTTGACTAGAAATGATCCACAGCAGGCACTGGGAAGTTTCTTGACGTTTAGCGGTAGAGCATATGACAAGGTAAATCAAATTAAACCTGTAGAATTCACAAAATTGAACGGTAAATATCTTTACCACTGCACGAGATCCAATGGTGCTTTAGAACCTTGCGGAATATCCTAACGATATCAGTCTACGTAAATTAATTCCAAGATTTATGAAATAGCTTCAAGTAGTCACAAAAATAAATTCTAGTTTTGCGCTACGCATATAAGAGAATATTCTCTCTTCAGCCGCGGCATCAGAGGCATGAAACAGCCTTGATGTCTGTATAGCGGAGTGGCTGCGAAAAGTGAGAAACTTCGATGAGGCTCCAAACGGCCAATCGAATACTTAATCTGGCAACGGAAAATCTGTGAAACTCAAATGCAAGTTTAAACAACCAGAGTGAAATTTCCGGCTATACTAGCACTCTCGCAATTTACGGCTTCAGTGTGTTGAGGCGTGCTGGTACCTCGATTTCTAATCAGATTGTCACCGATGGTCCGCACTACAGGGCCCTGTTGATGGTCGTGCCACTTTGCTACTCGTAATTTCATCCGCGTATCGGTTTCTTACAGTTTGCGTATATATGAAGCGTTGCCTGCTAGTGTTCCAGCACTTCTGATAGTCGTATTTACAGTTAAGTAATAGTAAACTCGCTTGAGTCGTGCATGCACAGTATTTGAAATCTAGCCCTATTATTCAATTCCTCGCTAGACAAGACAATGTTATTGCCGCGCAGTTCGCCTAGCTTTCTACATTCCGCTTCACAAGGTTATCAATCACTACATTTGTCCATAATATATGCTCACACTGTAACCGAGCATTCATCGCATTAGCTCATTTTCCCCATTGGCTAAAGTCTTCCGAGTCGCACTTCAATGTGCACTACGCGCGCACATTTTCTGCTCGATTTGGACGCTTATACTCTCTTAAATCAGTAGGTAAATTTGCTCACCAATTTTGCATCAGACTTATAAAGATCTGGTGATGCCTTCATAGCGTTTTCACTCCATCATCAACAATGGCTGGATTGGTACCTAGACACGGCATGGCTATGGCCACCGCCTCTTCAATGGATATGGCTATGAGTTCAACTACAAGCACCATGTCAATGGCATCCTCCACAAGTTCTATGGACATGGACATGGACGACATGTCTTCCATGCACATGCACTTCACCACTCATTTCAAAGACTATCCGGTACTTTTCAAAGGTTTGAGTGCGTCCACAAAAGCGCAAGCCTTCGGAATATTCGTGTTACTTTTCGCACTTGCGTTCATCGCTCGCGGGTTCGAGTTTCTCCGAAATTACATGGAACAGGCTGTATGGAAAAACCCTACATACGTCGACTGTCATCCAGAAGCCAGCGGGGTCAAAGCGGCATCGGGGGGAGCAACTGCTGGTGGATGCTGTGATACAAAAAACGACCAGGAGTCCATCAACAGTATATCGAAGCAGGGCTCTTCGAGCCTCGATTCCAACCCAATTGAATCTGATAGAAATTCGACAACTGGTTTGTCAATGGCTGCAACTGTATATAGAGACATCATCAGGTTGATTCTTTGCTTCTTGCCTGATTTGTTCGGTTATGCCCTCATGTTGGCAGCAATGACCTACACCCTCACATACTTTTTTGCTGTGGTTTTGGGTTCAGCAATGGGAAGGTTCTTCTTCGAAAGGTTGTCCGACAAGTTTAGGTTAAAGGCGGTTGGCTTTGGAGGCCACTTTTAATAGAGTAATAAAAGAAAATAACATCCCTTTTTAAGTAGCACTGCATCTTTGTGACTATGAATACGAGATAGCCCATAGTATTGTGCCTTTTTTTTCCCAGCACCTCTGCAAGCACATTAAAATGATACATTACTACTTATGTGTTAGGTAGCGATACTTTTATGCTCTATTATTCATCTATATGCTTTTTATGCGACCCCTAGCGATACTTCAACCTTCTTCAACAAGTCATTATACTTGGTTTTGTTGAACAGAGTTCCATTACCGTCGGCCAACTTCTCACTATATATCAATCTGACCATATTTTTGTATTCTTCAAGAGTGAATTTGTCCGGGTTTGCTTTGACAAACTTGACGAAATTGAACTCATTGGCGGTGAATAACTCGAAGTACACGGACGATCTGGCAAAGTCCACCTCTTCGGGGTTTTTTAATAAGTTTCTCAACATCTGCTGCAATGTAAAGATGTTGAGCAATACTCTTTTGACACCATTGATGTTGATTTTACGGACCAAGTTGGAGCCATTGATGGCCAACTGGTTCAAAACCTCCGACAACCCCACAAATATACTCTCACGTTCCGAGTCTCTCAAGAACTTGGTAAGCTTGTTATAAATAGAAAACACCTCCTTGTTCAATATTCCGATAAACTGGTCGGCATCGCCAGGCTCAGTGCTGGGCATCCAGTCTATTTGGCGGAAGGACTTGCCAATGTAGTAGATGGCTTTGCATCTCAAGTCATACCTCAATGCCAACAACGTTCTGTCACGGATGTACTGGAACTTTTGCACGATTTCATCGAACTTTTGGATCTTTTCTTTGCTTAAGGCCAAGTATATGTTCTGCAGAATTATATCAGTATTTCCGGTAGTTACGTTGACGATGGATCTGCCGTTCTCCAAGAAAGACCAATCGTAACGAAGCTTGTCTACTATGGAAACCTGGAACCCGTTTCCGCCCTGGACATTGTAGTTGGATTCTTTCTTTACTAGAGGCAACCACCCAAGGATCCATGATGTGGTAAGCAAGAGGTAACAGACTTGGTTGAACGATTCGTTGTCGAGTAAGTCATCTTTATTGATATCGAATATATCGTCGCCTCCGCCATTGTACAAGAAGATCCCGAGCTCCTTGTCCAACATGCTGGCTAGCAAGTTGTTGGCTTCTTCACTCACTTCTTCGTGGGCCTGCTTGGATTTCAACTCAAGAATTGTCCCACTTACTTCTATCAATGCCGGAACCTTAATCCACTTGCTGATTTTCAGGATGGGCTTACTGGTAGTTCCTGTTGGGGCATTAAAATCCGCTACCTCTGTTTCTCCTGGCGAGAGCAACTCGCGGTAGAAGTGGTTATACGAGTCACAGAACTTGTTCAAGAACGCCAACACTATCGAACTATACTCTTCACGATACGTCAACGAGGTGTTGAGAATGGAACAGATGTTCAAGAACAATCGTTTGAAGTCCAATGCGTTCTGGTATATCATGGTAGGGGTCGAGTCGGCGTTGGTGATACCGCGATGTGGCGAAGTTATGCTATCGTGTTTGTCCAACGAGATCAAATCCAACTTCAATGGTGCACCCGAGAATCCACCAGCGGTGTTTTCTGACTTGTTTCCACCTATGTGCTCACGGAAAGAGTTATCTATGCTTTCCTTGACATGTGAAAGGAACGACATCTTCATAAAGTCTTCAAAAAACTGGATAGCGAACCGATTGGTCGGGGGTTTGAGGTGCTGGCTCCGGTTCTGGTTGACGGAGTATGCTCTTTGAAGCGAAAGCTCGTCCGTATCGTGGCTAGAAAAGAGTCTATGGGATCCAGCTACAAATATCAAGAAGAATTCAAGAATAATCCTCATATTGTACAAGTTACGAGGCACCAATATCTCGACCACGGCATTGAAACGCTCGTTTTTGATGTACGGCGAAGTTGCCTGGCCTGTTTTGGTCTTGAAGGAGTCGGATAAGATGAAGCCAGGGAACATATCCTGAAGCACCACCTGGAGATCTTCTGGAGTCTTGGTCAGTTTATCGTACGATACATCTTCGAAACGGAACAAGTCTCGCTTTCTCAAGATATCATGGATCTTGCTGTTCTTCCCCAAGGTGCTCAAGACGCCTGTTTCGGGACCACTGAGATTGATATGGTTGGAATCATAGATGTAATTAAGCATTAACGACTGGAGTTCCTTCTTGATAGTGTTCCATATACCGTGAAGATCATAAGATTTGGACCCAAACGCCTCAGGCAGGCCCAAACTGGGCGATGCCGAAGCGGATCCTCCTACAGCTGGGGCGATATTTAGGTTCTGGGCCGACTCTATACGGTCGACGATCTCGCTGACGATCTTGTGTCGTTGTAATACTGCCAAACTCTTGATGAAAATAGTACCAAAGAGATCTTGAAGAATTATAATTGACGAGTCGCTGAAGTTGTTGAGGCCAATAATTTCGGCACTAGAAGAATGGTCGAAGTTTTGGAGCTTCGAGAGCTTTCCAAGCACACCAATATTCTTCAGTTTGACTTCCTCGGTGGCTCTGTTAATAAGCCCATGCAATTCCAGCTGGTTATTACCATTGAGTATCTCAATAACCTGACCAAGTCGGCTGAGTTTGGAGGCGGTGTGAAGCAACATATAGATGTAGTGGAACGACTCTGCACTGAAACTGGATGTGGATTCGAGTAATATTGAGTAGTCGACACCGCCATTAGCACCCAGGTTCTTGGAACCCATTGCCGTGGCCATCTGGGTGGTGGTATTGGCAAAATGGGCATGGAGTTTGGGCAATTGGTTTTGGATAAAATTGAACGACGCCTTGGTAAGAACTTCAGTGACCTCGGCAATATCTAAATTGGCTGAGTTATAAATGTACTGCTCTAACGTCTTCAGCTCGCTGATGAGTGTCCTAAAAGAAGCAAGCTGGGGATCAGTCGAGTCCAAGAGAGTTTGCCATTTGAAGTACTGGCTGGCATCGCTAGGTTGGTTTTTACCTGAAGCGGGTGTTCCCGTTTCAGCCGCAGAACTCTTTAGGTATATTTCGTTTTGAAGCTCGTCTACAATCATGTCAAAAAGGTTATTTGACTGCATTTCAAGATAGCTCTGCACCGAGTTCATTGCCGGCAACGACCACAAATTGTACTGCTCTGCTAGCTTGTAGCCATTCAGAATGACATCATAAACCTGATGGATCTTTTTTTCGCCCACCAACTGGTCGATTTTATCGGGAATAGCGTTCAACTCCCCAATGGCGTCCAACAACTCAATCATTTCTGCGTACCGCGTGGACGTCTGGCTGAGTTCGTTAAGAATATCGGACCGATCGTGGATATCCTTAGTGGTGGACTCCAACATTTCCTTTATTTCGAGCGAGTCTCGTTGTGATTCTTCTAGAGTATTTAAAAGCAAATGGTACGATCCAATGCTGTTGTTGAAAAGTTCATGGTGTTGATTGACGACGTGGCGAAGAGCATTTTCTGTCAGCTGCTTGATGTTTTCAAACTCGCCGTAGCGATGGGCCATACCCACCGAAGTATCATCGAGCAAAGCCACTGCCATTTCAATTGGGTTGGCACTATCTTGGAGGATCTGGGGCCAGTCATAGCGTATGGTGTTGTGTACTTCTTTGAGCTCAAATATTGATTCATTGATGCCCGAATCCTCTTGCTTGTACGACAAGCTTACGTTTCTTCTCCGAGGCATAATGGTGAGGAATTGAGATGTGTTGTTGCAATACTTGAAAGCTGTGTATGAAGCGAGAAATCAAAGAAATCGAAGTGAGTGGAGTAGCGAGACAAACAAAAGATTAGTGAGAGTAGGCGAAAAAGTTACTGAGAGTGAAAACTAAAGCGAGTTACTGAGAGATCGCGAGAGAACTTCCTTTTTCAACGAAAGGAGAGCAGATTATGATATCACAATAGTGTCCACCTCTAGAGCTGTGCCCTCGTATGGCATACTCGGGTCAATTGTGCGCATGTCGCATAGTAGTTTGAGTAATTCAAGCGCTCACTATTAGTTTTCACTATTCACTGTGTAGTTTTTTTGATCCTACTAAATGTATTTCTCACAAAATTCTCATTATTTGTTCTTAATGTTTTGTTCTCACTAACTATTTTCACTCTAGCTTCTCGCTACTACTCCATTCACTGGTCTCTATTGCATATCATTCCCACCATTCACATAATATATACACCTACTCATCCTAAGGATAATTAGACTATGAAGGAAGTCATCGATCTTTCACAGGAGTCACTTCCAGCCGCCGCTCCCGAAGTCATCGAAATGTACGTATTTGCAGTCAAATCAAAAACCAAAACATCGCTAACTTTTAGCCTAACTTCAGACATAGGACTGGAAGTTCCAGTGCCTCCCAAATCAGACACAAACTATACACCTTCTTCGCCCCCAGGAATATCCACAGACTCGTGGGAACCCCCCGTGAACCGTAAACGCCCTGCCAAAGTATGGTCTCTGTCGCCCATAGCGTCGTCCAAGTATGAGTCGATCGACGACTCTTCGTTTACGTTTCTGCAACCAAAGAAGAATGTGTTGGATCTTGAAAACTGGCTATCTGATAGCGGCGCTGAAGAAGAACACCGAAATGAAATTAGGGAAGAAAGAACCACATTGGAGCATGTGGAAGAAGAAAATGAAATTGACAACTTCAACGAAATTGAAAATAATTCCAATCCCTCGAGTCCAAATCAGAGCAACGAGAGTCTAATTTTCCAGAACAATGAAGGAATAGTATACAGAGCATATGATTCAGTGGATGAAGAAATAGTGGATAAAGCGTGTGTTTCGAGTGAAGATACCAACAGTGGAAGTGATGAGCTGAATAAAAAGAATAATGACAAATTTAACGATAACAAGACTAATGATAATATGAGTAACGACAAGAGTAATGACAATAATGAAAATAATGAAAATAATGAAAATGGTGCTAACAAAAAGAAGAAGAGACCCACGAAACCAAAGAAGGTCAATACTATAATTGATCCAGTTCTGCAGTTCGAGTACACCGCCAAAGACCTCAAAGAGGCCAACAAAATCACCCGTAAAAAAGAAGAGCTACTCCAGGAAATGGTGATCCAGTTTTCCACTTCTATTTCGGACTGTTTTCCCCAAGAACTAGTGGCTGATATCTTTCTGCATACGAGAATAGAGACACATTCGTGTGATCTTCCCATGATCTACTGGTGCCGCAACATCAAGGCGCAATACAGGCCCGAATCGGACTTGTTTATACCTTGTCCGCCTAAACAGATCCACGAAAAGACGTTTGTATTGTACTATAAAGCACCCGACTTGATTGCTGCTATTCGGACTTCACTACAACTGCAAGTATCGAGGTGTCTCCGTATTGCAGAAGCCATGGATCCTCGGCTTAGCTACTCTGTTATCATCATTGTCGAAGGATACGACCAGTATATCCAGAAGTTGAAGAACGCTGAAAATAGGAAGTACAAGGATGCGGTTTTGAGAGGTTTGGATGAGACGGCAAGTCAGTCGAAACGCCGCAGAACTACCGAAGAAATCACCATTACCGCCAAAGAAGCTGAGTATATGATCAACAAGGTGCAATTGGACTTAAAAGTCAACATCTTCTCAGTTCGAAGCAACAAAGAAGTATTGGAATGGCTTCATTCGTTCACTTCAACTATCGCGTATTCTCTCTACGACAAGTACGAGCGAAACCAATCGTTAGCCAATTTGGGAACCGTCCGCTCAGGAACCGACCAAAAGAGTACTTTTTTGCAGACTATCAGGCAGTTCAAAATGATGACGGAACCCAGAGCAGACAAACTTTACGGACTGTTTCAAAGCGTCTATTCCATCTATAACCAGCTTAAAGCTCATGGGACCCTTGGAAAGGATAGTTTCGGCAAAAACATCGTGCCTCCTACCACCGACAGTGCCATGAAGAAGACTTTTTTAGCGTACGACCCCCAAGATGTTATCAATGAGTAATAAAACTTAATTTGCTAAATGAACTTGTTCCAAAAACCAATTTTGAAGAACTTGCTGTATGCTTGGGATCCGATGATAAAGTCGAATTGTACTTTTCACTACAAAACTTGGGGTCTTTCCTAGTATTCTTATTATTCATTATGCTGTATTCTATTATACACTAGTAATTGCTTGCTTGGCCAAACCCAAATCGTCTTCCGACAATTGGTCCTTCAAATGTTCCACTCTCAGCAATCCCTCAGATAACTCGGCGATTTCCACAGCCGAAAATTGGTACTTCAACCCAGCCAATGTATGTATGATGTTCAACACCTTGTCAATGCATCCAGAATGACCATCCCTTTCAAGCATCGACTCCAAATAGTTCACCAACTTGGCCAGACGGATATGTTCATTCTTCTTATCATCTAAGCCAGTAGATAATACCGACGATATCAATGATAGTATTCTCAACTTGATCTTGTGATTGTGTTCTTTGGACAAATGGATGACTTTCCACCCATTTAACTCGTTAAACTGGTTGTAGCCAGTCTCAAAGTTTCTTATATAAGAAGCAATGGCCGACAACGACTTCAAAAGCAATTCCGGCGGGGTTTGGTCGTCGGCACTAATATCGATCAACTTCTGTAATCCCCCGTGTTTGCTGAATGCTTCCTGTGATGTAGGGTTATTTTGCACAGCAGTGCCTATGATGGAAGCAGCGTATACTCTGAGAGACAATGGCTTGTCGGCATCCAACTGTTCAATGATAGGAGGCCACAACTTGATGTTTTCGATGTTGTTGGCATTGTCCATGTTTTCAATAAGCATCTCGAAGTTGTCAAATGCTATTTCTTTAGCTTCCAATTCGCTTTCGGGGTTGGTCACCACAATGATGGCTTGTTTCATTAACGTGGGCTCATCGGGTCCTCCGAAAAGCTGCTGTAACATCTTGGGATCGGGAGCCCCGATCTTCTCCATAGCTTCCTTATCGCCTGACTGCAGCGCAATCGACCATTGTAACACCTTATCCATTTTGTATGTAGTTATGGGTGTCTAACTCTTGCTATATCTTTATATATATGAAAGGCATCTCTTCTCGAATGTTCGACCGGTCACGTGAAAATCACAGCACAAGAAGGCAGAAGTATAGTGGTATAGCCGTACAAGAGTATAGATCAGCAGAAAATGAATATAGAAGTAGATAGAGCACAATTGATCAGTAGAGAATGAATATGCTTTAGTTAGAAGAAAGTGTGTGGTAGCTTTCGGTGCGCATTGGGAACCTAATCCGGGGTCAATTGATTCTGGTAGTTACAGGAGTCCTCGGCAGACCGGCGACGACATGTGCGCCCGGGCAAATGGCAACCAAACACCCTGTCTTTCCCGGGAGCACCATGCCACTTCAAGGGTCTCTTCAAATCATCGAGATCATGTTACCACGCCACCACGCCACTACTGAGCCCTACCTCTGACACACGTCATACCTCTGCACTACCCACCTAAGCTCCTAGCCCCCGTACCTGCCCGGCTCGCGCTCACCCGCAATTCGGACTTTTGTGTGCACCTCCAAATTATCGGTGCTCGCTCGATCTCTAAATATAAAAGAATAGCAAATTCCACCACATGTTGCGACGCCGACTACATCTGAAAACTACACTCATTTGTTCCAAAATGTCATTATCTAACAAATTATCCGTCAAAGACTTGAACGTCGAAGACAAAAGAGTCTTCATCCGTGTTGATTTCAACGTCCCATTGGACGGAAAGACCATCACCAACAACCAAAGAATTGTTGCAGCATTACCAACCATCAAGTATGTGTTGGAACACAAACCAAAAGCCATCATCTTAGCCTCCCACTTGGGTAGACCAAACGGTGAAGCCAACGAAAAGTACTCCTTGGCTCCAATTGCTTCCGAATTGGAATCTTTGCTCGGTCAAAAGGTTACCTTCTTGAAGGACTGTGTTGGAGAAGAAGTTGAAAAGGAAGTCAATGCCGGTAAGGACGGCGCTATTTTCTTGTTGGAAAACTTGAGATTCCACGCCGAAGAAGAAGGCAGCAAAAAATCCAAGGATGGTGAAAAGATCAAGGCTTCCAAGGAAGACGTCGAAAAGTTCAGATCTCAATTGACCGCTTTGGCCGATGTTTACGTCAACGACGCCTTCGGAACTGCCCACAGAGCCCACTCTTCTATGGTTGGTGTAGACTTGCCTCAAAAAGCCGCTGGTTTCTTGATGGCCAAAGAATTGGAATACTTTGCCAAGGCTTTGGAAAACCCAAACAGACCTTTCTTGGCCATCTTGGGTGGTGCCAAGGTTTCCGACAAGATCCAATTGATCGACAACTTGTTGGACAAGGTTGACTTGTTGATTGTCGGAGGTGGTATGGCCTTCACCTTCAAGAAGGTGTTGGACAAGATGCCAATTGGTAACTCTTTGTACGACGAAGAAGGTGCCAAGAACGTTGAAAACTTGGTTGCCAAGGCTAAGAAGAACGGTGTTGAAATCGTCTTGCCTGTTGACTTCACCACTGCTGATGACTTCAACAAGGACGCCAACACCTCTACTGCCACCCAAGAAGAAGGTATTCCAGACAACTGGATGGGATTGGATGCCGGTCCTAAATCCAGAGAATTGTTTGCCGCCACTGTTGCCAAAGCCAAGACCATTGTTTGGAACGGTCCACCAGGTGTTTTCGAATTTGAAAAGTTCGCTGCCGGTACCAAATCTTTGTTGGATGCTGCTGTGAAATCCGCTGAAAACGGTAACACTGTCATCATCGGAGGTGGTGACACTGCCACTGTTGCCAAGAAGTACGGAGTTGTTGACAAATTGTCCCATGTTTCTACTGGTGGTGGTGCTTCATTGGAATTGTTGGAAGGAAAGCAATTACCAGGTGTCGTTGCTATTTCTAACAAGAACTAAATATTTAATGATCAATAAACGATTTCTTTTATTCACAGGAGCTCCACAGTAAAGCACAGACTCTCACTAAGTATACTAATCCTCTCTAACTACCAAGAATAAGACAAAGTAGTCTGCAAAAATCGACAATTACTTGTGTCCGCAAAGCCTATTTAATGTAGCCACTATCAATACAGACAACAATGGAAGCGTATTTACTGTAGCCAAGTGTTAATATTGTGATTGTATACATCAATTCGATTTATCTAAGCAACTATAAGTAGTACTAACTAACGGGTGAAAGGTATCTATAACTTTGAAGCACCACTTAAGATTTTGGTCCACGATTCGCTGGTCAATTCTTCATACCTGTCACCATTCAACCAATAAATGATATCTTTTCCAGACTCACCCTTTGGCAATTTTTGGTTTTTATACGTATTCTTTGGAACCTTGTGGTTGTGGGAAGATTCGATCTGGGTGGTAATCTTGACAAACTGAGGTACGGCGTATCTTGGCAAGGTCTTGAGAACATGGCTCGAGAGTCTGTCCAAGAGCTCCTGGCGTTTAAAATCGTCTGCAAGCTCGTCCAAGGGTTCAATGACGGCGAAACCAGCTCTGCCTTCATGATTAGGGACTTTGACACCAACAACGACCGATTGTTTGATTGAGTTCGAGCCCATCAACTCGTTTTCGACTTCGGTAGCGGAAACGTTTTCAGATTTCCAACGGAATGTGTCTCCCAATCTATCCACAAAGTAAAGCAATCCGTCTTGGTCCATCTTCAACAAATCTCCACTTCTGAACCAAGCATCGCCCTCTTTGAATACATTGAAGATGATTTTGGAAGAAGTGGCACCTTTGTTACCATAGTAACCTTGGAATGTCTTCTCTGGGTCTTTGGCATCCAAAATTCTCATCAACAATTCACCTGGCTGATTGTAATCGGCCTTGGTAGCGTAGCCGGTTTTCGGATCTTTCCAGATCTCGTTTTCGTCTTCAGGATCCATCCTCACCAATACTTGCTGGGTAGACAAGAGTAAGTTTACAAGGGAGCCATATGAACGACAGGCACCGACTCCGTACTCACCGAACTGCAAACTGGTGGTGGCAATTGGAGATTCGGTAGAAGCATAGAATTCTCCAATAGCCTCGATATGGAATCTCTTTTTGAACTGGTTCCAGATATCACGACGCAAACCGTTACCGTAAGCAATCTTTACTCTGTGAGCTTGCTGGTCAGGATGTGGCTTGGCATTGAGCAAGTAACGACAAACTTCACCGACGTACTGAATATGGGTAGCATTGGACAACTTGGCTTGTGTCCAGAATGAAGTGGCAGAGAATTTCTGAGATACCGAAACACAAGCACCAGCCAAAAGCGTAGGACAAACACCAAGCATGGCAGCTGTGGAGTGGTATAACGGCATAGCAGTCAAGACCGTGGAGCTAGAGTTGATTCTTACGATATAACCAAAGATGCTCGAGGCCATAAACGCTTTTCTCCACGACATGATGGCCGATTTGGGCAACCCAGTGGTACCTGAAGTGTAGATCAAAGCACAGCACGAGTGGGCGCCATCTTCGGGTCTTCTAGTCTCGTTAGGTGCTCTGTGTTTAGGTCTGGACTTGTCCCTCAATGCCTTGAAAAGCTCTTCTTCATTGAGGTATCTCAACTTGACATGAGGCAACTCGCTGCGAATGGCACCTTCGGTTTCTTGAATAGGGCCAGCGCAGTCTGGGTCAATCAACACTTGTGATACAGTCGAGATCTTCAAGCAGTGAACCAAAGCCTTGTCTTTGGTGTTGAAGTTCAAGAACGCAGGAACAGCCCCAATGTTCCACAACGATAGCCAGATTATGATAAACAACGGCTTGTTCATACAACTGACGGCAATTGTGTCCTTGGAGGTGATTCCGTAGTCGTATTTCAAGATGTGCGAGAACCTCAACACCATGCTGTACAATTCTTTGTACGTAAGCACTTCAAGTTCAAACTGGTCGTCGTATATCTTGTAGCCGTTTGCATCGACACGAATGGGAGGAGGGTTCTTCTTGGGCTTAGGGAACGACACCGCATTGTTGTTGGAATACTTGTTGACGGCAGTTTCAAAATAGTACCAGAAACTGGCCTGGTTCCGGTAGCACGAGTACAAATACGAAATAGCACTTTTGATGACCTTCTGAGTGAGAAAGAAGTCTTCCTTGAGGTGGTACTTGGAGTCTAACAATTGCGTACCAAGCACCACGGCGGATGCCAATTCAACTGCAGCCATTTTTACGCGTGTTGGAAACTATGAAATTCTATACTGAGCGGGGTCTCTTCCTTTATATGATTTTAGATTTGGATGTGATAGTGGAGACATTTGAATCTCTCCAGAAAATTCGCATGTAAATTATGCGACTATTTTCATGTGGAATTTAGTCTGTTGGAGTAGTGTGATTGTGACGCGAACATACACCGCGGTGCTATGCCATGCAGACATGTCATTCACAGCAATATCGTGTCTACTAGCATCCTAGCACTCTCTCTAGCGAGTCTGGGCTGGCATTACTAGTCTAGAGACAGCTTGTGGTGTAGGCGCATGCCTCGTGACCAGTGCAAAGATAGCTCGGTTCTTGTCGCAGATTTCGTCTTAAGTCCTCCGAGTGCATGTATCACATGAACTAAGTTGCTTGTAAGCTGCGCAGACACGGGGTAATTTTTTTTTTTTGGGGTCCCTGGACAATTGATTTCCGCTGCCTAATTGAGAGATTTTCTATGCTGCCGTGAATATGAACGAATTATCTCCGCCGGTAACCATTTCCGTCACGTGTACTTTCCAATAATAGTAGTTTATCATTTTCTGGTGGGGAAGTCTACTTTCCATGAGCCCGGTGTAATAGTTCTCTTTTCGCTTGGGCCTTGGCCACCACCAAGTGGCATGCCTGGTGCGCTGTGGGTGGGGTGTTCCAGAACCGAGATCTGTCTGCCGGAATAGATTTGTTCCGCACTACTATCGTGGAGCCAGCTTGCTATCTCGGGATTGTATTGCAATAGTCCCTGATAGATTTCGTGGGCCTTGGCCCGTATTCTGTCGTCGTTCTCTATCCATAATCCGTGTTGCACTAGCATTTTAACTTCAACGTGTCGGTTGGTATTGTGAAAGTACGCTTGTATGCAACATTGGCCATGCCTTCGTATGATTAACTGGAGTGCTTCGTAGAACCTGTACCTGGTGAACGACTCCTGTGACATACACACCAGCTCCGAAAGCATCGGTATCAATATCTCGTGCTCGTTGCACTCAGTATTGGACGCTATCTCTTTAAGCAATACGTACACTTTCATGCGCGAATTGATGCTATTGTCAAACCTGCCGATTCCCACAATAAAGTTTAGAATCTGGTTGAACACAGACGTGCGGGTGTGTACCATCGGTTTGAACCCGCCGTCCTTAGGTACTTTGCCAGGCTCGTACTTCACATGTGCCCAAAGATAAATTGCAACCATCTCAATCAAAAGGTTTTGAGCACTTAGGTTCAACCACTGCATAACCTCCCAAATATAGTTATACTCTAGTAGTGACTGCATGTACATGGCGAAAGCTGGCAAATAGTGGTTGAGGTTTTGTTGTCGTGGCACCGGTCCTCCTATGGACAACAAAGTAAGCACCGCGATGCACTTGTCCGGAATCCGAGTAGTTGGAGACTCGGTAGTTTTTCGAATCCTGCCAATCTCAGTATTAGCTTGCAGCCACGAACTGAAGGTCGTTGTAGGCAATGGAACTGTATACTGCATTACTTGGGACATTTTGAGCTTCTTGGAACCCTTGTTCTTAGGAGGAACTAGGTCCTGGCTGATAGCATGAAGCTGCCTAAAACTGTACTTGACTTTGACTTTGGTTGATTCTGCGGGGGTGTTTAATTGGCTGCGAAGAAAATTGGACATGGTGGTATCGATAAATCCAGGCGTATCTATCTCATCGTAAAAGATATCTAGCTTCTCTACCTTTACGTCTTCTGTCTTTGTGGATGCCCCATTCGTGGTACTGGGTGTTTCCTCCCAGTGGTCCATATATTGGTAACCCGAACTGTCAGTGTCTTTTCCATATCCGAAACCCTCTTGTACCAATCCAACTCCTGTAGGTTTAGCTTCCACAAAAGTCGAATCATCAGGATCCAGCTTCTTCGGCGTTGTTTCATGTTTGGTGTCGAAAGACAGCTCAATTTGAGGCTTCGCAGCCAAGGGCGTGCTTAAGCGTTCGAGTTGTGTCTTTTGGCTCAACTGCGATACGAACTCTCTGATACAAATACCGAACCCAGCCAAAACACTGGTGGCCAAGAGAAGTATTACAAAGATGATTGCCATATCCGCCAATATCTCGGCGTCATCTTCACTTGTCATGGTGGGCAAACTTTAAACTGGGTCAACTGGGTCCCTCAATTAAAAATAGTCAGCGGCTCTGTTCTCTAGTCTAAAGCAGAAGTGCACAGATTGCAAAAAGCTAAAAATTAATATTTTTTGCAGCAAAAACAACTCTTTCTTACTTTACGAGAGCACAAGTAATCGGACAGCACCAACTATAATGGACATTTTCTGTGTGTTGCTTATACGTATACACAGCTCTCTAGCTTCTAGAACACAGAAACCCACATTATTTATGCTTACCACCCCAAAGTAATGGGCCTGACTGGGATGGGCCAATAGCTAGCAAAAATAAGGTGATTACGCAGCGTGCGCCTACCGCGCAAATATACTATGATCGATTTGGAGTAACAGAGTAGTAGAACAGGTATCAACGATGTTTTGCAGAACTGGGTTCTATTTTACCAAGAACACTTCGGTGTTGACCACGTTGGCACAGAGTAAGGTGAGCCGACTCTCGATAGTTTCTCGGCCCAAGTTCAGACTCACCCAGATGTTGTCACGGTTCAGATCGATGCCTTTGAGAAGACCATACTCAACTGTTTCGGTCACTTCTGAAGCAGCCAAGTTGTCTAGTGGCACCGCCAAGCCAGGTAATGGATCCAAGTACCCTGTTATCTCCAACAAAGTGGTGGGATATTGGCTTTTTGGGACATCCAGTTTGATCTTTGGTATCGTGGTTCTTGGAGGTTTGACACGTTTGACGGAATCAGGTCTCAGTATTACAGAGTGGAAGCCTATCACCGGAGCCATTCCCCCATTGAACGAAGCAGAATGGTTAGAAGAGTTTTCCAAATATAAGAATTCACCTGAGTTCCAACAGTTGAACTCCCACATCACTCTCGATGAGTTCAAGTTTATTTTCAGCATGGAATGGGGCCACAGATTGGTGGGAAGATGTATTGGTATGTTCTTTATTTTACCAGCACTTTATTTCTGGAAATCCGGTAGATTCAGTAGGCACATCACCGGCAGGGTCGTTGGATTGACTGCGTTGTTAGGATTACAGGGAGCTATTGGTTGGTGGATGGTTAAATCCGGGTTGGATGAAGAAGAGTTGGCAAACAGAAGATCAAAGCCTACCGTGAGTCAGTACCGTTTAACCACCCATTTGGGAGCAGCTTTCTTGATGTACTTGGGTGTTTTGTGGACAGGATTTGAAATCCTTTCGGAAAACAACTTGTTGAGCAAAATACGCCAGCCGGAAACTGTAAAAGCTATTGTAGAACAGTTAAACAACCCAGCATTGAAGAGAATCAGAACTGTGAGTGGAGGCTTATTGGCATTGACGTTTGTCACTGCTATGTCGGGAGGTATGGTTGCAGGGCTTGATGCTGGTTTGATCTACAATACCTTCCCTCATATGGGAGACGACTATCTTCCTTCTGGTAATGAACTTTTTTCGACTGTCTACTGCCATAAGGCCGATCACTCTGACTTATGGTGGAGAAACCTTTTGGAAAACCCAACCACCGTGCAGCTTGTACATCGTATAATGGCCACCACGACCTTTTTTTCGATTTTGGGAGCTCATATTTTTATCTCAAGAAACAAGGCTGTGGTGCCTAAACCTGCCTTGAACGCGGCCAGAACCGTGATGGGCTTGGCCACATTGCAAGTAGCCTTGGGTATTTCCACCTTGATCTACTTGGTGCCTATCCCTCTTGCAGCTGCACATCAAGCCGGTGCATTGGCGCTCTTGACTGGATGCTTGGCCTTATGTGCCCGCTTAAAAAAAATAAGACCTTCCACTGTTGAATATATCAACAAGATGATGAAAGAGCAGTTGTTGAAGAACAGAAATTAAAATCCTGACTGTATAAAGACAAAATCTGTAAATAGAATTTCACTAATCAACGACTGTAAATATGAACCAAATTAGAATCAAGCTGAATGTATCCGTGTTTAGCTTTTGTACATCTATACCTTATTGAATAGAACTAACTAAAGAAAAATTTGCATAAATCGTTTGTTTGAGCTTTAGTGGTAACTGGCGTTTGAGATGTAGGTATAGATACATGAAACTCTGTCACCTCGATCTGAAGTAGTCAAAGAAGACTTAAGACCCATATCTTACCACCGCTGTGGTTCTACAACTCTGAGTGGATATTTCACGAAATGTAATTTCTATTTCGTCTGTAAGCATCGCTTATATTAACGACTTGCTACGCTGAAACCCTTCTAAAATCTAAAAATGACCATTGTGGCTCACAACGTAGTAAGGATCTTCTTCTAAGTAGTGCCTTGAAGAGTGCACACATGAGCCATCAGTTAGGGAGATTCTAGAGAAATGACTGTTTATAGATTGATCAATAGTTGGTATTATTATTGATATTGGAAAGAGTGAAGAGATACAGTGTTTACCAGATCCTTTTACTAGACATCTCGTAGCGCATAACCTTTCCTAGCTCATCCTCGTCGTTCTCTTGATTAATTTTGGACATAAGCTGGTTATTTCTTCTTTCTTCAGTAGTTGGAGGTACCGTTTCACCGTAGTCGTACAAGTATGAGCGGGTCACTGGATTGATGGAAGAAGCGTCGGTGTTGGGGATGCCCGGAAGAAATGAAAAGTCGACGGGAGACCGAGGAGATTCGGGAACTACGCTTGAAACGTCCGGCGTTTCGTCTCCCGAGACATCATCCAAAGATAAGGTGATGTTCAGAGCTGGATTTTTAGGGCACGGCGAAGCGGAAACAGGGGTTTCCAGTAGCATTTTGGCTTCCTGAATGTGCCGCTGGTATTCCCTGTGCTCGATTTTGATTCTGTTACCAAGTTTGAGAATTACCAAAGCCAAAAGTAGTCTGATAAGTAGCAAGGTGCAGAATGTGACGAGAATGAGGGCCGTCGTTGCCAAGAATGAGTAGAGCGACGACAGCACTACCGGAAATATCACAAGCTGACTTAAGTCAGCCAACGTCATACGCAAGAAGCATACTATGGTGGCAAGCAATGGCAAGCCGATTCTCTTTGTGAGTACAATGTAGTCAGATTCAGACGACGATGAACCAAACTTGAACACAGTAAGAAAGTCCAAGCTCAATACATACAAGAAGTTACGGTACACCTGCGGCCTGATTTTGTTGAACTTGGCGATGTAGCAATGTTTGAGCCAATCGACAAAAATTTCACTGCCTATCACCACTATACCGGGCCCAAAGATGGAGCCAAACCACGAGTTCCAGCTTTTCCAGTACACCGGAAGAAGACCTGCCAGGCTATTGAGCTGGAGAAAGTTACGGAGGGTGATCATACTGAGCATTATCGAGAGCTGGAACCGTTCACACAAGTCGGACATCGTGATTTGGAATAAACCCTCGCGCTCGAACTTCTTGAACACCGAGCTCTTGAGCTCAGCAAACTGGTTGGAGAGTAACAATGCTAGCAATGCGTTGGAGTACGAGTTGGCGGCCACATTAAGCGAAATGGCCTGGTAAATGAGGATGTACCCATGGAAAGAAAGGTAGAATACCGAGAGACCAAAGAACGTCGTATACTTGAGCAAATTAGTCTTGGACCTCACAGGAAACGGGATCAGATGAAACACATTGAGAATCTCGTGTCCCAACGACGAACAGAGCTTATCTGTGACCTCTAGCACACCGAACATGACGTACAATTTGATGTGAGCCAGGCCCCTGATGTCGTGGTACATCTTGGAGATATCGAGCCGAGGCGACGATAAAACCCATAAAGAACAGACTATTAGGACTATAGTGAAGAAATCCTTTTTGACCAGACCCAAATGGGTTTGCAATTTGGTGCTTAGTCCGTGCCTGGGCCCTGGAGACATAAATTCTGTGAACATCATACGGGTAGTAGTCACACCAGCAATGATGATTTTTAACGGGATCAATGTGAATAGTGTCAAGAACGAGTTCAAGCAGATAAGAAGCCCAAAAACCATAAATTTTTCCAAGTAGACCGGCACCTGGACCATATTCATGAGCTCATTATACGAGGCATTGGCCTCTGCTGAGGCCGAAATAGACGGACTGGGACCTTGGAGTGAGTCGGTAGGAAGATCTAGTTCGATTCGAAGTAACAGAAAGAGTGAAAATAGCCGGTTTTTGTACCGATGCGTTCGCTGCCAGTATGAGTCTTTTGTGGTGGAAGGATCGCCAGTGATGAAACTGAGGAACGCTGAATGCGATCTGGCTCGTGAAGTTCTCGAATGCGACCTTGACCGCGACCGTGACCCTGACTGCTGTCGCGAGCGGCTTTCGCCGCCGCCATTGCCTGTCCCGTTCATTTCCGTTGTTGCAATGACTGTTGGCTGGTAAAATCTTGAGCCATATGCGTTCACGTGATACGTCTAATCACCGATATATAAGGTCAAGACCCAGTAGGAAAGAAGCCAACATGGAATTGCTAACATTGGGGGTATTTTTGGAGCGAATGGCTCCGCTTGAGGCTGCAGGTCTCGTAAACCCTGCAGATGCCTCAAGACTAACGCTTTTTATCACAGAGTTGTTGGTCGACCACTACGTCGAGTACCCGCTTCTCAAGTTTCTTAGTAGGTTTCTCAGCCAGCAGTCATACGACGAAATAATAGAAGAACGCAACATTGAACATCAGTGCGGGTACTTGGTATGTGACCGCACACCCAAGCAACAAGTTCGAAAGGCTTCTGCCACCGAAAAGCCCGGGCTAGTGGTCAGCAACCAGTACCAAATCTACAACAGAAAGCCGTCCATGATCCTACCCAACACATACTTGTCGCAATATTGTTGCAAGGAACACTATCAGGCGTCGATATTCTATCGAAATCAGCTATCTAACGAAGCGATTTTTGCCCGCAAAGACATCTTGACGACGCCGCCATTCGATCCGGTGGCCGGCTCCAACTGGTACGAAAAGGGCATTACTTGCTTGGAAGAGGTGTTGCAGAAACACGACGAGCTCAAAGACCAGGGCAAGTCGCTTAGCGACGTCATCACCATGATGAGCGGCCTCAGTGTTGTTGATGGAAATACGTCCAACTCTGGCCCCAACGAGCTTATACGGCTTCTTCAAGACTTTGAGATTGTAGAGAAGGAAGGAGGGGTCAATGAGGACGACGACGATGACGGGTTTGGCGAGTCGGGCAACCCCAACGGAATAGACGGCTACATTACCTCCAGCAAGAGCTTCGGAGGCTATGTAGTGTAATGATTTACGATAGAGACTAACATCCATTCATCCTATATAATGAATGTACGACTAGTGATGTGTTTGTACTGTATTTGAGTATGCATTGCTATAGTAAACAAACATACAAGACTACAGAATTTTAGAATTAGAAGCCATATTTTTGTACAATTTTGTAAATATCTCAAAAAATAGAAGGTACCACATTTCTAGTATCTGAAATAAATACTGTGCTACAGTCCAAAACAATAGTTAAAGGAAGTATCCTAGTAGACTGTGATTGCAACATCATAGCTTGTCATAACATTCTATACCTGTCCTTCGGGGTATGATAGTTAGTGCGTTTGTCTGGCTCATGACTATAAAATAATTTGTTATTGATTCGCAACAAAGAAAGATAAGGATATGACAACAGATAGGTTAGCCTAAAAATTCGCTACATGATTAATGATTAATGTACATTTTTATGGATTAGTATTTACATTTACGACTCATTACGTTTCGGAATAAACTTGAACCGCTTGTAGAATCGAGTACCCCATCGAAAGTGGCCACAGCCCGTAGCCCGCAAATGATCAGACAACGTGAACCCCATTCCAATCCGCTCGAGTTCAGGCAAGCCTATATCGCTGCCTATTTCTTTTGGGCTGAACCTTTTTTCCACCCGGTCACTACTCACTAGCTCGCTGTGCTTAAACACCTGGTGCGATTCGAGTCTGCTCACGAGCTCCTTGTACCGCGACACCTGGCGATCGAACTTCGCATTCATGGCCCTTTGTAGCCGGTTACGCGCGCGGTAGAGCGACGAGCCGGGCTGCCGCAACTTGTTATACTTGGAGTAGTACCGATTCACCTGGGACTCAAGCACCTGCGATGTCACGTTCAACGGCTTGGACCATTCTTCGGCGTAGGTATGTATGGACTGGCCCGGTGGTCCCACGAGATACTCCCACATCGCCTCGTCATCGGCAAGGCTCTGGTAGTAGCTGCGCGGGAACATGAACTGTTCCGGGCCAAACCCATAGCTGCCTAGTATACTGTAGCTGCCATCGCTGTACATTTTCTCGTCCTTGACCTCCCCGGGCTTGCTCTCCCACACGTTGCGAATACGGAGCCACCGCCACGACCGCTTGGTGTCCATGGCCACCTCCTTCATGGCCTTAATCCGCGGGAATGGGACCTTGATATAAGGAAAGGGGATGGCGCCGGCGGCCGACTGGGCGATCTTTACCTGGTAGGGGCCACGCTGGGTGACTGTGCGGCGCAATGGCTCGAGGTAATGGTACTTGTTGATGTCGTACTCTAACGAAGGCTTGACCACAGCCTCTATATACTCGGTGTCGTACCCCGCGTTAATCGCCTGAAGCGTGGTCGACCCAGGAAGGCCGTACCGTGTATTGTATGCTCCTACATTGCGGTTGGTGTCTGGCGTTTGCGGCAATAGAACAGGATTGGGGAGCCGGGTGTGTTTCTGTTGTAGCTTGAGGTATCGCCTGAGAAGGTGCCCCGCGTACTCTTGCGACTGCCTATACTCTGCCTTGATGATCTGATTCTGCTTGTGACTCGGCAACTCCGTGTACTCGAGCTGCCGGTCATGCGCTTGTTGCGCACGCTTGGCTTTCAATTGTCGCCGTCTTTTTTCCACCACCGCGATAGATTTGTCTTGCTCTGCTTGGATGTTGTCCTTATTTCGTACAGAGCTGGCACGCCATTGCTGCTTTTGGTACTGATGCTGTCTGTACTTGACTATTGACTCAATCACATTGGCGGGCGACAAGTCATGTACCAACTCGATTCCTCGATAAAATGCCTGTGCAAACTGGTGTGACCGCTCGTAGTGAACCTCAAACTCTCGTCGCACACTATACTGTGCTTCGTGCTTGATGTATCGCCAGTACCGCGATGGATCCAACTGGTGCTTGACACGCTCGTCGCCGAGCGCAGGCGGCACACCGCCGTGCTTGGTCGCGCTGTTGATGCGGCGCAAAATGGCTCGGTACAACGCCACCGCGCTCGCTCGATGCCCTGCTTTGTCATACACTTTCATCGGCGGTGGTTCCTCATCTCTGCCCAAACGCTTGTAGCTAGAATCGTTTGTCACGTGCAGCAATATAGATATTTGGTTTTAGACGTGCTCCTTCCTTATCGCCAGACTAACGCAATGGTATGTACGATGCTCAGTAGGTAGCGGACCCTACTAACACATAGGTGACCAATACCCCCAAATTCACAGTAATCAAGTTCAAGCGCCTCAAAACGAGCTACGTGGTGCCTGTGGGACCCGAACCAGCGACTGTTGACAGCTTCAAAAATCACGTTGAAAAAGCCATCAACAATAGTGGGGGGCTTTTACTAGTTGAGCCTGAACAGACAGAGGAAGACAATATCCCCGTTCCGAAATCTGAATTCAATGATGATATGATAGAACAAGACAACAACACTGAATCTATACAAGTGACACCGGAACAGTTACGGTTGGCAGTTCCCAAAGATAAGACAAGCCCGTATGATAATCAGTGGATTGAAATTACCGATGATGCTCAGCTCTCTAGTATTTCGTTCAACGACTACGATATCGTAGCTTTTGCGTATGGAGACGAAAATTTTGAGATCACTGAGGCAGTCTATGAAGAATAGATGGTAGAATTGAATGAAACTATAAATAGTAAAAAACGGGGGAAAACACCTATAGAGACTTCTATATAGAAATACAGCCAATATTATAAAATACAATGCAGTTGTAATGTACATTTTTAGGACCCAAACTTCCTTCCATTGGTTCCACTGACCTTCCGAATTCCGGCCGACAGAACTCTGCTAGCAGGGCTTTTGGATTGAAGCACACCTGAGTTGATTCTGGAGCCCGAGCGGGACTTGGGGATCTTGATACTATGGTTGGGCGATGATTGAGGCGACGATGATAATGTGGTGCTGACGGTTCTGGTAGTTGTAGTTGTGGTAGTTTTTGTAAGTTGAACAGGCTGGTTGGTGTTGGGCGAAATAGACTTCAAGACCTTCCAGTCAGAAGCATTAGAGGCGTCGCGTTTGGGCGACGAATTAATTAGCATGCCATGGGCATTATGGACTTCGACTTCGGCGTCGTCTGCTTCATTGACTTTACGTGTGGGGCTCGATATATCTTGCATGGACTCATTATCCTGTACGTCTTCATCTGAATTGTTGATGAGCTCGACCACACCTGAATTATCAGCTTCTTTGTATTTACGAGGCTGGCCAGGCGAGTCGCTGGGCACGGCGGTTTGAATTTTCGACGCCAACACTCCACTGATTTTTCTTCTACGTATAGGTGTTTGGAACGACGAGTCCATGTGGCCAATTGACGAGTTGCCCAGCTGTTGGTTCTGAACCTTTCTTAATTTGGCTTCTTGTTTCATTCTGGCTTTGAATTCGTCGTATGGACAGAGCGGGAACAAGCCTCCAATAAACTCATCGGGACGGTTATCGAGAATCATAGTGTATCTCCACTTTTGGAAGTCGTGCTGGTGTAAGTATAACCAATGTTGTTGGGGCCCTACCACCATACCGGGACGAATCATTCTCATGTATCCAATGCATTCATTGGCAGTGAAGCCATGGGTATAAATCAAGTGTGCTCCAATCAAACATCCGGTACGTCCCAAGCCGGCCTTACAGTGTACGGCAATTTTTCCACCTTTATTGATAATACATTCGGAAGCCCCGATGAATTTGTGCACGTATTCCATTGTAGGACAAGTTCCATCGTCAAAGATCATATCAATGTGTTGAATATTACGTTTGGTGAACTCATTGGCATCGTAAAGATGTGAGTTTAATCTAACCACCAATTGAACGTTGTTTTCCATGAAATAGTTCAATACTTTCTTGAATGGTTCATTCAACCCAGCTTTACGAGAGCTTTGCTGGGGAGATGCAAAGGCCACAAAGTCTTTGGAGATGACATTGAAGTCACCCTGGTCTACTCTTTCATACTGCTCGTATTCTTCCAAGTTGAAAGTCGTCAAGTCGATCATGCCTCTTTCCTTGGCTCTCCACATCCCGTAGACTACATCTTGAATGGTGATTTCAAAGTCGGCATTGGAGTACCCAGCATCTCTGAATCCCTGTAATGGAGGATCTATCTGTGCAATTGGTTGCAACACTTGATGAGGAGACCATGATTGGACTAATGTCATGTAGCAGCAGAGCAAACAGGCAGTATTGGCTCTTTCTTTGGGGGATGTAGAACTATACAAAACTATAGCCTTGCCGTGATTAGATTCTTCGTTAAGTATATTATGCAATACTACCGCAAAACGGTAGAGGTTTCCGATATGAAGTGGACCGAAATCGAGATGGAAGGCGTTGTATGGCAAAGCATCTTCGACGGTGAAGTATACAAGTTCGTTTGTGTCTGCTGGGGTATAGTCATAAGCACCAAGGTAAATTCGATCTAATATTAGTATTCATAAATTGTTGAAGAGTATCACCAGAACCAACTAGATCATCAGAATCATAAGCCTGGTGATAAGATATTTTAGTTGTTACTTACTTTTGAGAAACTCCACGAGGGGGATATTCAATCTGCTTTTCCCCATTTTCTGTTTGCTAGTGTGACTATGTTACCGTACTGGCTACTTTCAACTCTATATACTTGAGTCTTCTCAAATGTTGTTGTTTTGATTTGGGCCTATTGTGTGTTATTGAAACGGTGCCGCCACGCTTCTGCAGATTGCCCCATCGGGCCAACGACGAAGACTTCGGGTGTGTGCAGGAGAATCTTGCCCACCTACGAGAGCAGCAATCGCGATATACCAAAGACTACAGGGTGATAATGGTACGTATACCACACAGGAATTCGATTTCTGATACGATAATACTAACAAACAGGCTTCGTTGTACAGTTTTTCATCGGAGACTTTGAGCGAGCTTCGCAAGTTCCGTTTTGGCAGTGCCAGGGTCGATTCGATCCAGGCCGTTATCTGTAAGTACATCTATTGAACCCCTAGGGCATTCAAACTAACTTCTAGACACAATCGATAAGGCCACATACGAAATCAAAAGAGAAGACGATCTGGTGTACGATAACATCGAGGAGTTGGTGGAGGAATTACCCGATAACTCCCCCAGATATATTGTGTTGTCCCACCCAATGAAGGCACGTGACGGCAGGCCCATTACCCCATTGGTGTTATTGTACTGGATCCCACCCACCAGTGGCCAGGAGAGCAGAATGCTCTATGCCGGGGCAGTAGAACAGTTTAGAGAGAAGGCTGGAGTATCAAAGTACGTAGACAAGAACCCCCTTTGTTTCACCATTACTAACATCCAGATTAATCAAGGTCGAAGAAGAGGAAGATTTCGAGGAGCTCGAGCTGCAGCTTGTATAGACAACTCATTACAAATAAACAGATACATTCACAAACAGGTGCGGAACCTGGCGCATTGTCTAGTGGACCATAGGTGCGAAAGTCATGTAGTTACCAAACCTATTACTACTCGTCAGCCGCACTTCTAACGCCCCCAGAGCCCTAGGTCCGTGATTTACGCACGCAGTGTACAGACCAGCACAAAATTTTTCAGGTCGTGCGCGCCCACTCATCACCAAGGCTTGGAGTATAAATGTGAAAAATTTTCCTCAACCGTACCAAACTTATTCTTCATCAAACAATCTAGTCAACATGGGTCGTATGCACAATTCTGTATGTGAAACGAATTAAACCAAGCTCGATAGCACAGGGTCACTTCAGTAGCTGGTCAGCACGTCATGGTCTTTATAAAAGTATACCCCCGAGGTAGTTCCTGCTTTTGTCTTGATTCTTGACTTGACTTTCCAGCACAAACGCTGAGCGACACCACTATTTAGATGAGATCGTCAGAAGGGGCCAGCGGTTCAGACAGACTAATTTACCACCTTCTTGGTGATATTGTCTCGACGAATTCTGGACGCCATGATGTCTCTTGGATATTCTCTTGTACAAAATACTAACAATTATCAGGGTAAAGGTATTTCCTCCTCCGCTACTCCTTACTCAAGAAACGCTCCAGCTTGGTTCAAGTTAACCGCTGATGACGTTGTTGAACAAGTTATCAAGTACGCCAGAAAGGGTTTGACTCCTTCTCAAATCGGTGTTATCTTGAGAGATGCCCACGGTGTTTCCCAATCTAAGGTTGTCACCGGTAACAAGATCTTGAGAATCTTGAAGTCCAACGGTTTGGCCCCAGACATTCCAGAAGATTTGTACTACTTGATCAAGAAGGCTGTCTCCGTCAGAAAGCACTTGGAAAGAAACAGAAAGGACAAGGACTCCAAGTTCAGATTAATTTTAATCGAATCTAGAATCCACAGATTAGCTAGATACTACAGAACCGTCGCTGTCTTGCCTCCAAACTGGAAGTACGAATCTGCTACTGCTTCTGCTTTGGTTAACTAGGTTTGTAACTGTAATTATATTTTCCTTTTTAATGTACTATAGAGTGTAGGCTTACACTATAATGATTTGGTAAAATGGTAGTAGCTAGTTTGCGTGTCTCGCTATTATCGTGCGACCATAGTGCTGTTCCTCTTGACTGTCACTGTAGATTTTGTGGTGGCTCACTAATTTTCAGTGCACCGCGCACTCTTCTACTGAGCCTCTCGCTGTAGACTTTTTGTGCTCACTCTGATCCTCGCTAGGAAGGGAAATTTCATTCGCAGTGTAATTCAGTAAATAGTCCAATACCCAAATCAATGGATGCCATATCGGATCGGGTGTTCACAGAGACAGCATTGGAAGGGTCTAACGATGATCCGTCACTCCTCACCGTCATCTTGGACATATCGCCTGCTTCTTGGTACAACATAAAAGACCAAACGTCCATCGGAGAAATCACCAAGGCACTTCTTGTGTTCATGAACGCCCATCTCTCTTTAAACAACTCCAACCAAGTTGCGTTCGTTGCCAGCACGCCTCAAGGGTCCAAGTTCTTGTATCCCAACCCAGGACGTGAATACGACGAGATCCGCTCGCTGAGTCGAGACACAGATGAGCTTTCGTCCCGCGAGCCCTCGCCAGGGTTGGTCAGTAAAGAGATGTATAGGCAGTTCCGAATTGTGGACGAGGCAGTGCTAGAAGAATTGAACCAATGTCTACAGGATATCGGCAACATGTCCAACGACGTGCCGTCTCGAAACACGTTATCGGGAGCCCTCAGCATGGCGCTCACGTACACCAACCGAATGCTCACCCTCGATCAGTCTATTGTCACCACCACCGCGCTGGCGATAAATTCCACCACAAACATCAAAGCCAGTACCACCGCGGGCGGGACCAACGGCGGCGCGGCTGCGGGTGCCACGTCCAGCAGCATTTCGCAGATGAAGTCGCGGGTGTTAATTGTGTCGGCCAACGATGAAGATGACATCAAGTACATTCCCATCATGAATGCCATCTTCACGGCGCAGAAGATGAAGTTGTCCATCGACGTGGCCAAGTTGGGGTTCAAAAACTCGTCTTACTTACAACAGGCGTCCGACGCCACCGATGGCATATACCTCCACATCGAAGATCCGCGCGCCATCATCCAGGTTTTGTCCACGGCCTACTTTGTGGAGCCTTCAATCCGCCCGTATATGGTGTTGCCCACAAACTCTGACGTCAACTACCGGGCCAGTTGCTTCATCACCGGCAAGTCGGTGGACTTGGGGTACGTGTGCTCGGTGTGTTTGTGCATCATGAGTCTCATCCCCTCTGATTCCAAGTGTCCCGCGTGCGGCAGCACGTTTGATGCCAAGATCGTGGCCCAGTTGCAGCGGGGCCCGGTGGTGAAGCGTAGAAAAGTGGCCACTGACAATTAGTCACTTGGTCTATATATTATAATGTACATATACTTAGTCTATAGATTATATCCCTCGGTTGATCATCCCAAAGTCAAAGGTCCGGGGGTACCCATGCTTGTCGATCATATGTAGTCTGCGCATTTTGGGAGTGGAACAGACCTTGTCACACTGGGGATGGATGCACCTGAATATCTTTTCTCCCTGGCTCTGTTTGATTCGTAAAAACGGATTGTGGTTTTCATCTATATGCGCGTTGAGCACGATTTCCGACGGAAACATCTTGCGACACTCTTGACATTGGTGGTGGTGGTTGCTGAGAACGTGTATTTCATACAGCGGGTAGTTGTCGAACTGGTTGTCACAGTAGAGACACGCGGTCTGAGTGGGACTGGCGTGGGCTGCAGTGGTCCCATCGGAGTGATTTAGATCGGTGGCACGACTTTCTGTACCCTCACTCTCGTCGCCTCGGGCTCTCTTCATGCTGTGTTATTTCAATTAGCGCGCGTCTTTGCAGTTACTCATACGTTTCGCTCCACTTGGTCTCTTTTCATGCTAGAATTTGTTTCTCACTATTTATCATTTCCCAGGTTCTGATTTCTAGAAAAACAAGTGATCTGAATTTTTAACTTTTGGACGATCGGTAAGCCTCGTTTTAAGTAGTCTCTGTACGAATATTAGGTTTAGTTGGATAATACTTACACTACGCTAAAACATGCTTTTAATACACTTAACTATGCTCCAGATAGAATGCATCTTATATTTAGTCTTCATATGCTATACTAGTTTATACTCCGATATCTTCGTTCCAATCTTGAGGACGCTCTTCAATGAACTTAGTCATCAAGTTCTTACAGTCCTGGTTGTCCAAGTTGACCACCTCGACACCCTGCGAGCGAAGCAACTCTTCGGCCCCCACAAAGGTGGAGTTTTCGCCAAGTACCACTCTCTTGATTCCGTACATGAGGCACGCTCCTGAGCACATGTGGCATGGGGATAAAGTGGTGTACATGGTACAGTCCTTATACACTTTCCCTGGCAATCTTCCGGCGTTTTCCAAGGTTGAGATCTCACCATGCAAAGTGGCCGAGTCCTTTTGGAATCTCATGTTGTGGCCACGGCCCAACACAGTTCCGTCAGAGCTGATCAAAGCTCCTCCTATAGGTACACCTCCTTCTTCATAACCTGGACGTTAGTGATGTACAATATTTGGTGGCGATTCTCTACTTACTCTTCTTGGCTTCTTCGAGCGCTATGGCCATTCCTTGGGTATCGTTCCACATATTAATCTGGGGTGTTTTCGCTTGATTCTTACTCCACTTGAATCTTCTTCTACGATGCGCAAGAAAAAGAAATTCACGCCGCGAGCACTGGTCCATTTCTATTGTGATCACTAATCTCGGTTACGAGCTTTAAGGGTCTTAGACATATCGAAGAGTAGAGATCTGGTCTAGGGCTACTTGTAGATGTGGATATTGCCGTTGCGATCGACCGAAACAATCATCTCAAACGGGTAAGTGAGCACGTCCAAATCGGTGATGATATCTTGGTGGAGCTTCGCAAGGGGGCTTTGAAGCGCCGCGATTTCGTCTAAACTATAATTTTCTTTGGGTGCAAATTGTTTCTTATCGCCGTATGTTTCATTCACGAGGACTAGCGACTGGCGCTTGAAGCTGTTAACAATGTACTTGACGTCATGGTCACTGATGATACTGGTGGAGTTGTGTAGATTGCTCAAGTTCCACCAGTTCATACGCCGGTTCCACGCGGCACTTAGCAAATATCCGGAGCCGCTTCGGGCGTCCACGTATTTGAGTGCAGTGAAACTTTTGTTGGTGCTGGTGGTTTCACTATCATCGTTCGACAATATTTCAACCTCCAATGACTTCAACAAGCTTTCAATACCAACGCTCTCGGCATCGTTGCTGACCGGCACCATACTGTAGTTTTTGACATACGGCGTTTCTACATGTGAACTCAACACCTGCTTGCACTCAAACCCAGGCATTTCCCAGATAGTGATGTCGCCCTCGTTGCTGCCTCCTATCATGGCAAAGTACGCAGCTCCTTCGGTTTCTCCAGTCGAGCCTCCATATACAACATACTCTTTGGGCAAGAGTATCAACTTGCCTATGCCAAACGTATCCTCTCTTACATTGTCCTTGTTGGACTGTTTCAACTGTACTTTCCAGCTCGAAACCAAGATCTGGAACCGCATGTCCCAGAGACTTATCACTCCCTTGCTGGTCCCCACTATCAACCACATGCTCTTTTGATCAAAAATAAACGTGGTAACTAGCCCTTGGATCAACGGGTTCTGTACCATGAATGCAGTTTCCAGACGTATGATATCAAACCCTACAATCTTCGAACTGGACGTCACCCCTACCATCAAGTTCTGCTTGTCGTTGAACAAGTAATCGCTCTTGACAATATACCCGTCGTTTTCAACGTCTAAGGTAAACTTTCTAATCAAGTTGAGCTTGGTATACTTGATAATTTTCTTTGCTTTATTTCGTATAACATCAATTCGGTACAATCTGATTATCCCATCGGCAGTGGTCACACCCACTACAAACCGGTTGGGAACAAACTTTATCGATGTGATTGGGCTCTTGAGATCTACAGCAAGACTAGGGTTCAAGACAGTGATAATCTTTTCGAGCTTGGAACTGCTCCATACCTTGAGAAGCCCATGTTCCGACCCAGTGACAAAGAACTCTGACGTGGGACACACCTCTACACAGTTTATACCGTCGATATCTCCATCTGGCCGCTTGCTTTCTTGGATCTTGGCTACAAGAATACCAGTGGGGTTCCACTCCACTTCACCTTTGACTTTAGATTTGGGTTTGGAGCTGACAAAATGGCCAAACTCAGAGAAGTCGTTCAACGTGGGCTCGAACTCGAGTGTGTTCAAGTAGTTCAAAATGTACGGATTGTACCCGGTATAACTGTGCTTGAGACTAACGGTAATGATCTTCGAGCTGTTGACACTAAATAATCGGTGTGTCGATACATCGTGCGGCAGCTGGTGCTTGTGCTTAGCACTATGATTACTATCATGGCTCATCTCCAATTCTCCAAATACATTGGCTTCCACAGTTTGTATGGAAGCTTTGGGCCGGGCAAAATTGGGGAGAATGAACGAATTTCTGCTCGACTCAAAGTCCCTGAAAGAAGTGGAATCACCAGGATTCACCTCCAGCAGTTCCACATTGGATTCTGTGGTTTTGGAGTTTGCTGTTAATGATTCCGATTTGTAGCTGATATCGAAAAATGTGTTGCGTGGGATAATTGGATGATTCTCCAAGAGCATAAACGACTCTTTGTTAGGAGTAGAAAGAGATGCACGGCAGACATTATGTATATAGTCCCGTAGCACAAAGATTTTCCACAAGTCTTTATCCTCCAAACCCACCGATTTGAGCTTTATAAGCCACTGCTTGTCTTCAGGTGATAATGGCACCGACGATTTACTGCCATTGGACAACGAAAAGACAACCTCACTATTGAGTCGTGGAAGATACACCGATTTGCCCATGTTTTTGGAGTACGATACCATTGACTTCTTGTTGGAGTTGTTGAGTTGGGACAACGTGGAGAAGTTCTTCTTTTGCCAAAAAAGTGATTTGGGCGTGGCGTTCATGCTCCATGTAATAGCCAACTCATACACTTGTCTCGACAAGGGCTTGGTGATACATGGGTAGAGCGAGTTCCAGGTGAAGGAGGCTACGTCGTAGCTCAAAAACCCTTTAATGAGTGGATACAAAAAGCAGTATCTGTCAGCATCGGTCAAGTTTTCGCTTATAGATATAACAAGATTGAGAACGGCTTGTCTGATCCACTCGTTGGGATGTAGCAACAAGTTGATGAAGTTCACCACAAGCTCTTTGTAGATCTCCAAAGCGTTAAATTCTGTTCTGGGGTTTATGAGACGGTTCTGCACAAACTCATTGAAGATTTCCAACACTTTTATTACCACAAACTGTTCCTGATCAGTCAATGTCTGGATCAAAAGTGGAAGAATGTATTGTTCAAACGATAAAACCCCTACGTACTTTCCGATATCAAGAACAGAAGATAGAAACGCAAGTCTTAGGTGGAAGTTGGTGTCGTTTAGATACGTTATCAAGTGAGGCAATATGATATCGTTGGTCTTGTCCACTCCAAAAAACTGGCACAATGGTAGCACGTTATTGAGCAAGCTGATTTTGACGGTAGGGTTAGGATCCGTTAGCAATGTGAATGTGAGTGTTTCAAACCCTTCGTCAAGCTGTGATTTGGTGATGGTGAAACCACTGGATGGAAGGGTTTCAGAATCTGGGAGTTGTGGTTCGTTTGACTTGAAGCTTTTAGAAAACATCCAGAATTTCTTGGACACATTGGCAAGATAAGGGAGACATCCTGCCAAAGTCACTTTGATGGTATCTTTATCACAAGGAGAACAGTGCAGAACCAAGAGATTGGAGAGTTTGGGCAACAAGTACTCCGGAAACATGAGCACATTTATAGGGGTAATAAACGTACATGAAAGTAGTAGCGTAGTGATGCTTGTGAGTGCAGCACAAACTACTTTCGAAGTAGACGGGCTTTTCGGGACATGTTGGGTTTGCTGGAGTTGCTGTAATTGCTGCTGTTGCTGCTGCTGCTGGTGAGAATGATAGGAGATTTCCACAAACTCATCAAGTAGCGAACAGAGGTAAGGAATAGAACGGTCCAATTTACATTCGTCGTTGATTCGTTCTGACAATGCTACGATCAACTCACATGCCTTGACTTTAGAAGAAACCTGCTTCAAGCTTTTCATTAGCGAAAAGATGACTCCCAAGATAATTAGGGCTGACTGGTTCAGGGCATCGTCAAACTTGGACGGCTGGATCACATAATTGTATGGCATTCCAGGAAGATTGAGTTTTAGCGGAATGAACTCAGATTGGGTTGAAGGTTTGTCTTCTGGAGAAGTGTATTGGAACCCCAACGCAGCAACTATTTTATCGAAATTGGCATATATCTTGTCGATTTTCAAGTCGTTGATGGAGATGTTGTCGTTGTCAGGCGCAACTGGATAGAGTGAGTTGACGTTAATGTCAGAAATGAAGTCGTAAAGAAAAGTGTAAAAGAATTCAGGGAAGCATTTTCCCCTAAAGTCATGGAGCAACGAGCTGGCAGAAGACCTTTTTTTAGGGTCAAATTGAATAAGACGCCCTATTATAGCCTTTATGTCCTCGTCTTGTATAACACTTAGATCCGGACTGTACTCACCCCTTACAAACTTAAAGAGTTGTGATAAAGTGAAGGTGGGTTCGCCATCCAAATAAAGCTCGGCAATAGTACATCCCATACTAAACAAGTCCATCTCGTCAGATATACTATCAGCACCACTAAACTTTCCATCTTCAAATTGGTCTCGAGGGACTCTGCTGGGGTCTTTGGAGTTGTAGAATCTTTCTGGTGCCAAGTAGCAAAGACGGCGGTCTGAAGTGTCAAAATAAAAGGAAAACTGCGAAGGATTATCTTCGGGAATGTAAACTGGCTTGGTATAGCTAGAGAAGTCCGACAACATGAGCCAATTCCACGAAGTCACAAGGAAGTTTTCGAGCTTCAAGTCGCCGTGGTGAACCCCTGCTTTATGGCAGTCGTCGACTATTTTGAGGATTTGGTACACCAAGAACTGTTTCTCTATATTCTCCAAAAACGGCCTGATTGAAAGCCGGTCGTACAAGTTTGTCTTGAGCATCTGGCGGATCAAGTAGCCAGCACGGTCGGTTTCGATAATTTTGTGGTACGGTACCACATGATTGAAATGGGAAAGCAAAGAGTTTTGTTTGGTAAGTAGTTCGATCAATTCTTGTAGTTGAAAATTGTAATTGACGGTAGTACCAGCTGGCTTTATGAGTATTTTGATTATTATGAGGTTGCCGGTGGACTTGTCGATGGCCCGAATTGTCTTTAGAAATCGGGAATTGTTTATCAAATCCACATACTTGAACGAGACGAGAATGTCGACATAGGAAGATATAGCCACCGTAGGCGCCGACGGGGCCAATAACGATAGTTTAGCACCCATTGCCTGTCAATTCATTTACAGTTAGTTTAACATGATATATGGCGCGGCTCCATGCAGGAGATAAAGATAAGAAGAGCAGAGCAGAGAAGACAAGAAGCGGACAAGAAGTGGAGAGACCCCAATGGACGAGGAAAACTCTGATCGCATGGACTTGTTGTTTGGCCAGCACAAAGCGTTGCCTGTGCCCGACGAAGAGTCGGAGGTGGTGCGGTACCTTAGGGAGGTACGAAAAGAAGCCACCGAAAGCGAGCTGGTGATGTGGAGTGGCAGGCGAGAAGAGGTGCACGGAGGGAAATCAGCAATAGGCGAAAAAACACAAGAGAATGAAGGTGTGGGTAATGAACAGCATACGGGATATATAGAGCCCAGGGAGTTACTGGAGTGGGAAGAGGTAACAATGGCCGAGTTAGCGCAAGCCAAGCTGGCGGTGGCATCGAGTTCTGTAGCGAGACAGGGGAGCGCCGCGCCGTATGTTCCCGCCACGGCCAACCAATGGAGAAAGTATGTACTAGATAGCGAGCCGCCGGGAATCGGATACTTTTTCAGCGTGCTAGACCGTGCCAGTGTACTCAAGCTAGTTGTGTATGCGACCAAATGGCTCAGTATGTCCATCAACACCAACTTGTCCCAATGGATCTGGCACTTGTTTGTGCGTCTCGATAGCACTTTGGACTACACCGAGAGTGCGGTGCTACGGGAGTTGGGAAAAAAGGCTGCTAGGCTCGCGGTAAAAATGACCAGCGACGCCAGCGACGTTGCGAGGTACACGGTGCGAATGATCACCGTGATTGTGGGCAACTACTATGGCCAGAGGGACTTACTCTATCAGGAGCCTATAAATGGTCAGTAAGCAAGAATAATGTTAATATAAAAGGATATAGTACAGGTGCATTAAGTGTATATATATTATAAGTATAGATGTATCAAAAGGATGTCTTGGTCTCGCTACGTTCGCGCCGCACAGTGCGCCGTAAATTCGTCCACTTATCACCAGACCGATCAATGCACTGAAGGACATTTTCAATATACTCCGCAAGAAATGGCTCCTAAAATAAGACAAGACTTGGTTGTTCCGTAAGTATACTCCATGCTAGCTGGATCGAACCCTAATACTAACGTCTAGATACAAGCATGTTCCTGCCAAACCACGTACTGAAGCCAGTGGAATGATTGCCCAATCTTTACCCATGGCTGCCATGTTTATGAGAAACAAGTTATTGTCATGGTCTGCTGTCTTTTTGGCAATACAAGCGTGGTTGAATGAACCTATCAATGGCAACGACAAGGCCGATGCCCAACCTCCATTGTTGAAGGTGGTGTTTGCTTTGATCTCTTTACTTACATGTTATATGGACATTGTTTTCCCCAGCACTGCTCCAGGAGCAAGAAAGATCCCATTTGGGACTCCTGAAACCACTGCTTAAGTAGGTAATACATGATAATTGGACTATAGTAAGTAGGTAGATATGGGGAAGTTCCGGTCGTGAAAAGTTGCGTGCACGTGAAAAGCCGATTTCCGGCGCCTGGCCACCAGTACATGCCCCCATATAAACAAGTCTAGAGTAGTGGAAAGAAGCATAGATAGTGAGAGAGCACTAGTGGGAGATATCACACCCAATAATGGCAGATTTGGCTCCTTGCACGGAAGTTCATCGACAATTGAATATGGATCTGGTTCTTCTCACGTGACCACATCCATTGCTGAAACCAGATTCTAGGGAACCTTGGAGTATGCCGGTTTCGTTCGACATGAAGGATAGTAGTGTAGTATAGCATGTAGATTGTGGTAAATATCAGCGAGAGATCTTATACTTAGTGAGAATTAGTGAAATCGTGGAAGTAGTTTTGTGGAGTAGAAGTGTCGTGATTTCCTGTGAAGTAGAATTATTAGTGATATCCTATGGAGTAGATAGTACAATTAGTTAAAATTAAGAAATCAACACAAGAGATTTCCTGGGGAGTATTATTACTATTCATACATTATATTACAATTCTAGGTGCAAAATCAAACTCTCGGTTCCCTTATAGCACACACAGAGGCTAGTGGAAGTGCTGTCCCAGCGCAAATCACAGATGCCGATGTTTGAATCCTTCTCGGACACATTCAACTCGTAGAAAGCGGTGCATTTCAACACATCCTTAGGCTCGTTCGAGGTATACAGCGTCGAGCGTACGTCCCAGATGGTGACACGGCCGTAGTCATCACCGCAAGCAAGCCACTGGCGGTTTGGCGAAAGAGCGGTGGAGAATATCATGGTTTCTTTAGCACTAATAATAGGCTGGTCTGCTTTGAAGTTTTGTGGATTAAAGAGATGGACGCTCCGCAAGTTTTCTCCACTGGTAGCATTCCATATATTGGCCACTCCTTCCATTGAAACACTGAGCAAGAACGAGGTATCTTGGTGGCCCTGGAGCCAATGGAGACCCACTACGGGCGAAGTATGAAGCTTTATGTTTCCTGTGTTGAGATCCAAGCATTCCTGAGACGAGCCACGGCTCCATACTTTGATGGCATAGTCATAATCTGAGCAAGAAGCTAGCAACTTGGACTCGCTATTGAACTCAAGAATCAGAATACTATTTTCGTGTCCGTGGAGATATCCAACCGTATGGACGTCAGATATACTCTGGAACGCATGTTGTTGAGGCAGCAGCACGGAGTAGATTTTTATTGAGTGGTTGGTTGTGGAAACAGCAAACTTGTTGTCGTCTAGCCAGCATGCATCAATGACGGAGGCGTCGTTTACAGCCTGAGGCGGTCTGATCTGTTTTATCAAGCTGAGAGTGGTGCCGTCCCAAAGACTCACCTGATTATTACAGTCTATTGACAATAAGAGCTGGCCATGGTCGCTCCAGAGAAGATCAGATATAAGCAGCGGGACATCAGTTTCTTTGTCACCCAACCCGTTGGCAATATTCTTGAGTTTTCCATCAGGCGACCAGGCTCGAAGTTCTCCTTTGGCTGCAGCTGTAAGAATAAGATTACCGTGTGGAGACCACGAAACGATATTGACTTCGTTTGTTTCATGAAGAATATTGGAATGTACCAACGTTACCGACTCGGCAACTGCATTATTTTGAATAGCATTAATCACTGCCACCGAATCGTCTTTGCCATATGCAAATACTTGCGTGGTAGGGTGCCAGTCGGCGACCAAACTGGGGGAAAACGTTATACTAGGCTTAAGTAAGGAGGTATGGAACTCGTCAAGCTGGGGTTCCACCGACTCAACGGGGGTTTCTTTGGGTACTTCAGGCTCGCTCATCTCCATAGCATCACTCTTTTCATCCACAACTTGTGATTTTAGCAAGTATCTGTCGCCGTTCTTGACTTCTTCAGGATCAGCAGCTCGGGCCACCTGGTCCTTGATTAGAGCGCCAAATAATGATAGACGCAGCGCTGGTTCTTCCAGACCCGTAGGGGTCTCTCCACTAGCCTCTTCTTGACATACCGAGTATAATATTCCTTTTTGTACGAGGTCCACCAAACATCCAGGCTCGACCTTGGCTGCTACAGTGGGAGTGACCGAGCGCTCCAATTCCAGGCAATTTGTCTGCTTTTGTAAAGCATACGCTGCAAGCTCGAGTCCCAGCTCCTGAAGATATCGCCACACCAAATAGTTGAGCTCTACCGAGGTTAGTGACATCGTTGACTGCTCGTTAAAAGTCAACCAGCCTTGGTGATATTTTGTCTGGTCGTGCGCCAACCAATGGTCTATTTCACCCAAATCAACCAAACTATACTTAAGATAGGTAAGGCATGGACTTTGATATTAAAAAAACACACCGGCAAAGCAGAGCTCCGTGGCTGCAAGGCAATGGTGGCAGCAACAAGCACAATCCGTATGCTAATGCCAATCTTAGTGGCGATTCACGTGTGCCCAGCGGCTCCCATGGCCAGAATAGTAGAGGTGGTGGATCTGGTGGAGCAGGCGGAGCAGGCGGCTCAAACTCGCTCCAATTGCCTAATCCTTATGGAGTAGGAAACGCAAATGGTAGCCGAAAGACCAATAGACGTCTAAGTATTCATGCATCAGCTGCAGCCCACGCCCACGGCAAATCGTTCTCACAGGCACAGCCATTTGATGTCAATAACTTGCCCCCAGTGCCCCAATTGTACAAAACTGCGACAAATAACAGTGAAAAACTGGCTGCTGATGATGCTGACGGGTATGGCAACATTGAAAGCAAGATATTCCGTGATTTATCACAGGGAACTGCCTCGGAAATAGACGACTACTACAACCTTTTGGTCAAACAGAATGCCATGATCACTCGAGATATCAAATCCAAGATCAACTTGAACCAAAAAAACATCTTGCAGCTCACCAATGACCTCAAAGAAACCCAAGAAGAGTTGTTGCAGCTTCGAGTAACGACCAAAGAGTTGTACGAAGTGCTTGACGAGTTCAAAGAATCCGCACAGAGACGGCTTGAACTCGAAAAAGAGCCCGCGCCATCAACTAAAACGACTTCTAACGAGTCACTACGCAAGAGAAAAGATAGGTCGTCCATTCTTGTGCTAGAAAAGATGTGGGCCAGCGAACTTCTGTCGTTGTTCAAGCATGTTGAAGGTGCCTCCAAATATATACAGCCGCTTCCGGGCCGCCACGTCATAGCCGAAAGTGGACGCTGGCACGAGATCAATGTCGGGACATGGAAACCCATTAAACCAACACATTTATTTATCTTGAACGACTTGTTACTTATGGCGGTCAAGAAAAGCAGCCACGAAAACTCGGGTTCAAGCTCCAAATCAAGACTCCAGGCAGTCCAGTGTTTGCTGTTGAGCCAAGTAGAACTTACTCAGATCCAAGCACCATCCACTTCCAACCGTTCTGACGACACCAAGACATACCTCATCAACATCAAATCCAAGTCGCTCAGCTATATATACCAGACAGATCGATACGACCACTTTCTCAAGATTACAGAGGCTTATAACAAGGGCCGCAACGAGTTGGTGCAGCAACAGCGGTTATTGAGCGATGGCAAGACATCTGCATTGGATTCCACCGAAGCCAACGACGAAAAACGCCAGCTTCGTGAAAGTTACCGTAACTCAGGTTCCATGGAACCAATGTCAGTGGAAGAACTCGGCAAGCGGTCTAGTGGGAACTTTTCACGAGGAAGCACTGACGGGGTGTTGCAGGACATCTCTGCCCGGGTCCATTCTCGGAACCGGTCCCACGACTACGGCAACAAAAAGCCAGCATACAAGAGTGACAGCCCCGGCGGCGCCCACTTTTTCAACGACCTTAAGACGTTGGAGGACAAATTGGACGATGTCGATGTCGAAATTGCCCACAACCAGTACGAGCAAGCAGTGGGACTTATCGGGCACATCGAAGGAAAACTCCGTAGTATCGATCTGGCCATATTGAACAACGCCAGCCATGCTGTGGACAAAAATGCCAAGAACTCGAACGACGAAATCAAGCTTCTTGTGGATGTGGTCAAGTTGAAGATCAACAACCGAAAACTCAAGGTGCAGCAAGGGCTCATGTTTGACTTACAGCATAAGATCGCCAAGCTCAGCGAAGAAGAGATCGAGGAGATTCTCGTCTACTTTGAGAGTTTTGATCAGCTTGAAAAGGGAATATCTTCTTATTTGAGTGCCATGTCCAACCAGCTATCGGTAACAGTGACCCGGTTGATTGTTGGGGTGCAAGGCTCGACCAAGATCGACGTGGCCAACTACTTATCGAACTTGGTGGTGGTGAATGTGGCAGTAATAAAACGGGCGATTTTGGTATACAACCGTAAGATCAGTCCTATTTTGAAACGCCACAAGAACGAAAACAAGGTAGATTCGTCGGGATTGATCAACTGGTGTGTGGACGAAATCACCAAGTTGGTGGCCCAGCTCAAAAAGCATCTTTACGGCACGTTACTCAGCTCGGTGGGCACCAACCACGAGACCGACGAGCCCATACTAAGAGTCAAAGACAAGGTATTGTTCCAGGACTTTTTGGACGTGGTGATCCCGCAATTGAACGAGTTGAAAGAGGTGGGTGTGAATGTGGACTTTGTATTTGAGGAGATCATGGTATTACAAGAAAAGGAGTAAGTAGAGTGGTCTATAGTTTATCGTACAATGCACCCAAGTCGTTGTGCTCGCGGAAGTAGTCACCGTAGCGTTTCAATATAATGAGAAACGAGCTTGAAACCAAGATAATGCCAGCGATAATCGAAAACAATATTCCGGGGCCAATGGCATCAAGTAATGGGTCCACCACGAAGGTTGCGACCGCACCCAAGATCTGCCGGAAAAAGTTATTGAGACTCACGCCGGTGGCGCCCTTGCCTGGTAATGAGTCCACTAAGTAGGTGACGGTGGCACCAATAACCAACATAGAAGCAAACCCACATAAGGCGGTGCCAATCAACGGAACCAACCAAAACTCGCCATACTTCAAAGTCCACCCGAAAATGAGACACGCGGGGATGTAGCAGCAGAGCGCCACCACCATGTTCCACGAGATCCGCGACTCTGGCGAGAGCGCGCCGTTGTGGGTCTGGGCGTACTTGGTTAGGAGGCGGTCGTTCCACCTGCCACCTATGATGGATGCTATGATGTATGTGACGGAGTTGGGAATATAGAGAAGCCCGATAATGATGGTTTTGAAGTTGTAGGGGTCGCGTGAGTAGGCGTGAGAAATAGTCAAGTTGAAAAAGTAGATGGCTGCAAAACTGATTGACGAGAACGAACATACCAATGCGATCTGCGGGTGCGTCAACAACACGAGCGAGTGCGTGGGTCGCACGATACAGTCGTAGGCAGCGGTGCGGTAGCGGCGCCATTTGGACTGCGGCACGTCGATGTGCGAAGTTGAGCCGCGCTTCAACTCTTCTTGAAGCATGTCGTGGACCACCTTACGCGAGTACGACGAGCGGTTGGTGGTGTGGCGAGAGAGCGACGGCATCACAGGGTCGCCCACCGGCATGTCCTCGCACGCGTCTTGGTACTCGCGTGGGCGGGTGCTGATACGGGTGAGCTGGGTTGCCACGCGCTGAAGTTGTTCATCAGTGATACTTTCCTTCTCAGAAAGAGATTCAGAGTCGTTGTCTTGGTTGCGGAGCATCTCACGGATGTTGGCAAAGTTGTCGCTTTTGCGAAGGGTTTCCGGTAACGCAAAGATAATGAGCACCACGTTGATCCCGGAAAAGATCACCAACAACCATTGGGTGGCCCGCCAGCCCCACACCTGGGCAACCACCCCGCCCAAGATGGGCGCCAAAAACGGACCACAGAGCGGACCCAAGTAGTAGTAGCCCATAGCGGTACCGCGCTCCTCTATGGCAAAGATGTCGCTGATGGTTCCGGCCCCGAGTGCCTGGACCGACGCCAGGCATCCTCCCTGTAGAACCCGCAAGACGATAAGAGCGGAGATGTTGGGGGCAACTGAGGTGCCGATGGAGAAGGCGAAGAATAGAATAAACGATATGATGTAGACCAGGCGCCGACCCCACTTTTCGCTGAACGCGGACCACCAGAGCGGGAACACCCCGAGCGAGAGCATGTATACACCCACCGACACATTAACCATGGAGCTTGTAGTATGGAGCTGTTTCACTATATCGTCGAGCGCCGGGAGCATGATGGACGTCCCCATAGGCCCGGTGACAGCTGCAAATGCTATGATCAAGGTGATGAGGTACTTGGCCGCCTTGGGGTAGTCGCGGGGCTCTTCGTACTCGGGTAATAGTGCCACGGTTGCAAGCAACCCCCTGCGCTGCAATCGAGGAACTCTGACGGACACCTTGGTGGTCGTGGTTCCCGCATCGCTCACCACATCGGCGGAAGCCTCTGGAGAATCACCGAGTTCAGCCGTTTCCGGTAAATCTGGTCGGTGTAGGGCGCTAGGTTGATTGTGCGAGTCTATAGAGGCTTGCGATGACGATAGCGTCTGGAGTGACGATCTACGTGAAGACGTCATGTTGCTTGAGAAAATTGTTTGACCAATGGAAAAGTATTGATATATATATACGGCACTAGGTATCGTGACTCCCATCGATCGAATTACCAGGGCACAAGCACATGGCAGAGAATCTATTTGGCCCGCTGCTGATCCCGATTGCAGCCACGACGGTTTATGCTCTCACACATGGCTTCCCCGCTTCATCGACTGGCACCAGTACCGCCAGTGTCACAGCATCGCCAGTGTCTTATCGCCAGTGCCATTGCATAGCCGTATCACTATTGCCAAGCCAAGCGCCTGGAACCCAACGGCTTTACCCTCCACACCTCGGAAGTAGTCACCCCTTCCGGGCCCGAGACGCACGTGATCGGCGCAACGCAGTTTTAAACCCCCGTGCAACACAGCACTGACACCAACTACAACGCATCACACTACTCGCTCAAATAGGACTGGTCACACGCTTTGATTTGGCCGATTGATCGCCTTAAATCCAACCCCCTTCTTCGTATATTCATTACTAACTGCCACCATGAGCAGATTCCACGCATCGCCTAAACCAGTGGCGTTGGTTCGGGCGTTTGTCATCTTGCTCCTAATCCTCTTTGGATGTGTTTCAATTACCATAGAACAATTCCTTGGACTCAAACTCTTGTCCTCGCAACCTGAATTGCTCCAAGGGCTCATCAATCTAACTAAGTATCAATTCATCCTACTTTTGACGTATGTCTCCTCGGTGGTAAATCCGTCTCAAATCATCGTAACCTACGACGAATCGGGACCAGAGAAGTTCTCGACCTACGACGATAATCTATTTAGTATTTTAGCACCTAACTCGGTGGTGATCTCCAACCACCAGATATATACCGACTGGTTGTTCCATTGGTTTCTTGCATATACTGCAAACCTCAGTGACCTGGTATTCATTATTCTCAAGGACTTGTCCAAAATCCCCATTTTGGGATATGGAATGACCAATTTCAACTTTTTGTTCTTATCTCGCAAATGGGAAAAGGATAAGATCGTATTAACTAACCAATTACTTGGAATCGATGCCAACGCTAGAGGTTTGGGCCCTTCCAATAATGTGAAACATGTTGCCTCTTCCAACATTAGAGCCAAATCGGTTTCATCCACAGATATCCATATGTGGCCCGAAGGTCTGAACCCCTCTAAAATATGGCCTTATCAACTTATAATTTATCCTGAAGGCACCGTTCCTTCCGACCACACAAAAGAAAGATCGGTCAAGTATACTACTGAAAAGAACTTGCCACCTTTGAAACATGTTTTGCTACCAAGAGTGAGAGGTTTGTTTTTGACTTTACGTAAATTAAGAAACTCGGTCGAAGCCGTATATGACATAACCACGGGCTATTCCGATTTGAAGCCTGGCGAATATGGCGAAATCTTATTCTCTCTCAAACGTTATTACCTTCTTGGCAAGGGCCCCTCAAAGGTAAATATGCATATCAAGCGTTGGCAAATAGCAGACATACCCTTGGGTGAAGAGACTCTTGACATAGATGAGGCCAATCCTCAGGACTTGGAAAAGTTCGAACAGTGGTTAATAAAAGTATGGTATGAAAAAGACGAATTACTCGACTACTTTTACACCCACGGCAAGTTCCCCCAACCAACGCCCGAATGGAAAACTATCAAGGCTGACTTCAAAGTAAGAAACCTGCTTCATGTTATTCCTGCGTTCTTCGCCATTGCTATAGTTCTCTTACTCCTCCGTGCCACCTGGGTGGTTCTCAGGAAATTTGTGTAGCATAATCAAATGCATATATTATGAGCACAAAACCACTTTTTGACACATGATGTAAAAGCTAATGCCTTTTTTGTCGCAAATGCGTGTGCGAACTTACATCAACGGTGTTTTGGGTGCAAAATCCTAAACCCACTCAAAACAATTTTGTTTATTATGTAGCGTATATAATTTGGGGGCTTTGACTACCCTTCATTAGTCCCGTATATCAGTCATGCTCTTCTTCCTAGCTCGAAAGATTGTCAAGTATTTCGTCATAGTCATTCTTTTCATAACTACCTTTCTCCTAGGGTTCCTATTGATTGGTTGTAGTGATACCTCCAGTGTTTATTCAAATGTTTACTTAACAAGGTTCCAATTCAACCAAAAAGGTTTGAATAGTAGCAGCATTCCCAAAGTCACTCTCGATGTTGGATATCTCAGCTACTGCGTCCAAGTGAACGGCAATACTACATGTTCGGGTTTCTCGGACATTGACGACCTTGGAAATTTGAATGGAATATCCATAACCCCCATTCCAGATCACAAAGAATCGCTCAATATTGCGAAAATTGCAAAACAGTTCAACGTGGTATGTCATGCCAGCATCCTAATGACCACAATTGTCATAACAATATTAAGTTTGCTTATAATGTGTTATCTCGCCATACCCATTTTCTTTGGGAAGTCAATTGCCAAAAAAATAGCGTGTTTTACAGCGTTTTGTAATCTAATTATATGGGGGCTAGGCCTGATGTTGCAACACGAGGCAGTAAAGACAGCTAAGCAAATTGTGAGTCCTAGTTCTTTTGGACTAGTAATTGTTAAAGCAGGCAGCCGAGCCGAAGCCATTACATGGACAGCATTCACTTTCATATTATTAGTGTTCATGTTTAGTATAGTTAATGTTTTGGCAGACCTTAGAGAAAAAAAGAAGAGTATAGTTGATACAAAGGTATAGTATAGTGAATAGTCTACAATAGAAATTTTCAAAGAATGAATCGTGATTTAAAACATTTTTTGATGTACTGACTTGATTTAGACCTGTATAGTAGCACAAGGTAAGCCACTTTTTGCTCTTTCTATCACCTTATGCATAATTCGACTACATGTCAGCTAAGGATTCAATGTCTATGAACTGTAAAATCGGGAGATGTGGATTTCTCACTGCCCGATGATATCGACGCCATCTGACAATTAGTTACATAATAAACAATCGAAGAACTGTAAGAATATTTATGTCGCATTACAAGAGTACAAATGTTGTCTTCACTTTTTTTTGTTAAAATTGTCGCAAAAAAATGAAAAATTACGCTAATATCTTAGAGCTATTCTTCGCAAGGATTCATTCCTACGACATGTCTAGCAAGTACCCAGTGCTTCCAATTTATGGAATAAGGATAGTTTGTTAATGATGACACCTTTATCCGCTGTCAGCTCGCTTGTCCCACTAGTCCTTTGAAGTAGGCGATTTTAGTAGGTGAATTTTTATGCACTGGCATATCACGCTGATGTCACGCGTTTTTCACATGACACGCACCTCTCCACGTCTATTCAATTCCCACCTCTTTTTCAAACTAAATTTTATACCATCACAACAAGCAGTATGTCGTACACAGCACAGCTTGATACGTTCGTATCGAGGCTCAATGATCAAGCCGACTACAGAACAGCACACTCTGTGCTTTCTGAGCTTTTGGATATGATCGAAACCTTCAATGGTGCCGCTGAGTACGAATACTTTCTCAAGAATCTTGTGCCCATATTCATCAAGAACTTGGAAGAAGTTCCCATATCGTTTTCTTCCCAGTCTCCTGAACACAAATTAAGAAACAGCATACTTGAAATCATCCATAGATCCATCATGAATGAAACTTTTCAGCCGTTTTCAGAGCAGATCTTGGATGTTTTGACCACCATCTTGGTTGATGAAAACGAAGATAATGGTGTATTGTGTATGAAGATTATAACCAGTTTACACAAGGCATACAAGGCGAAGTTGGGAGAAAAGGTCAAGCCCTTTCTTGAAATTATAAATCAGATTTACGACAATATGCCTAAAACAGTTCAAGACACCCTCAACGACCCCAACACCAATAACGAAGAAGTGCCGTCAGGAACTCGCGAAATGTCTCCTGCCACTGATGAAGATACAGTATCCAAGACTCTAGCAAAAGCCATGTTTTCCTTCAAGACTTTGGCAGAATGTCCCATCACCATGGTATCACTTTATTCATCGTACAAGACCTTGGTGGGCACTTCTTTGCCAGTGTTTCTTCCTAAAATTATCAATCTCTTGACTCTTGAGGTAGAGCAGCAGCGAATTCATAGGGAGGAGGCTTTCAAAAGTGACACAGTGACATCGTACGTTTCACCTAAGATCAGAAATAGACAGGCATATGGCGACTTTATCCTTGGACAGGTCAAAGCAGCGTCATTTTTGGCGTACGTGTTCATCCGAGGCTACGCCAACCAGCACTTGGGACCAGAGCAGTCCAAGGCTATACCAGATGTAATATTAAGGCTTCTTGAAGATTGTCCTGCCGAACTTTCAGTAGCAAGAAAGGAATTGTTGCATGCTACAAGACACATTTTATCGACGCCCTTTAGGACGCATTTCATACCTAAGATCGAGTCACTTTTCAACGAGAAGATTTTGATTGGAGATGGCTTGACATCGTTCGAAACATTGAGACCTTTGGCATATTCTACTGTGGCCGATTTCATTCACAACAGTCGTAACGAATTGACACCCAAGCAAATATGGTCTACTGTGAATATATACTGTGATTTGCTCAAAGATGACTCTTTGGCTTTGACAGTGCAGATTATGAGTGCAAAATTGTTGCTGAATTTGGGTGAAAGAATCATGAAATTGCCCAATAAACTCGAAGGAAGACAACTTTTCATGATAATAATAGACTCCTATGCCAAGCGTTTCGACAGCTTGAATCGTAAATACGACTACATCATCAGCAAGCACGCTGAATTCGAGCGTAACCGTCTTGTCAAGGAAGCAGACAGTGTAAAGGCTATAAAGAGATACTCCTCGAGGGTATCCGAGCATGGTTTGAGCCCTCCAGATCCAGAAAAGAAAGAGCTTAAAGATGAAGAACATGAGTCAAAGGAACAAAAGGATGAAGAACCAAAAGAGCCAAAGGAGGAAATGCCAGAGGAGAAGTCGGAGGAACAAAAGTATATTGATCTTTTTAACTTGGACTCGTTCTCGCCAATCTCATCTTCTCCCAATACCAACAGTTCCGACCTTCTCAAAGATGCCAGATACCTCTTCAGAACCCTCATGACATTCTTGAAGTCAGTCATATTTGGCTTGAAGAACTGTAATCCTCCTGTTCCTCCACAGCCAGCACAGACCGACCCCAAGAATCCTGGCCAGCTTATCAACTACGACAAGTGGAATGACTCGGCCAGAATCCGGTCGTACGAAGAGGTCAACATTCTCCGGGCATTGTTCAGAGGCGGTATAAGTTGTCTCCGGTTCTTTTCTGTATCCAAGCCTAAACCATCTATACCAGCCAAGGCGTTTGATTTCTCTACTGGTGGACCCAACTTGCCTATAACTTCGTCTAAAGAAGAAAAAGACCTCATGGAAATATTCGCTACCATCTTTATCCATATTGATCCTGCTTCATTCAACGAAATAGTCAACGCAGAACTTCCTCTCATGTTTGACTCGATGTTGGAGAACGCTGCTTTGCTTCACTTGCCTCAATTCTTCTTGGCTAGTGAGGTTACTTCAGCCAATTTCTCGTCCATCTTGATATCATTCCTCAAGTCGAACTTGGACCAGCTTGGAAAAGTAGAGCTTGTCAAGTCAAATATTTTAATTCGTCTCTTTAAGCTCTGCTTCATGTCGGTCAACTTGTTTCCTTCAGCCAACGAACTGGTGATATTGCCGCATTTAAACTACCTTATCCTCGAGTCGTTGAAGTTGGCTACTAAAGCTGAAGAACCAATTGTGTATTCATACTTGGTCAGAATCTTGTTCAGAAGTATTAGCGGTGGAAGGTTTGAAAACTTGTACAAGGAAATCATGCCGATATTGCCAGTCTTACTCGAGAACTTGAATAAGATGATTGCCAACGCCAGCAGAATTTATGAGCGTGATATCTATGTCGAGTTGTGCTTGACTGTTCCGGTTAGACTCTCGGTATTGGTACCTCATCTCAACTACTTGACCCGTCCATTGGTCTATGCCTTGAACGGATCCCAAGAATTGGTCAGCCAGGGTTTAAGGACATTTGAACTCTGTGTCGATAACCTTACAGCAGAATACTTCGATCCTATGATCGAGCCTGTGATTGACGAAATAATGGCTGCTTTGTGGAAACACTTGGAACCTGTGCCATACCACCACCAACATTCCCACACTGCCATCAGAATTTTGGGAAAATTGGGTGGCAGAAATCACAAGAACTTCAAGCCTCGTTCGGATCTTCAGACTCTGTCGGAACTAGACCAGGAAATCAATGCTCTTTTCCAGATTCACGGTCTCAATGGCCAAGTTCCCGTCAGTATCACTCCTGGTATCAAGTCTGCCGTCAAGTTATTGCACGATCCACGGTTGAAAGTACATTACCGTATCAGTGCATTTAAATACTTGAGTAGTATATTTAAGCTCTTCATCGATACTACGCGTGTGCCGGATGATTTTCCTCAGTATGTCGAGAAAGCAGTGCTGTTCTTGAAGGAAAACGACCTCGCTGCAGATTCCGCTGCTGGCAGTGCTGGTTCAGGAATCGAGCCTGTGTCGCTGGGCGGCCAGCCAATCATCGAGTTAGGTCCTTCAGACATCAAAGACGTCGCCAAGCTTGATCGCCAGCAAAAACTTTTCACCAAACTTATCGAGATCCTATTCTTTTCCGTCTCAATTCCGGAAATTAAGCAGGAAGCTAGCGATCTTATTGACGGCATAACTACTCATTTTACCTTGATATACTTGGGCACTTCAATTGTGGACAAGGTCAAGAAAGAAAGACCATTTTCGGTCAATGACAATGAAGGTAAGGCGTACATTTCGGAAACGTCGTTTTTGAATGCTTTGAACTATGCCTTGAGTTTCTGGGACAAGGATGTGAGGAATAAAGGTATTGAAGCCATCAAAAATATCTACCAAACCACCGTCACCATCTTTGGATCCGAGGAGGACGCCTTGTACTCTCCCATCTTCCGTTCTATGTTCTACAAGTTCACCCACTGCTGCTACAATGAGTACTATCATACCAAGTTGGGAGGAATCTTGGGTCTCAAGACCATGTTCGAAGACTTGAACATCCCACCAAAATGGTTCTTCAAGCGTCAATTTGAATTGGTTAGGTCGATCTTCTTTATTTTGAGAGACACACCTGAGACAGCACCATTTGAAATAAGAGACTTGGCTAAAAACTTGGTCTTGAAGTTGCTCCATGACTGCAATGTCGGCCTTACCAAGGAAGTGGTATTAGAGAAGCCCTTCCAAACTTTGGTAGGTGCTTTGGTGTACGACTTGGCCAGCGCAAACCCTCTTGTTAGAGAAGTATCACAGTCTTCGCTTAAGGTGTTGTCTGAGACCACTTCGTTGCCTATTTCGCTCATCATGGGTCCTTGCAAACACTTGTTGCTCACGCCTATTTTCGGTAAACCACTTAGAGCATTGCCATTCCCCATGCAAATTGGTAACATCGATGCCATTACGTTCTGCCTAGATCTTCCTGATACGTTCTTGCCATTCAACGAGGAGTTGAACAGATTATTATTGGAAGCGTTGGCCTTGGTTGACGCTGAAGACGAGTCTTTGGCAAATGTTCACCGTCTTTATGAGTATAGAACATCGAAGCAGTTGATTGAATTAAGAGTGGTTTGCATAAAATTGCTCTCACTAGCACTCACCAAGCCAGATTTCTCTCTTGGCTCATTGGCAGAGGCAAGGATCCGTATTTTGGGGGTATTCTTCAAAGCTTTATGTAATAAGTCTACGGAGATCATTAATGCTGCTCATCTTGGTTTGAAGTCTAGTTTGCAAGAAAACGCTAAGTTACCCAAAGAATTGCTTCAGAATGGATTGAGACCCATGTTGATGAATCTTTCGGACCACAAAAAATTGACCGTTTCGGGATTGGAGGCGTTGGCAAGATTGCTTGAGCTTTTGATTTCTTACTTTAGAGTCGAAATTGGCCGTAAATTGCTTGATCACTTAATGGCTTGGGCCCAAATCAATACTTTACGCCAGATCGCAGGTCAAGACTTGGAAAACAACCACACTGTTCAGATCGTCATGGCCATTCTTAATATATTTCACTTGCTTCCTCCAAAAGCATACACGTTTATGGAGGAAATCATCAACACTTTGCAGTACTTGGAGGGCCACTTGGATCGTCACCAAAACTCCCCATTTAGACTTCCGGTGTCCAAGTTCCTCAACAGATTTGCTACAAACTGTATTGAATACTTTATCACCAACTTTAAGAATAGAAAGTTGGGTAACATGCTTTCTTCCATAGCTGGTATGGAAGGATGTGAAAAGATCAGGGAAGTGGCCAAAGAGAAGTTGAACGATATCATTAGTGATGTAGAAAATGAACAGGCCGGCGAATCCAAAGTGGTCAAGTTTTCCAATACCATCGACTTGCTTGAGTCAATCACCAAATACGACGAAGAAAAGGAATGGTTTGATTCTCAAAAAGACGTTCTTTTGCGGTTATCTGCTTTGATAGAGGATATCGTGAAGATCAAGGCCGATGCAGCCTTGATATCTGCTGCACATTTCCAAGCTGACCATGCTATAGAAAAGTTCCAGAGCATATTGGTGGCCTTCCTCCAAAGAAATGGTACCAGTATCGACCTACTCTTCACCATAATTGACCACCATTGCAAGTTGAAGTTGCAAGTCTCGCCTCAATTGCAAGACTACATCTTCAATACCATTGTGAAGTCCGATAGTGTTGAGTTTAGGGAACTGTACTTGGAAAAGTGTATTGATTTTGTCAGCGAAGACTCGTCGGCCTTAAAGTCTAAGATTTTCTTCTTGAAAAACATCTTTAATCCAATTATTATCTATGAGGCCGAAAGCAAAGGCAGCGTCAGTGCTTTGTTTAAAGAGAATGACGAGATACCGGTTTGGCTCTCCAAAATATGTAACAATATCTGGAAATCTACCAACGATATCATTACTGACCACACTTCAGGAAACATGGACAGTTATCGGTACCAGCTTCTTGAAATGACGGCGATCTTGCTCAAGTGGGGCTCGTCGTTTATTGGCAGTTTGCGCAAGGATATCATCAAGTTTAGTTGGAATTACATCAAGTTGGAAGACAATATCACCAAGCAAGTGGCATATGTAACGACCTCGTACTTCATATCCAAGTTCGAAACTCCTTCCAAGTTGGCTACCCAAGTGTTTGTGGCCTTGTTAAGAACACACCAGACAGACTCGAGGCACTTGGCCAGACAAGCATTGGACATATTGGCTCCCGTAATGTCGGAGCGTATGATAGATACCGAGCTGCCAGAAACCTGGTTGAAATGGCCACGTAGAGTCATTTCCGAGGACGGTTTCAACGTCACCCAAGTTCTCAATGTGTACCAATTCATTGTCCAGCATCCCGATTTGTTCTTTGTGGCTCGTGAACACTTTATCTCCAACATCATCACTGCCATGGGCAAATTGACCATCTTGGCCAATCCTGCTGTTGAAAACCAAGTGTTGGCCATTGAGCTTGCCGAGTTGATTTTGAAGTGGGAAGTCAGAGCAAAGGCCCAAGCCAAAGAGAACAAGGAAGAAGACAAAGATGTCAATATGGAAGAAGATGGTAACGACTTTACTACTTCTCCTAACTATACTATTCCATTTGGCCAGCGTGAGGCTTGTGTGACCTTCTTGATCCGATACATCTGTATCAGTCCACAAAGAGCTTCAGAGAGTGAATTAGGCCAAAAAGCTTTGGGAATTCTATACGACTTGTTGAGCCCAGAACACTGGTCGGAAGTCTCTGTCAAATTTAGTTTCTTTGAAAAGTTCTTGTTGTCCAACGATCTTAATTCGTCCAACTTGTTGGGATACTGTCTCAATGCTTTAGAGGTGTTGGGAGTGGTATTGGAATGGAAGAAACCCAAGTGGATTGTTTCGAACTTAGGCTATGTTCACAAGCTTTTGGAAAAGTGTATCAAGTCTGACAACCATGATATCCAAGAGGTGTTGCAGAGAGTATTGTGGATTATTTTGCTGGCCATCGATGACCAAAAAGACGGCGATGCTACTGGAGAAGAGGAAGAAGAGGATGAGAATTTCAAGGAGTTTGTAGCACTTTTGCTGTCTACAGTGGCAGAAGATCTTGGAGATATGCCTTCAGTTGCAGCTGGTGTCACATTATCATGGACGCTAGCCAATTATAGGCCAGCCATCTTGGATTCGTTGTTACCATCGATCATGAGAACATTCAGCAAGTTATGTAAAGATCATATTACCATAACACACCAGGGTGGAAGCTCAGGACTGACAGCCACCGCCTCTTCCAATTCCGGCTCTTCTTCATTATCGAAAGATGCCAACAATTCCGAATATGAGGCCAAGATGACTACCAAGTTATTGGAAAAGATCCTCAACTTGTCGTCTATGAGAATATCCAGCTTGGGTGACCAGCGCAGAGTCTTTTTGAGTTTGCTTGCCCAGTTGATTGAAAGATCTCTCGACAAAGAAACTCTTGAAAAAATTATTAAGATCGTCAAAACTTGGGTCTTCTCCAGAACAGATTTGTTCCCCACCACCAAGGAAAAGGCTGCTATATTGTCCAAGATGATGGTGTTTGAAATCAGAGGAGAACCCACCTTGTCCAAGGAGTTCTACCAGATCATCATCGATATCTTTGAAGATGATACGTTCAGCTGTACTGAATTGACCGTTAGAATGGAACAACCGTTTTTGGTAGGAACTAGGTCTGCTGATGTCTCTATCAGAAGAAAGTTGATGTCGATTCTCAATAATAGTTTGGAAAAGGATATAAGCAAAAGACTCTACTACGTTATACGTGAACAGAACTGGGAATACTTGGCCGATTATCCTTGGCTCAACCAAGCCTTGCAGCTCTTGTATGGCTCATTTAACCTTGACAAGAAGTTGGAGTTGGTTGACGACGAGTACAAGTTGACTCCATTAAAGACAATGGCCATCCACAGAAAGGAGCAAGAGGACCAAAAGGACCAAAAGGACCAAAAGGACCAAAAGGACCAAAAGGACCAAGAGGACCAACAAGACCAAATGGATGTGGACGAGAAAGAAGAAAATAAAGACGCTATGGAAGTTGACCCTACTAATGTTGACTCTCCTGATGTTGTCTCGTCTTCGTCTTTGACGTCGTTGTTGGAAAACCATAATGGTTTCTTGAGAAAGCTCGAGGAAATTACTGCTGGCGACATTCTTGAGCCTCTCATCGATATGTTCTATCAAAGCAGCGATACCATTTATCGGGCATGGGCCACTTTGTTCCCTATAGCCTTTTCTTCCATCTCAAGATCAGAACACTTGGACTTTACTCGATTCTTGGTCATTTTGTTATCGAAGGACTACCATACTAGGCAAATCGATAGCAGGCCTAATGTAATCCAGTCTTTGTTGGAAGGTATAGCACGTTGTGATGGATTGCAGCTTCCTCCATTCGCCGTGGAATGCCTCGCGGCCAATTTCAATTCGTGGACTCAAGGTATCCATATATTGGAGAATATCGAAGAGCAATCGATTAACGGCAACGCTGAAGTACGTGACATCACCCAGGATGCATTAGCAAAGCTCTACGCTACGTTGAAAGAAGACGACATGTTCTATGGGTTGTGGAGAAGAAGAGCAAAGTACTCGGAAACAATCAGTGCCTTGTCGTTTGAGCAGATTGGATTATGGGATAAAGCTCAGCAGCTTTACGAAACAGCCCAGATCAAGGCCAGAAGCGGGGCTTTACCGTATGGAGAGTCTGAATATGCCTTATGGGAAGACCACTGGATTCTTTGCGCCGAAAAACTTCAGCACTGGGACATTCTTACCGACTTGGCTCGTCATGAAGGTTTCTCTGACTTGTTGCTTGAGTGTGGCTGGAGAGTCGCAGACTGGTACAATGACAGAGAAACGTTGGACCAAACCGTCAAGAACGTCATGGACGTTCCAACTCCACGTAGACAGGTGTTTGAAACGTTCTTGTGCTTGCAAGGTTATGGCCAAGAGAAGGAAAGTTTACAAGATTTGTCTCGACTCTGTGACGAAGGTATTCAGTTGGCATTAAGAAAATGGCACGGTTTACCTCAGAGGTTCAGTAACGCCCATATTCCGTTGTTGCACACCTTTCAGCAGTACGTCGAGTTCATGGAAGCCAGCCAGGTCTACGCCAGTTTGGTCACAACCAATGCCCAGAACTTGGACGTCAAGTCACAAGAGCTCAAGAGAGTGCTTCAGGTATGGCGTGAGAGATTGCCAAATACCTGGGATGACATCAATATATGGAACGATTTGGTCACTTGGAGACAGCACGCTTTCCAGGTTATTAACAAGGTTTACATGCCGTTTATTCCTGTTCTTCAGCAATCCAATACCGGTGGAAATGCCAACTCATATGCTTACAGAGGCTTCCACGAAATCGCTTGGGTCATCAACAGGTTTGCCCATGTTGCTCGTAAGCACAACATGAGTGACGTATGTATCAAGGAATTGACTAGAATTTATCAGTTGCCCAACATTGAAATCCAGGAAGCCTTCTTGAAGTTGAAAGAACAGGTCAAGTGCCACTACCAGTACTCCAATGAGCTCAACACCGGTTTGGATGTCATCAGCAACACCAACCTAGTTTACTTTGCTACCCAGCAAAAGGCCGAATTCTTTACTCTCAAGGGTATGTTCTTAAACAAATTGAACCAGATGGATGAAGCCAATAAAGCTTTTGCTACATCCGTCCAAATCGACTTAAATTTGCCCAAGGCTTGGGCTGAATGGGGTATGTTCAACGACCGTAGGTTTAAAGAGAATCCTAACGATATGGTATACGCCAATAACGCTATAAGCTGTTACTTGCAGGCTGCTGGTTTGTATAAAAACGGCAAAACCAGAAAGTTATTGGCCAGAATTCTCTGGTTGATCAGCTTGGACGACGCTTCAGGTACATTGGCACAGGCTTTTGAAAACTTTAGAGGTGAAGTGCCGGTTTGGTATTGGATTACATTTATTCCTCAGTTGTTGACTTCGTTGTCCCATAAGGAAGCCAGGTTGGCCAGACAGGTGCTTGTAAGAATAGCCAAAAGCTACCCACAAGCATTGCACTTCCAGTTGAGAACTACTAAGGAAGACTGTGCGGCCCAGCAGAGACAGGCAATGGAACTTGCCCGTCAACAAAGCATGAAGAGCCAGACTTCTGAAGAGGCTCCAAAGACCGAGGAAGCAAAGAGTTCTGAACCTAAGACCGAGTCCGAACCTGTCAAAGCCGAATCTGCTGAACCTACTGATTCAGCTGCTGGTGCTTCGGCCTCGCCTAGCTCTGCCACCGCCACTGCTTCGGGAACTACCACTGCCTCAGGAACTGCCACTGCCTCAGGAACTGCCACTGCTGCTGCCGATAGTTCAAACGGCACCAATGGTGGATCCAATGGTGGATCAGCAAGTGCTGAATCGGGTCAAACTCCTCTCAAACCAACCATTTCATCCAATGTGCGTCAATCGTTGGACCATGTTGAAGAGATCATGGGTATTTTGAAAACCGCATATCCTCTACTTGCTCTTTCTCTTGAGTCGTTGGTGGATCAAATCAACCAAAGATTCAAGTGTACCGCCGACGAAGATGCTTACAGGCTTGGTATGGCTTTGTTGAATGATGGTGTCCAGTATTTGAACAGACTCGGCAATCCAAGAGACGATGCTAAGTTACCTCCTATTACGGAAGCTAACATTACCAGATTTGCCGAAACTGTTCTTCCAAAACAGATCAGAGCAGAGTTTGAAAAGGATCTTGTGATTGGCAAACCAAAACTTGAAACTTACATCACCAAATTGAGAAAATGGAGAGATCGCTTGGAAGACAAGTTGGACAGAAGATTCCTGGAAGTTAACCTCGAAAACTTGTGTCCACACTTGAGCGAGTTCCACCACCAGAAATTCGAAGACATCGAAGTGCCTGGTCAATACTTGTTGAATAAAGACAACAATAGCCACTTCGTGAAGATTGAGCGTTTCTTGCCAACCATCGATTTGGCTCGTGGCACCAATGCTTGTTACAAGAGATTGAGAATTAGGGGCCACGACAACAGTTTGCATACCTTTGCAATCCAATTCCCTGCAGCACGTCACTGTCGTCGTGAAGAAAACCTCTTCCAATTATTCAGAATCTTCAACGATACTATTTCAAGAAAGGTCGAAACTAGACGGAGAAATATTCAATTCACAGTGCCAATTGCCGTGCCTTTGTCGCCTCATATTCGTATTATTGATGATGATGTCAAAGACATCACCATGCAAAGAATTTACGAAGACTACTGTCGTCGTAACGGCAAATCTCGTGATGAACCTTTCATTTACACTATTGAGAAGTTGAGAGCTGCATTTGATCAAAGATTGCCTAAGCCAGATATTATGAGTATCAGAGTCGAGATTTTGAGTGCTATCCAATCTTTATTGGTTCCATCAACGGTAATGAAGAATTATTTCATCGAATTGTACCCACAATTCGAAGACTTCTGGTTATTCCGTAAACAATTTACCTCCCAGTATGCCTCTTTTATGTTCACCACATATGTTATGTGCGTCAACACAAGACAACCGCAAAAGATCCACATCAACAAGGGCAGCGGTAATGTTTGGACTTCTGATATGTTGCCATGCAAGATCGCTAGCAAGAGTGCTTTAATTGACAACCCACAAGGAAGACATGCACCACTCTTCTATAATGCTGAAATGGTTCCATTCAGATTGACTCCTAACATCCAAAAGTTGATTGGAGAAACTAGTCTAGAAGGTATTTTGTCGGTTTACATTCTTTGTATTGCTCGTGCATTGACAGAGCCAGAAGCCGATTTGGAACAATACCTCACCTTATACGTGAGAGATGAAGTAATCTCGTGGTGTTCACAACAAGACCCACCTAGGGCAATTCCTCAGGATAAACAATTGAGAGAAGTGGTCAGAATCAATGTCGACTTGATCATCAAGAGAGTGTTATCTATAGGACACATTTCTTCAGGACCATCTGTGGCTACACAAAACGTATTGGAATTGATCAGCCAAGCTGTAAATCCAAGAAACTTGGCAGCTGCCGATACATTGTGGATGGCTTACTTTTAAGCTATACTTTTATATTATTAAAATGTTTGTATTAATAAAAATTTGTATTTTATTTTATCGAGATTTTCATGCTAGAAACATATTCATCTGTTGCTGCGCCAACTCGCTAGGAAGTCGCTTGGCGAACATGGTAATTGCGTTGATACCATTTCTGTCCATTCTATTTAGCAAATTGTTCATGGAGCGAGACACTATGTGAACGTTTACGACTGTGACTGCAAATGCAAGACAATTAAATGCTAGTGATAGAATTGTAGCTACCTGAAGATAAGTAGTGACGTCGGTCCGTTTGAGCACATTCAGCTCGTCGTACTCGTACGTATACATCTGGGGTACGCCAAGAATGGCCACGACTGCTGGAATATGTAGTGAGACTCCGACAAACTCGGTGACGGAGGATGCAACTAAACACCGAAACGATACAAGAGACGGGATTGTAGATGTTCCTGCCGGAAGAAGGAACACATTTATCGAGAACTGGTTGTTAGTAAAAGACAGTTTTGCCCAAATCATCTACGTACCATGACTAAACACCAAATATTAGATACAATGGTGATGGGCGGGCGATTCTCCACAGAATCAAATGGCACCAACATGTAGCTGAAAAAGTACTGGATCAAGAGGAGCCCCATGTAAATGCGGCACAGATATCGGAATTGCTTGACATTGTAGATACGGTCCAAGTTTTCTACGATATTGTCCTTTCCCAACACAATCGGTTTGTCGACTGGATCGTTAAACAATATACTAGACACCATTCTTTGGGTTCAGTGAGTTTCCGGTGCTGTTTGTACACCAATCGCAGGTGCTGCGAAATGCCTATTTGGGACGCGCCTTAAATTACCTAGCGATGAGATTATTTCTACCGGCACTTCAATAAGTGGTCCTACCGTTCCTTAAACTATATGGGAGATGGGGCCCTCCATCCCCAATGGCATGAAGTGTCTATCGCTGTTGTGTGTCTTGAAGGAATTGATCTGAATCAATTCTAAAAGGACTAAGTGCTTGTAGCAGAATGCTCGCGGACTACATAATATTGACTTTTCTACATCAGTTTTTGGAAATTGCTTTAATAACATTAGGTCAAAAATATAGCTTGAGTCGGTGTGAGATGGGCTGACTCCAATTCAGTGTAGCTCTTGCCAATAATATTTTAGACTGGAATTGAATTCCTTTCTTGTATTATCATTGACCCTTGACACTGAGAGTTAATTAGCTCTACTACGATTTCTATAAGAAGTCGTATATTGTACATTAATACTAGAGCTTTTCAGGAACAGGAGGAAGATAATTTCTGCTGGTCAATTGGTTATACAAGTTACGTTCCATGCGAGGGAATACCTTTTGTGAAAGCTCTACACCTTGGCTCAACCACAAGCCCCACGATCCCATCATGTTAGCCATCAACATATCAGTAAAGAGTCGATCGCCTACCACAATGATCTCGTTTGCATTGATGCCTTGCTTGCTGAAATACTGGTGGATTTCCGCATAACACCCGGGTTTTTTCGTGGGGTGTCTAAGTACTGTCACGCCTGTGTCTTTTTCCAATTTTTGGGCTTGCTTATAGTCAACATCGTCGTTGGTTCCCGCCGAATTACTTACGATCAAAAGATGCTCTTTGGGGAAAGCTTCTTGCAATGCGGCCCATGTATCCTAAATGTTAGTTATTGTCGATAAAACTACGATGGTGTACGTACTTTATATTCGGGCCACACCTTGTCATCGTGGTCTTTGGCAAAACAATTATCTTTGTCCAACACTACGCCTTTGATAGTCACTTCAGGGTGGTTGGGGATGCGGAACGGTACTGTGATCTGGTCGAAGCTCTTGAGCACCAAATGCGGGAGGCATAACGACGGATTGTACACAAGTTTCAGCACATTGAGCGTAGCACTGACATTAAACATGTTACCCAAGAATTACCCCCTCAAAGACGTTAAAGCGCTATCTCCAGTGTTATCTCGAGCCGCTGGCTGAGCTGTTGCTTCTTGATATACTCACGTGACCACACTTCAACAAATTTTAGTCAAATGAACGAGACTGAAATCTTTGGCCGCAACTTGATAGAGCAGCAATACGAGCACTAGAACCGTAACTAACGACACTATGTCATCAGAAGCGCCCGGGGCAACCGCAGAACCAAACGAGCCAACTGTGCCCACAAATGCGGCCAAAACTGGTGTCAAAACCACATCCAAGAATGCTCGGCCCAGAACTCGATCCAAGAAGCCCAAAGGTGAGACCAAAACCGTGGCGGACACAGAAGACGAAGATCCGTGTATAATCTGTGCCAACAAGATCCGCTATGCTGCCATTACCCCATGTAACCATACCACATGCCACATGTGTACATTCCGACAAAGAGCCCTTTATGGCAAGAGACAATGCCTAATTTGCCGGAGTGAGAACGAGAAAGTTATTTTCACCGAGCGCATTGATGGTGCATACGAAGGTTTCAGTGCTAAGGACTTTGTTAAGTACGATGCTGATCATGCAGTGGAGTTTACCCAGGACTATATTTACAACGATACCATCGACTTACTAAGCTACAAATGTGTGATTTGCCACGAAAAATATGACAATGTCGACCAATTGGCCGAACACGTAAAGACACACGGAAAGCATTTCTGTCATATTTGTGCATCCAATAAAAAGGCATTTATCAGGGAGCTAGCGCTTTATACCCCCAAGGCACTCCAGAGGCATCAGGTCCACGGAGACGGCGAAGATTCTGGGTTCCGGGGCCATCCCGAGTGTAAATGGTGTCAGCGTAAACGCTTCTACTCAATTGATGAGCTCAATGTGCATATTCGTGACAAACACGAGCGGTGCCATATTTGTGACCAGTATAACCCAAAAACCGCAGACTACTACCGCAATTACGACAATCTCTACGCCCATTTCCGCCGCGATCACTATGTCTGTACAGTCCCTTCGTGTGTAGAAAAGAGGTTCGTTGTATTCCGTGAAGATCTTGACTTGACGGCACATATGCTCCGGGAACACGGCGGTTTGGGACCCGTAGGAGCCTCCAAAGTAGTAATTGGCTCCAACTCTCGTCATTTCCTGTCTCAATTGCTGACCTTTCAATCAAGACGGTTCCTCGAGCAAAACAATGACGAGGAAGACCACAACTCGCTCGATACCAAGAAGAGACGGTTTGAAGAAAGAGCTCGTCATTACCTCAATTACGACTCCGAAAAGTTTCTGCAGTTTGATGAAATCAACAAGTTGTTTAAAACCAGGAAGGCGACGGCACGCGAACTTTTCAACCAGTACTCGCAGATCTTCAAAGATAAAGGCAGTCAGGACCTCAACTTGTTGGTTAAAGAGTTCATTGAATTCTTCCCTGCTAGCTCCGACCTCCACAAGGATTTGTTGCCTATCGTCAAAGAACTCCAGCTCAGCGGCGATAATGAGCAATTCCCAGTTTTGGGAGGCAGTAGCTCAGCATCAAACACGGCCTCATGGGTCAAGAGCAAGCCATCCAGCACGGAACAATTCCCCGCTCTCAAGCCTAGCAAGAAGCCAGCCACACCTCCTCTCAAAGCCCAACCTATTAGATACACAACCATCACCAAGAAGACTCCAGCCAGAACAGTGGTCAAGACTTCGAGCGTCGCTTCAAATTACATGCCCAACTATTTGAATAACCTCCCTACAAAACAGCCAGTTTTGGGATCCAGGCTGTCTAGTCCTGACGTAAGCAAGGCATCGTGGTCCAGGTCGGGCACACACATCAATGGAGGAGCCACTTCGTCTACTAGTTCACCTCAATTGCCCGATACCAAGTTTCCAGCGTTGGAAAAGAAATCGAACAAGAAGGTCATTCCTCGAGTAAACCCCATCAATGTTCCTGATCCGAATCAATGGGGCAAGGTTGATAACGATGAGCCGGTGCTATCGGAAGACGATATAATACAAGACAAAAGACAACGAAAGCTGAAAAAGAAACAAGACCGTTTATTATTTAGCACTTGATAGAATATAGAAGATTGAGGGATAATACGATACCAGAACGAATAGACTGTGAATAGACTTGAATAGATGATGACTGATCAAGTTGTAGAGCTAATTATAGAACGTGACAGAATTAACTATTACGAGCTATTTTTGGCTTCAATTTAAAGTTCCCATCGTTACTATACCTTAAATTCTTGAGGCTAACGGATACCCCTCGTAAAATTATGCACTCAATTCGGTAAATTACCCTTTTACGATACTATGCCTGCTGCCGAACAGTTTGACGCTTTTTTGTTATTAGTCGTCTACCAGTAATACGTAAGAGCATGAGTACTTGTGTTGAAAGCTATAGAGTTGATTTACCAGTCTTCGATTTCTCCCTGCATTAGAGGTATGCACAAAGGGTCCGAACAAAATTGCAGGGGTATTTTACAATAGATTCACCTACTACTCTTCATTGGTGATCATTTCTTTATGATAAAAATAGATTGAAATCAGAATCTATCGGCTTTGTTCATCTTCTATTGTAAAGATGCCCCTTTGTCACCCCACCCCACCGGTGAAACACTATTTGAAGTGAGTGTAGAGAGTCTTAAGCTTTCAACAAGAGAGGCTGACTTCTCGCACAAACGTAAAAAAATATTTTACTCGTGTCCGCGAAATCAAATGCAATCAATATAACTACATGCTCTCTATACAACAATCACACGGCATCCATGCGGCTCTCTCGGAATCAGCGTGGATTGCCGCAAAGGGTTCTTCACTTGGCCATCCACGGCTGGCGTAGCAATCACATGCCCGAATTCGTAATCTCGCATAGTTATGAGAATTCAATATACGGGCCTGCATAAAAATAACTCATTTTTAAAGCAAGCGCAAAAAAAAACACTCAAGATGATGTCTTGGAACAAAGTAGAACTTTATCGGAAATTTCGGAAGCAGGTGTGCGGCGTAGCTCGGAATTGAAATATATCAACTTACACTCTCCACTCTGTTGCAAATAACAAACAAGTTCCGGAACTGCCGGTCGGAATGTCTGATTTTGCACCCGATGGTATAGGTCATACTCCTCTCCAGTTGCATATTCCTGGAATTATTATTCAAGACTTACTAGACAACAACCCTGATTTGCAAAGAAATTGCTACAAGAAGCGCAAGCTCGGGGTGTCACAATACGACTTTACAACGCCAAACAACCAATATGAGCTAAATGAAACGATCGTGCGACAATGTTTCTCAAAGCCGAGCTATACTCTTGACAGACACTCTCTTTGTCCCACTGTCACCAGTCGGCTTGAATACCTTAAAATCATGGAAACTTGTTTTCTAGAGGGGTTGGAAATCTATCGTCATTTCTCTGGCAAGCCATCGACCCAAAGATGGATCCTTGATATAGGTACTGGATCCCTGGCCATATACCCAATTGTAGGAACATACATAAGCGATCGAAACCACTTTATTGCTACGGAAATCAATCGGACTTCCCTTAATCATGCCAAAGCGCAAATATCGCAAAGTTCAATGCCAAGGATACACTTGATCGAGCCCGAATCTCCCAATTTGGTACCTGTCAAGAAAATTGAGCAACTGCTTCAGAACCACTCGGTGGTATATACAGTTTGCAACCCACCGTTTTATTCCGACCCAGCTGATCTCCAGCAACGAGAGAAGTTCAAATCTGTCAAACCGAACCAATTAGTTGCATGTTCCTCGGAACTTTATTGCCCCGGCGGTGAGGTGCAGTTTCTCAAACAGCTCATTGACGAAACCGTTTCTCTTAAAAACCATCCGAACTTCGTAGATACATGGTACAGTAGTCTTGTGGGGATACTTTCAGATGTGTATACCTTGAAAGATTACCTACAGGACAAAGGTATTGACAACATACATGTAGAAGCGTTCGGACACAAAACAAAGCGGTGGATATTGGCATGGAATCTCAATTCTGGGTTAGTACCCATGCCGCTACATGACCCTGCAGGGCACAAATCTGAGACAATTCAGGAAAAACCGAAGGTTCCGCTTAGTAAGTTAGTGAGTTTATGTCTCAAAAGGTTGCATCAAAGTCACCCATTTGAGTACAAATTGTTACAGGGCTACGGAGGCTTATTGTACTTGGTCACACGTCAGCCGACATGGTGGAGGCGTTACAGGCGCCAGCGGCCCAATTTGGACCTTATCGTATTGAGGATTGTCGGAATTAAGCCCCAAAACATCCGGGTGATCCACCGCACTCGTGATTCAACTGACATAATAAATAGTATGTCTAGATTACTTTGCGCAGCATGCAATGAATTTGAGCCGGAAGTCGCTCGTAATGGCTTATGAATATGTAAGTAGCTGCAAATAGCAACCGGGGTATAAAAAGCATAAATTTCCTCAAGTTTTCGATACTGTCAAGAACTAGAGTTGTAATGAGTGAACAAATAATAAACACAAGGTCGCAGCCACAGGCTTACAAAACCTATCCTAGCACCATAAACAAACTCCCTAAAATCCCTCGTACTCTTTACAGTTACTACTATAACTTCTTGCCCTTTGGGGTCTTGTCTCCAGAAGAGGAATGGGCGGTCAATGCATTTAACTTGGTCATTTTTGGTCTGATTATTTACTTTACCATCTGGAATCTTCCGCGGCTTGTAGCGCAAGCCTACTACTTCATTCAATTTTTTTGCTCCAACATATTGACAAGTCTTAACTTGATATTTTCCACCTATGTGATAGGAAGAAACACCCTAGGAAAGAAGGAAGAGAAGTAATGCAAGAAATCACCTGACTTTTCGCCCCACACCTATTTCGACCTAATTAACCACTTGAACCTGTTGACCAGACTCTTTAACAACCGAATATCCCACTTAATTGACTTCAGATATCTTCTAGTAATTTTATGAATACACGACTAATGTTATGACTAACACAATTTACGACTCGTTGGAGGCTTACTTGAATCTGTTGCCAACTACATTATGGTCTGGGTCAATAAGCCACAAGCGCAAGTGAGTCACCTTCGTATTATGTAGCAGTTTTAGTTTGCTCCAGAGACAACACTTTATTAGCTGATTATTCTGATCATTGAATTTCTATTATACACTGCTTACTCTTTATCCAAATAAGGCCCAGTCGTGCACCTGGTACGACTGGCTGATGCTCTTCAACAACTCGTAAGCGGGCCATGAAGGACCTACTTCCTGGTCTAAATTGGCTACCGGTACGTTTACTGACACCACGACATCGGTGTTTGCTCTGTTTATCCTTATCAAACTGATCAATGTAACTACTCCTCCAGGAGCATCCGCCTCTTTACTGTCTCTGCGCGGGTTGCGACTAGTCACAAAGCTCAAGAATGCATCGAAACCGTCACGAGTGGCCGTTTTTTCCACAAACTGGTTTTCGCTCTCGGGAGATAGGTCTTCTAGATGTACTTTGATGGCCTTTTCATACTCGCGTTCGTCCACCATTTCTAAAAGATCAAAGATAATGGACTGGTCATATTTGGCATTGCCGCCCTCTTGCTCCAAAATAAACACTTCCTGGGTATCAGGCACTTGTCTGAACTTTGAGACATCTACTAGCTTGGCATCGCCGCTGTCAATGTCACAGCTGATCGCCCCTCCGTATAACTGAACCATTGTGGTGCTGCTGATGGCCTAATCTTAGTAAAATTTGATGCGCTTAAATTTAAGTTGTGTGCAGGACGTGTCCAGGTGACGTTGAGATGTCTAAATTCCCGTCAAACAGAGAGAATCAGGTCCGCGGTATCACAACAACACGATGTCGAACTACTACACCAAGCGAAGAAGGCCGTTTTTGATCACGTTCTTGGTGCTTGTAGTGATTCTCGTCGTCACGAAGATCACCACATCCAAAAATTCGGGGAAAAACTTGCAGGAGGTGTTGCAGAATATCCCCAACGAAAACATCTTGGGATTGTCCAACTTGATCTACAATGAAAACGAAAAGAGTCAAGACGAGTTTTTGGCCAAGTTGGAAAAGTTGAATTCCAAATATTTCTTGAAGCAAGAAGAAAGAATGACGAAGTTGGAGAAGCAAAATGAGATGTTGATTGAACAGATCAGGATGCTCAAAACTCCTCCATCCACTTCTTCGTTGCGTGAAAAATTGGTCTACTTGTACCCTTACGATCCAACAGTCAAGTTTCCAGCATACATTTGGCAAACTTGGAAGCATGGCTTGAACGACGAGAGGTTTGAAGAGCTTTACCGTGACGGGGAAAGCCAGTGGGCCTGGAAAAATCCTGGGTTTGTGCACGAGCTTTTCAACGATGACACGTCACATACCATGATAAAACACTTGTATCACCAGATTCCTGAAATCATAGAGACGTATCTGAGCTTGCCTGAAGTCATTTTGCGTATGGACTTTTTCCGTTATCTTATTCTTTTTGCCAAAGGAGGTGTTTATTCAGATATTGATACCTATCCGCTCCAGCCAATTCCTAACTGGATCCCGGAAAATGTAAGTCCCGACGAATTGGGGATGATTATTGGTATAGAAACCGATAGTTCCTCTGCCAACTGGAGGTCGGAGTCTGTCCGCAGATTGCAGTTCTGCCAGTTTGTGATCCAGGCAAAGCCTGGGCACCCCATTTTGCGTGAAATCATCGCCGCAATTGTAGAAGACACCTTGCACAAAAAGAGTGAATTGCTGAACAACGACGAGTTGAAATTAGAGGGCAGTTCCAACCAGAAGAGTCTTGAAATATCCAAGTGGACAGGCTCGGGTAAATGGACCGACGTGGTCATGTACTACTTCAACGACTACTTACAGTCCTCTATTTTCCAAAAAATCACCTGGAAAGAGTTCCACGACTTGAAGATCCCCAAATTGGTCAGTGATATCTTGGTCTTGCCAATTCACTCTTTTGCCAGTGAGATCGAGATTCCTAAAGATGGAAAGATCGAAGACCCATTGGCTTTTGTCAAGCATTACTCCGCCAAAATATGGAAAACGACCTAGACTTACATATGCATAATTTGGTTGAGTTGGTCTTCCGTATTTGTCGGACACTTCTCTGGGCTTGTAGATAACGGCACTGTATTTTCAATAGACGAATTGTATTACATTAAGCGTGTAGAATGAGAAATTAGATAATATGAAGTTAAACCTTAATAAGCTTGGCTTAATATAGAGATTGTCTGGGCAGGTCAATTTGAAGGAGATAGAAGAATAATATGAAAAGTGGACGAGAATACAGTGAACGAACTCAAGACCTCTTTCATATTGTGAGATTGCGCAAATAGCCAGACTGGTTTTGTACACAGATTTACAAGTAGGGGAGCTCTCTAGGCTTGGATCCAAGCTGGTTGGAATATAACTGTGTTTCGCAAATGTCTTGTAATTCATGTGGAAATAGTTTTAGAAGTCCAATCGAGGCTCAAATTTAATGAACAGTATTGGCTTCGAAACAGTTCAATCTCTGGCCATTTAATTTAGTGATATATTATTGGAAACGTCAAGGCATATCCTTTGTAGTAAATTTACTGATTCAGTATGTAGTATTGGCAATACTAAAACTACTTAAGTCGTGACCATTTTGATCTTCAACAAGGATTGTTATTCGCTCTGCACGGTTGGTAATTAACTACAATCTTCATCAAATCTCGATTTCCATATATACACAACTTCGAATTTTCGAAAAGAAATTTATAAAAAGAATAACGTACTGTACTTATCTTGCCTACTGCTCAGCCGATTATGTTCCGCAGCTAGGTCACATCTGAATCTCGAGAGTTAATTCGTACATTCTGTATATTCGTTTTTGCGCACTTGTTTTGGGTGCAAAATTCATTATGCTGGATCATAGCATATCATGACTTGATACTATTTAAGGACCACAAATCGCCAGTTATATCTTCAAACATCACTTTACACTATTAAACCTTCTAAAAAAACCAATCTTATTTCAATTGCTCGCAAAACTATTGATTCCGATACCTTTCAGCCCCTCATGACACCTAATACCGAAATCCTGTTTGATACTGACCTAGCCAAATACCCTACTAATCAAATGGTATTATTTTCTTCTTATAATGATACCAAAAGGGACTTCGAATCTGGATTACTTACTAATTACCCTATTAGAGTATTTTCCGATTCCAAGAAAAAGACTTCTAGCCTAAGCTACGAACTCGAGCTGCTTCACCTTTGGCATTCTAACATTAGCTTTTGGGCCGCAAGTATGAGTCGTTTGCTTAACACAGTAGTCGACAAGCAGAAAGAATCTGCAGACCTGCTTGATACAGTCAAGTTTTCCCTGAATATTCTGGCCATTGATAAAATAGTGGAGATCAGTAATAATCAGCCCGAATCGAAAATAGAAATAGTAAGTCCTACAGAGGAGCTATTCTGCGCTTCCGACTACTATACACATGCATCCTTTGACTTTCTTGACGATGATTCAGATATCAAGTTTGGATCGTACAATTATGTACCGCTAAAATCCAGCCTTAATAGAAAAACTTTAAGTCTGGTAATTTCTCCTGGAACTAGGGTAAAATTACGCAAGATGGAAGCAATTTACCCTAGCTCGTGGTTCTCGCCAATAATGAGAGAGGCGAACCTTATTGTAGATAAATTACTGGAGGATTGAATAATTTTCTGTCTATAACAATAATAAAAATATTATAAAATCTAGTAACGACTCTTGAGAACGATACTTATTCGAACAGCGTTAGGAGAATATTGATACGCCGAAGTAGCCAAAGAAGACAGTACTCGATCATTCACTCAAGGTATTTAAAAAATTTGAAGAAGACAAAACAGAAAAATAACTAAATAATTAGATCTTTGCGTTTGTAATATTTTCTTCCCAACTGATCTACTCAAGTCTAACTAGTTCTAGAGCTATTCTACTCTGATTTCTTCTTTTCTGGTGCCGATACTCTACGTAATGCCACAGACAACAACTTGTAAGCAATGAGAGCAAATCCGAAAATGACAGAAATCGATGTCAACTTGTGGACATGAGCAAAGTTTGAAGTACCATGAGGAATGTCTACTTGTAGGAGTCCTGTGTCTGGATAAGTGCTGGTATGGTTAAAGTGGTAAAATACGGTACCATTTGTAAAATATTGTTCGTAGCTTCCTCCGATATCGCCTCTATTATCAAAGGGTGACGTTTCCAAAAGGTGAGAGTCGGAAACTTCACAAGCCACAAAGATTTCAGGCAACGAATTGTACACAGTGGTGGACTTGACGCCTTCTTGGGGTCTGAGGTACCTAGAATGAAAGGTAAAGTCTATATCAGTGGTGACAAAGTCATCGAATTCAAGCAAAAGCTCGTTTCCCCATTCTTTGACCAGGTATTCCGGAGCCTCAAGCTCGGTTTTGCCAGCGTTGATGACTAGATCGGAGCCGACTGGAATCGACTGATATTTGTCGAATATGAGCGATTTCTCCAATTGAAGATAGTAGTACAACTTACACTCAGTAACGTCGTCATCGGTGGGAGCAGTAGTGCCATTGAGAAACGACGAATGAAGAATAGGATGAAGTCCGTTGGGCTTGAAATATGTCTGGATTTGGTCAGAAAAGTGACGGTGTCTAGGCTTTACGTGGAACATGGTTTTGAACAAGTTTTGATCCAGATCGTCGTTCTCGTTCAAGACTACTCGAAGGCCCGAAAGCATCAAATCGTCCGGGGAAGTGATCTGTTTATCGAGAAGAAAAAGACCAATTTCTTTGGAAACACCAGGTTCGGATTTCACAGTGAGGTCATCAGTGGTCTTGCTGACATGTTTTATAGTCAACCCACTCTTTTCGTAGGTCAAGTCAATGACAGATGCATATGGGTCAAGCCATTTTTCAGAGTCTTGATCCTTCAATATCGAAGTGAGATCTAACGTGATAGTAGAATCAATGTTATGGTAGTATAAGGCTCCATAAACAGGAATCCAATTGTCCTTTTCAAGCCTCAAGCCCAATATTTCCTCGGTCAATTGCCCCACCTGCTCGAAGAATTGTTTTCGTTCTTCCGCACTCCTAATACCTTCTCTTGGTGCCAAATATATTCCCACACCGCGAATGCCTGGATAATTGAACACGGGATTCAGATCTATGTCTTCCAGGTGCTTGATTTGCACTCTTACTTTTTTTATAAGTGGGTACTTTTGGTGGGCAATTACCAGTGGCGGAACAACCGTTTTATGCTCTACGAAAAAACCCTCGGAGGGCAGTTTCAATACTAAGCTCTGTTTGTCAACATGATTGATGATGTTGTCATGTGAATCGCTGGGGTTGAAGAGCGTTATTCTTTGTCTAAACATGGTACTGACAAGCAGCCTTTTGAATGTTGAAGGCGATCTTGATAGTAGTGCGGTGCTTATGTGCAGGAGATAACCATCACGATAGCGCACAATAGAAAGAGACTGAGAGTGTAGATTAGGTTCTAGGATACTAGCTACCTTGTTAGCCGCCTTGATGTCAAGGGTGGGGACTACTCGATCTGAATTTCAACAGCTGAGATATAGGTTGGCCAAAGCTCGCTCACCTCAGGACGCATCAAGATGCCGACTATTACTATTCACAAAAGAATTACTTGCTGAAACGTAGAGACCGTAAATAGTAGGACTCTGAACTCTCGGAAGTTCTCTCGTAGAATTACCTATTAGCCTATTCCAAGTCAAACCTCAACGTACACTGAGATACATATGACAGCGTATGTTCACCTACATCAAAATCAAGGTACTCCACTGCCTATTCCTGCAATCTGAATCATATACGTCGTGCAGAAGAAGCTCTAAAATACATCGTGTTGAAATTGGCAGTGTAAGGGCAACCCTGCGTTTCCTGCGTTTCAATTTGATCCCGCATAAAGTCGCATCTTATTTTTCATGCCTTAAATGTTCTACGCTTTTGAACTCGAAAGCAATGGGCATTGAAATTACGTGGCCAGTAACCAGAATAGACCGTTACCACTAGATTGCTAGCGTTGAGAAATTGGGCTCAAATAGATGCGTGGTGAGGAGCAATTATTCTCAGGGAACTGTTGTGTGATATTTGCCGAGATACGGGTTACTAATAAGAGGGATTAAAACATCACGCCACTCTCCGTAACGGGTTAAGAACAAAGGTCGCTTCTTCCGAGATCTGGCTCCGCATCAAATTGCAAGCCAAAAAAACTAATATGGAATTTCTCGACCCGTGCGGGCTTAAGCATAAGTCGATAGCCCACCATGGACACGGCCTTAGGGCGAAAGCGGTTATCACATGATTGGAACGGTATATAGCCCACTTTGACTACGTGCTACTGTAGCTTTGATCTAACAATAGACATTGGGGCGCTTAGAAATTAGTTCTGTTAAACTCGGCCCCATTTTCGTGTCTCATCATGATTGCGAGCATTTACTCGCTACCCCGAAAAAATGACTTTCGGAGTAAAAGAGGGGAGAAGAGGGACTTCGCTAACAGAAGGAACTACTAGCTCAGCTACTTATACCTGAGAAGCAACCCTTGCTTAGTTGTATCGTCTACTATAAAGTAGTCGGTTAAGCCGTCTTATCAATCTCATCGACACATGGGGGACATGCGGGGAGCTACTTGATCGAAGCTTTTTGGTTAATTTTTTAGCAATATTGCGGAGACGGAGGCGTCTAAACGACTTTAACGACATTTTTTTATCTTGAGCCAAAGCACAGAAAAAATTACATCTCCATAACCACTCCATAAATTCCCCACACTGCGAATTAATGCCTAGACTTAGGGGGCCAAGTATCATTCGTACTTGATTCTGAGCACCAACCTATGGATGGAGAAAAACGATATACGGTGGAGAATAATCGAAACGTGTGACACGACCAAGCTTTTGCCAAGTATTATAACCACCTTCCCCATGTTTCGTGTGGTGGAGTATGGAGAAAAAATATTTGGCATTGTAACGTTTTGAGCGTTTTTTTTTTCAATTAGCTTAGTTGATAATGATTAACTTATACCAAAGTTTATTTTTTATATGTCTATACACAGAATAGCCCAGAATAACCAGTTTCCAAGAAGAATTAAATACAACATAACCAAGAGGTTGCAAAAGATAAAAATGTTGGGGCACAGTAGCGTCTTGTAATCTCCACACTTACTCAATCATGTACCGCAATGTTTCGACAAGTTCGTGGAAGTCCTTGTTGCGAATAAATTGAGATTCCAACATGTTCTTGAACAAGGTAACATCATTGTTGGCGATTTGTGTGGATACTTTGAGGGTTGATTCGATATGGGTGTAATGGTCATTGGTTTTTTTGGCAAAAGCTTCATCTGGAGTCTTGCCACATTGATTATTCTGGATAACCAAGTTGTAGTCGTATAACATATCTATTATTTCATCAATAACCCCATTCAAACCATCGCTTCCGCTCAAGTATTGATCGATCACTGAATTGAATTCATTTTTGGCCACAACTAACATCTGTAAACTTTTATCAGTTTTGAATGTAGAGTTGATATGGGCGATAATTTCGATCACCTTTTTATTGAAATTGGTGATGATGTTGGTGAACTTATCAGCTTGTGCTGAAAAGTCCTCCAACTTTTTGAGAACGGTATCATTGAATGCCGGATCTAATGTACCGATAGGACACAACACTTTGTGTTGTTCAAAGGATGCAAAATCGTAGTTTAAAAAGTTTTCATTTAAGTTGCACAAGTTGTTGGCAAAAAAAAGTTCATTGGAAAAAAACTGGGACAAGACGTAGTGACAGTCTTGGTTTTTGAATAATGCTGGCATGAGGGCTTTGAGGTCAGTGTAATGTAAGGATGGAATAGTCGGCACACTTTTACTATGAACTGATGATGCAGGGTAGTAGTAGTTGCGCAGGTAATCGGATGTAACGCCGGCAGATTCTCCGATAGACAGAAGAGATCCAGTCTCGTCTTCGGAAATTATCGATTCAGCATCATCCTCTTCGGTGTAGTAATAGTTGTGTAAGGTGAACTTGAGGCTATCAGGGTTGGTTGTGGTAGTGGTTGCAGTAGCGGTGGCAGCAGCAGAGGCAGAGGTCAAATTGGTTGACGAAAAGGAGCAATCCGAAGAGCCGGTCACTTTCGGTGCCACCCCTGATAATGAAGGCCCCACATTCACCAGGGCTGGTGGAGGTGGGGTAGTTTTATTTGATTTTGTTTCGTATGCACACATCATCTCTTACAACAATTTTTTAGATATGATTCAAATTGGATCAGCAGCGGATTGAGATCATTTATACTTTCAATCTTCGAAACTGAACCGCCTGAGGAATAAGTTGCAGCAAAAGCAACAACGCGAAAAAAGTATGCAAGGCTTAAAAATGTCGCAGATTGAGCCCGCCTGTCGCATTTCCACCAGAAAAACGCCTTTGCAGTGTGGTCTCTCCGGTTAACTAGTAACAGACACGACCGCAATAATTTCAAACGCTTGATACGTAATTGTAGACGAGTAACATGGTCCGAGAGAGATACTTACTACGGTGTATGTGTTAATCTCCATATTCTCTCCTCTCTATTTCGTACTTGGCCCCAAGCTTTGTTGCAAGGGATCCCCGCCATGCCGTGGACAATCTTTTTTGGGGCCTAGCTCTAGTTCTTGCGGGGAAATAGAAACTCATCGATCTTGCAAGTAGAGATAGATGTGCTTACAGTATGTATGACAACTAGTACCACTAGCCACGTATAATTGAATTCTCTAGGCGAATTAAGAGCTCGTATCTCGCCAATGCACTTCGAGGCAATGCAACAGCGCAGCAACTATAGAGCTTCTTGCTCATCATATTTTGCCCAGACTACATACTAAAGGGATGCGCAAGGATTTCCACCCAGATAGCTGGTGAGCAGTCACGTGTGTGTGGCAGGTGGAACTCCACAAGTGCAATAGTGAAATGGGGCTGTGTATAGGGTCAAAACGACATTACTCGGTTACATGTTCGCTGAGATCACCCGCCGTGGTATATAGCAAGCTACTACGTCAAAGTCATACATACCATCTAGTTATGAACGCTCAAACAGTCCGAAGTCCGTTATTGCTCAGGGTCTGCCAAACGAAAGCAATTGTTCCGAAAAACGCGCCTCAGACAGGTATTGACCTTCCCCCGGAGTCTCGCTAGATCGGCTTAAGGGTTTTGTGGCGGTGTAAACGGGTGGAGTCCCTGAGCTAGATTTATGATCAGTACTTCAAAGATACACTACTACAACTGAAATCCGACATCGTTGGCTTGGATACGAATTTCATTAGACATTTCGCTAAAGACCATTTCTGTGCACCCACCCGCAATCTGACCTGCTAAGATTGCGAAAAATCCAGATAACAACTTCTGTACCGCAGTCATTTTCTTTTTCTGATTGTTTTTTCTTATTTTTTTTTTGAGACGTTATTATCATAGATAACTGAGGCAGTTCCCGGTTTCTGAATGACTTAAGCCTACACGTTCCTGACTGATAAAATAAGCATTACAATTTAGCATTATAGATTACGAACTTTGAGGCATCGATAGCGACATGTTCAATAAGCCGTATGATGTAGCTCAGAGTTAGTCAAATGACTATGCTATTCATACTGTAAGTTTCTTTACTAGCAGCATGGCAACGACTACTACGTCACTAAAGGTTGCATGTATCTTCGGAGTTCTTCGGTATTGTCCACTTTATGAGCGTGGTCCAGAACCCTTTCGATATCTTTGTTAGCAATCTCCCCTATTCGCGCAGCAATAATCTCGCTTCTTTTCGCGGCGCCTCGCTTAAATATTTGCAGCCTTTTCTCAACAATATAAACAAACTCGCGCGGGCGGAAGTTCAGCCGTTTCATATCTCACGTTCTTTTCTTCTTAATTCTTACTTTTGCACTACAATAGGTCTTGGTACGTTTCATGTATTCTATAACTCATCGTGGCCCTTGTCACCACCAAGCAGTTCTCTAAACTTACTGCTTCCCCCAGGATAAAGCACCTTATACTCAATAAATAAGTCACCAAACAAATCGGTTTCCCTGTTTTCATTATCTTCCAAAGGCATACCCTTACCTTTGATAACTTCAATTTCGCCATCCATTATCGTTTGGCCAGCATCTCTCTTCAACGTCAACTCTTCTTCACCTTCCTCGTCCGAGAGGTGGCGGATCTTTCTAGACCATCCACCCAATGCGGCTTCCTTTAATGTCAACACCTCAGTACGATACAAGTGCTCGTTGATTCTACGGTATCCCCAGCCTTTGCTGAATTCTTCGCGCAAGTTGATTATCAAATCTCCCGGTTGCAATCCCGGTTGCTGGTCGCCTTCTCCTTCCAAAACGATGTTGGAATCTCTCTTGGAACCTGGCTTTATATACACGTCGTAATGACGCTTGCCCTGTACCTTTCCATGTCCTTTACATTGTTTACATTTGTGCACAATTATGTTTCCCTTACCTCCACATTTGTCACAACCAACAGTGACCTGTTGCACCATGCCAAAGCCTAGCTGCTTTGTCACCCTGATGTGTCCGCTACCGTTACATTGATCACATTGATGGCGTTCTTGGTCTTCGGATCCGGTACCATGGCACTTTTCACAGAGATTGGACATCTCTACATCAAATTCAATTAAGTGACCATTGTAGAAGTCTTTCAATGGGATATGGATATTGACCAGAGTACTGTCTGCCTTTCTTGGTCCGCCCTGGCCCTGGCCTCCGAAAAACTGTCCAAACATGTCATTGAAATCAAAGTGTGGTTGTTGTGGACGGCCATTGGGGTCACCGAATTGATCGTAGTTGGCTCTTTTTTCGGGGTTACTCAATACTTCGTAGGCTTCACCAATATCCAAGAATTTTTCGGCAGCTTCTTCATTGTTGGGATTCTTATCTGGGTGATACTTGAGACTAAGTTTTCTGTAGGCAGTCTTGATTTGCTTTTCATTGCATGACTTGTCAAGTCCCAAGACCTTGTAGAAGTCTTTCGCCATTACCAGCATGAGAAGGCCGCATATGGCCAACAAAAAGAATAGAAACCGCATTCTACTTCCCTGGTTCAAGTATACCTTAGCTCAACTGCTAAATGTACTTCAACTTCCACGTCATTGAATGAGTCACGTGAACAACGTACCATCCACGTCATTCGATGAGCACGTGAGCTTTAAAGCCGCTCGGACTATACCGCGACTGTGATACCTTCCTCTGAAATGGATCTGAGCAGGCTTTTACACACACGAGGCTGTGGTAAGCAAACTTGAAACATAAAATTGACATCGAATTAGCTCTCGAAGATTATTCTGTGTCTCATTCCGCTCCCAAAAAAATATAGCAGAGGTATAGCCCACTACATCACTACATGCACAGAACATTCTCCTTGAGTAATGATCCCCTTGGTTTCTTTTAAACCCCTAACTCACTAACTCGCCTGCGACACTGACGATGCTTGATTGCTGCGAGGCACGGCGCTAGAGTGCATAAATCTGTTGCGGTTGCATGGGTGGACCAAAAACTAAACAATTGACCGCAATGCGCCACATGCACTAACGAGAAGAGGCTTCCTTATCGATTGCCTGACACTCATCAACTTCATCACACACTTTTGCGAAGAGCTCTTATCAATTTCCTGTCAAATATCAGCTTCACACCTTTCGACTTATCGGTATTTGGTCCATGCACGACTCGCTATCGTACTCCCCACAAATTGACATCTTTGAATTAAGCGAAATTGACACAGCGATGACTTATCGATGGGAGTGTGCACCAGTGACTATTCGATTGTCACTACGCGATGAAATATACGGGCTATCAGGAGTACATTTGGTACTATTGAATTCAGATACTGACAAATTAGGATTCGACAACATCATCACTTTTAGTAACATTGATATACCCAAGGAGAATGACGTAAGGGTCAGTGTTTGTGCTAGTCAATCGTCCGATATCAAAGACGATTTCACAGTGAGCTGGTATCCTGCAAAAATCGTGAATGTATATCCACTTCCTAATATAGTTTCAGATCAAATCACGTACTTTCGGCAAAATGGATTCAATTTGGTCCCACAGGATACCGAGAGATCCAAGTCATTATCAATATTGAAGCTTGGACTTGTGAATACCCAAGTACAAGAGATGTTTTATAAGCTCAACAAGTATAGCTCCATAGCGTTTTCGCCAAATGTTTCCCAAATTGGTCATCCCATACAGATAACCTCTTCACCATTCAGCTTCACAAATACTTTACTATTCTCAAACTTTCGATCGGAGGGTATTATCAATTACATACTGGGAGACACCACCAATCCGGCAGCATATCTAACTGATATCAAATACTTGGATAATATGATTGGCGGACTTGCAAATTACAGCAAATCAGAAATGTCAATTGGACTTGTGTTGGGATCATTGCGAAAAGCAAATGGTGATGGCGATTTAACGGTCATCATTCCTTGGGCCTTGATATGGAATGAAATTCTACCCAAATCTTTTGATGATACTAATCTGCACGAAATTGTGAAAGCCCTACAACCAAACAAGCTATTCTCTCATCTGCTCAATTCCTTTCGAGATGTGCCCATTAGGTCTAGTGTTCCTTCAAACGTAACTTTTCCTCTTCAAGTCAAAGAGAGGTTCAGCAACTCATGGGGATCTTGCGTGTACTACGACGCCAATACTATCATCACCAATCATCATGTCCTCAAACCATATTTAATCAACCCAACGCTGGTTGTAGAGATACACTTGGCTACAGGAAATTCTATTATTTTGGACCGACAAAAGGATCGCATAATTACCCCAGCAGAGTCCTTGTTGGACCTTTCATTCGTATGTCTTTCTGAAGATAATAGCCAAAGACTCAAAGATGCTTCGCTCGTGCCAGCAAAACATGGGTCTAATTATAATGTTGGAGATAAAGTTTATTCTGTGGGCTATGGACTTTTTTTCAACTCCAAAAACATTCGTCCAATTACATCCACTGGCATCATTAATACAGCATTAAGTGTGCCTGCGACGTTGGTAGACTCTGAGAGTTGTAAATCTATGATCGTGACGTCATCCTCTTGTTGGAACGGCTCCTCCGGTGGAGGGCTATTTGATAAAAGCAACAATCTCATAGGTTTAATCTGTTCGAACGCTCAAGTATTCGTACCTAATGTTGGACCATTGCAATCTAGTAATCCTAAAACCGAAAAGTTACCTAAAGTGGCATTTGTATTACCCATTGAGCTTATCCAATATTGTTACAACATGTCTGTAAATCTGACAGTTGACTTAAATCCCAAAATCAGAGATTTATGGCAGCTCAAAAATATTCAACAAGACATTCAAATAGAGTCTTCAAAGTTCTAAGAGTGGTTGCGAATAAAATATTACAAAAAAAAAGTTGTATTAATCTATATACACTGGTTGATCTAGTGTTTCCGTACTACTCCTGGAATCATGGGTTTCAAATCAGTGATCTTAATATTTCTATCCACTTCCTTGCTTTTGAGATCGTTAGGGCCGTTACTATATTCATTACCGTAAGCCGTATTATAGTTTCTTCCTTTTAGTATGGAAGGGAGTACAGGTACATCACTTGGACCGCCAAGATTAGCTGGAGTTCCACTCGATGAAAGAATTGGAGGTCGGTTCATTGTTGGTTTCGAATGGTAGTTTGTATCAGGTTTCATGTTTCCTCCAGTGCTCAGGTTTTTCATCACAGAACGGTTCGAAGATGAGGAACTCAGGGACGAATTTGACATTGCAGGACTAATACTATTGGTTTGGTCGATATTGTTTGCGTTGGCCAACAAGCCCAAGGTTATGGAGTTGGCCCGTCGATAACTATTATTTCCCATCATATGATCAAAATCGCTATTCAAAACATTGTATGAGTTGGAGTAGTTCATGAACATCGGATTGTGGGACATTCCGTTATTGTTAGGATTATTGGTATATTGCATTGTTGCAACTGTTGCAGCTGCTGCAGTTGCTGAAGGATCTAAATTATTCATAGGCGGGCCGTAAGAGTTCACGCCATATAAGTTTGAGCCGTGTGGACCAGCTGCAAATCTTTTCTCCTGTATGAATTTTGGCATATCATTTTGAATCAAATCATTAATAAACTTATTAACGTCTGCTTTCAATAAAGACAAATTGTTAACTGAGTATCGATAAGTACTGGATGTGCAGTTGTTTTTCATTGGATAAGACCCCGATATGCTTGCTGCCGTTTTTCCGTCGATTTTGCATTTGTTGGTGATCTCGTTTTTGATCAAATTCATCCAACTTTCATAGATCAGATCAAATTTGAGCTTGAGAATCCAAAACCATTTATGATTGAATAAGAACTCTTCGTCTTTACCAGCATCTGAAAATTGACTATTACCGTAATTTGAACCTTTTTCAATATTCAATTTCTTCGATAAGGCTTTCTTGTTGTCCAACAATAGATATACAAGGTTTTGTAAAATATAATTGTCGTCGAATATGCTAGGGTTGTTCCACATCATAATCATTACCTTATGCATTATCATGTACCATTCGACGATAAATACACTAATGAAGTTGAGTTGCAACACATTGTATTTGGACAAGTCAACAATATCCAAATTCAAGTACTTGGTGAAAAAAATGATCGGGAAACTGATAATACTTAAATTGTTATTGATTTCGATTGGATTTTGCTTTGGGTTGAAGTAATTTGCAAGATTCAAGCTTAATGAATTATTTTGAGGATTTGGGGCTAATAAGTATGCAAGAAAGTATTGGTTGATAGGAAAATTCATATTGATTTCTTGAATCGTTATGCTCAATAACTCCCAATTATAAAAATGAGAGGGAATGAATAGATAGTTGTTGAGCAATTCGTGAAATTTAGAAGGGCTATTGATGATAATATTTTTCTTGAACAATTCAAATAGCTTCACAGCTTTTTCATGTTTCTGATCGTTATTGGAAATTGAGCTGGTAGTAGCAACTGACAGCAATGAAGAATGACGCGATCCTTCGAAGACTTGCAGTGGGTTGTTGGTTAATGTATCATGCACATTGATAGACTTGTTGATCAATATTATTGCATTGTGAAGGTAGTTTCCAGTGGTGTAGATCAAGAAATTATCACCATTTATGAGGGATTTCAATTCATTTGATAATGTAGCAATTATAATTGTGTTTAAGAATCTTGCCTCGTTATTAGTTTGGGGCCTGTTCAACGAAATGAATGATTTAGAAAGCTTCATCATAACCAGGGATAAAATTGCACTCTCTCCGGTATCTAGAGAAGTTCTTTCTGAGTCGCTGCTATTGGAATCAGCAGAAATCACCTTTTTATTAATGAAAAAGGAATAAAACTTGGGAGGATTCTTCTTTAGATAAGTTGACAAAAGAATATAAATATTCCAAAACATACTCAAATTAGCATCAAGAATATTATCGTTTGAGCAGCTCATGGTATTGAGGTTGGATAATATTATAAAGCTGATATCGTTGAGGTAATTCAATATGATATCATCATTTATGAGGGTTCCTTCTTCTTCGAATTCTTCACTATCAAACTTTCCATAATCAAATTCGAGGAAAATGTATGACAACAAGTAGAGATTATTCAATATTTCAATCTGGTCCAAAACATTATTGTTGTTGTTATAATTAGGAATCAACTTTCTAATTAAAAGATTCCACGATTGCAAAAAGAACTTTATCGCGAGTTTGTGCTTGTCGTTGCAACAATAGCCTAAAGATATGATTGCGTACAAAATACCAATTTTGAAATAACTTATCTCATTCTTCTTTTTGCCGGAGCTAAATTCATGCAAGCCCGACTCGTAGTCTCCATGCTGAGGGAGGGGATGAGTATTATTGACATTGAACGAGTTGAGATATTGGAATAGATCTTTTAACAACCGATCGAATATCTTGTAATCCACTTCAGATGATAGCAAATTAACGTATCCAATCAAAAAATAATCATTCAATTGATATTCTATGTTTGAAGGATCAAAGCTTCCCAAAAGTGTCTCCAATTTCCTAGTGATAGAGAGTAAGTGGATCAAATCGTGATTTATAAGTGGTTCGGCGTTAGCATCCATACTCTTTTTTCTCTTCGGGGGTGGTCCGGTGTCGGGATTTATTATTTGGCTTGAGTTGTTATTAGAAGATACATCGTTCGAAGACGGTATTCCTTCATTAGAATTGTCAACTCTCAATTGCGATTCGCTTACCAGCAACCGTTCGCCATAAAGTTGTTGTGGATAATGCTGAGACTGGATCTGCAGCTGTTGTTGCTCAGAAGCATTTTGTTGCAGCTGCGAACCTTGTGTGTCTTGTTTGACCTGTTGTATCTGTGAGGCGCTCAATTGGAAATTGTGCACAGTTCTACAGTGTCTTTGCAACAAGTCTCTTCTTACAAAGGACGAGGTGCAGTTCAAGCAATGGAATGGCTTTTCATTGGTATGGGACCTTTCGTGTCGCTGCTTGTGTTCAGATCTGGTGAATGCCCTTGCACAAAAGGCACAAATATACTTTTTAGTAGCCATGGATGATTAAGGTCTTGACTTATAGTGGGGAAACCTTCTCGGTTGGTATACTGGGCCTATAGGTTTGAGTATATATTTGAATATGTGTATTTATGTGGTGTTATCAATGCATATAGGGTGATATATATGGGTACAGATCAATTAAATCCACAGCTTTAATAGACTTTAGCTAAATCTTTCCGCCAAACTCTTGTGCCCGCTTTTGATGGCTTCTTATATTAATGCAAAAAAATTAATTCACAAAACAGGCAATACCCCGCATAGATGTAAGTGAACCATTCCCCTCAGTGAGATCTAAACAAATTTGGACTCAGTACCTAGTAGTGCGGCGGGGCATTGTGGAGCGATTACAGTGACAAAAGGGGTTACATCAATCGCTGAGAACCCCGCGTGGATATCGAAGCACAATGCTAATTTTAAGGTTAAAAACACGAATCTGCACAACCAGGGCAGCGCTTGGCCTAGCAAGGGCCCTGAAGAGGAAAACCTTGGAGGCTCGGAGTAGAGGAGTGGCGGGAGGGGTAGGGAGGGCTTATACATTGAACTTGGATACCAGGGAAAATGTAGGTTTAAGCTTCGTGATAGGTGGAGGCATTGCGAGCTTATTACAGAGCTGCTCATCAAGTCGAAACTGATCCCCATACACTTATCAGCCGTCGCATATTGGGAAAAAAGATTTACGACTAGCCGTAGCAAGAGATAAATGTTGCGCAAAATAAACACCGAAACTTTTGAAGTTGCGCTTTTCTATACTATCCTCGAAGTTACCTAACCTGGATTGACGACTATGTTTATTTTCTCGTCTCCCTTTGCTGTTACATTGTACATAGTTACTAGAAGGCGGTTGGCTTGCCATACCCCTTGTTCTTTCGTGTCTCCTGTTCCCTCAATACCAATAATACGCAAATCAACACAAATTCATCGTCTTGCATCTTTTTTCTACCAAAAATCTTGATTTTACCGCACCGTACAGACTTATTCAGTATTTTCACTGCTTCATCGGTAAATGTTGCAATGGGAACACTCACCAAGTATTGTTGTTCGTTCATGTAATTGTTGATCCGGCTTCGATCTTGGGTTTCGATGACATTGCTCATTGTGTTTTCTACTTGTAGTTTATGCCTACTTCTAAGCCCTTTCCAGAACACATTATTACTCAACAATTCGCACTCAGGTCTCATAATAAAGATCTTCAAAAGGCCATTTCCAAATGTAGAAGTTGTGCCCGTAACCCCCATCACTCTCATTTTGGTCCCTTTATACTCGAAATCTACACTTGGCCTGTGCGAATTATTGTTTAACAATACCACTTGGAACTCCTCCCCCTCATTCGCGCAAAATTCCAAGACATAATATGAAATGTGGTTGCTTATGACACGAAAATGCACCTTGCAGTATTCGTATTTGGTTTCGCCATGTCGATTTATTACCATAAACGGAGTCTGTCTCTTGAATATGCTCATCATGGACGTGGATGTCAGAAGGATCGCGCCCTGCTGAGCCTGCCGCGCGGGGGTTGCAGGGCACGGCTCGCCTGCGATTGCCCCGTTTGCCGCGTGTGCACGTGATCTGCCGTCCAAGACATTGGAGTTCTGGCGAGAGGCATCAAACGACTGTAGCGATTCGAACAACTCTACTCCCAGCTGAAAAAAAGTTGATATTATGGGTAATTCTCGAATGGTTGTGAACTGAGAAATCGGCTCCCCAAATACACGTACCTGATTTATCACCGTTTCGTCGGAATGGCTCGTAAATAGTGATTGGTTATCTTCGTTTCTGCTCTCCCCATTACTAATTAGGTCCAGGTTTACGAGGGTAGAAAGGGTAGCGAGCGTTTCGTTGCTGTTACGTCGCACTGAATTCGAGCCTGGCTGGTGTGAGGTTAGGTGGCGATGGTCTCCATCTGTGTTGGTGGGAGACCTGCGTTCGTCGTCGTTTTCTCTATTACGTCTTAGGATGTGATTGAACATTGGCTAGCATCACAAGACTTAGTGGGCTCCGATCGATATATAGAGAGTGGTGGGTGCACGACCTTGAGCATTCCAAAGCCAACTGTACGCTTGGTTGTAGCTGTCACTATAAGAGACAAATCTGGTCTTAGACCCGCTAAGTTATCTCGCGAAACAGCCACACTCTGTTCGCACTTTCGCTCGTACAAATTGTATGTCTAGTTTTCTTTGCAGTTTGACATCACTTGAAGCCGTTCTATTGTCGGACCGAGAATGGCTTTGTGGTCGCACTGCAGCCATTCATACCAGTGTCCATAGCACACCCCGCGTGGCAAAAGAAAATGTTTCGATAGACAACACTTCAAGGTTTAGTGTAGCTTGAGTTATCGGATTATAGTCAGTTTGGCCGAGCTCCGCAGCCACGTATGACTGATTCATAATGGTGGCTAAGACATTGCTCCCTCCTGGTCACCATTTCTCGGAATAACGCGGCTTATCGGTCTGGATCGAGGCTTATGCAATGAGTCAAATTGATCTGTACGTGTATATATAATAGGCGACATCCTGCGAAAACTTGCCGGTTCAAGTTGGCCATGTTTGGAATGAAAGAAAGTTGGGATGGGTTTCCCGTGGGTCAGATGACAGTGGTGGGACTAATCCACTTTTCTGAACCGTTAGCTCTCACGTCGCTATTTCCATATCTCTATTTCATGATAAGAGATTTTCAAATTGCGCCTACCGAAAATGACATCGCCAGGTATAGTGGATATATGGCCGCATCTTTTGGGTTTTTTCAATTTATATCCGCCCTTCAGTGGGGAAAGCTCAGTGACAGGATAGGCAGAAGGAGAGTGTTGTTGATCACGGTGACACTTTCCTTTGTTTGCATGCTTATTTTTGGCTTTGCCACCAACTTTTATGTTGCGTTGTTTGCCAGATCTCTTTCAGGAGTTTGCAACGGCAGTATGGCAGTGAAACGGACTGTCATTGGAGAAATTGCAACTGAAAAAAGACATCAAGCCTTTGCGTTTCTGATGTTGCCATTACTTTTCAATCTCGGCTCCATTATTGGCCCGGCTATCGGTGGCTCAGGGTATCTCACCAGGCCTAGGGCCCACAATCCGTATGAATCCAATCCGAGCGTGGTTGTCAATGGTGTATATGATGACTTTCTAAGCTCGCATCCCTACACTCTTCCTAGTTTGGTAGTGGCTTGTTTTCTAGCCTTTAGTGCGGTTTGCGGCTTTCTCTTTTTGGAAGAAACCCATGAGAGCCACAAGGCAAAAAGAGATATGGGGTTGGAAATGGGCGATAGGCTACTCGAGTCCTTGGGCTTCGGTCGAAAACACGAAAAGCCTCGGAAAACTACCCACAATACTGAGCAATCACCATTATTGGAAGGGCTTGTTACGTCTGATTCGGCTATGAGAAATATCATCGAAGCTGAAACTGTTCAAACTTCGAGTATCTTTACACCCAGAGTGGTGCTAGCGTTATTGGCCAATCTAATTGTAACTTTTCATTCGATTTCTTACAAAGAGTTTCTTCCTGTGTTTTTAGCCGCAAGATTCCAGAGAGAAAACCTACAATTTCCTTTTAAGATAAAAGGTGGGCTCGGGTATAACATTAGCAGTATTGGAACCTTATTGTCAACCACGGGTGTTGCCGGTATATTTATCGTCGTATTCATTTTCCCCTGGCTTGACAGAAAGTTTGGTACATTGAAAGGATACAGGTTTTCAGTCTCTCTCTTTCCTGCAGTGTATTTCTCTGTTCCATTATTGGTTTTCACCGTACCGGAGTATAATTCGATGTTTCCAGCGTGGTTCACTCCGGTATTTCTTTATGTTATATCATATTTTCACAGTTTGGCAGCCGCTACTGGAATGTCGCAAGTGTTAATATTGAACCATAGATCGGCTGCCAAAGAACACCGCGTCTATGTCAACAGTTACGCTGTAACTTTGGCTTCGTTGGCCAAGTTCACTTCTCCGTTATTATTTGGCTATTTGACTTCTTTAGGAGATTCCCTTGGTAGAAGTTGGATCACATGGTGGGTTTTGTCTTTCGTTTCAATGGCTGGTTTAGTAATCAGCTTTATCATGCAAGACTACGAAGATGAGGATGATTTGGAGAAAGTGTTAGTGTCTCCTACTGATGCCGAATTCGAAGATGAGCCCACCCAAGGAAGCAGCACCCTTGCAAAACCAACACCATAAATTCAAAATCAACTGTAATATAGTTACAAACAGGCTCCTTATAGACTCTAGAGTATTTATGTATAGAATAAAAATTGACAATATGTAGCAGGGCCCAAAGGGATTAAATAAATTCTATACGAGAATCCTAATTTGCAGCCAAAAATCAAGACGCACCTCAATCTTCTAAAAAATCGTGACCTGACTCAACTGATGCTGAAGACCGAACAATCTGATGCGAAAGCCTATACAAACTGATCTGAATAGTTCATTTCAACATTTGGTAACAACAGCAGCAAGTCAGCCCTCCATCGTAAGAAAGTGGTGATGACCCTTAGTTTCCGGGGCCCTGATGCAAGGGCTTTCAGCCCCGGGAATTAAGAGTAGAAGCACTCGGGCCTTACTGCAGAGTTCTGTTATGGTATTGTACATCGGGTGTTTAACAATTGATTCAGGGCTCGTGTCACGGTCACCCGATGTTGCGTTACACTACACCTCGCAAGCGTGGAAATACCAGTTGCAGCATGAGCAGCTACCACCTGACTTGCACTCATCTGAACTACAGGTTATAGATATACATGAGTACTCGTGTAAGGTCGAGCATAATTCCCACGGCAGGCTCGGAATAATCTATTACTATTGTTCTTGAGTCATCGCATTTCCACAATACAATTTTCATCAACAAATAGTCGGCAAAAATGGTTGTGTAGCTCGCTATTATTACCGACAGATTGCAAATTCTCGGTCCGGCAAAAATCAATTTGTCGGATGAGGAAAGAAGCTTCAAACGGATAAATCGGAAATCACAAACTGCAGCCAAAGTAAAATTTACTCTTTTCGACGTAAAGTCTAATTCAACAAAGTTGGCACATTGTGAATAAGAGCATATGGACCCTTCCCATGGTACAACATTTCACGACTATTAAAATATCAAAATACAAGACATTGCTTGTCCACAGCTAAGCCGTGAGGCTAATTTCGGGCGTGGTGCTCTCAGTGCGAGAATGAGGAGAGAGAGTTTGTTCCCCACTATGACGTTATAGTTTATTCGTTTCCCCTGGTATTACCGAATGAAAAAGCGTTAGTGCGTGAAAAAGAAACTGTTGCGGGAATTTTACAGGCCAACCAAGATAAGGCTAGTTAATTAGTGGCTACAAAAATTAGTAGCCTTACCGCATTGCAATCAGTGCTCATTGCAATAAGCGGCTATAGAATCTATGTGTAGACATCGTATAGACTAAATGACTAAACCTTGACCATCGTCCGCCATATGCTTCACATAACATGCGAACATTTATGCGTAGCAATTTCGAGCGTCGCCAAGATTAGCCCCATGTTTTTCTTCGCTCGCGAATTACTATTCTAGCTCTACATTTGGTTGACAATTTTTCAATTCAATTATATTATTAGTTAACTAAAAGAACCATCAGTGTATTGAAGCAAAAAAAACGATGAGCAGATACTATATCATGATTCCCCAATCTGATATAGTATACAACTCAAACTGAATGTAATGTCTTTGATTCCCGTCTAAAACAAAACAATTCCCGTAAGCAAAAAAAATTAACAAAAAGGTCTCCCGTCTTAAAGTAATAGATAATAATATAAGCCCAATGTATGGACGATTGGCAAAAAAAAAGGGTTACGGAAACCCAACTAGTTTCAATGGATTCATCTCAACTAATCAATTCGATAGTTCATCAAGTATGGTGATTGAACTCGAAATTCAACCAGGGTATACTTAAAATCTTTGGTTGGACTTCTTCTTCTTGAGGGCCTTTTGGATGTAGACACCGGAGACGGCACAGAATGCCAAGAAGACTAAAACGAAAACTAAAATAACACCGGCTGGGAACATTTTTGTTAAGTTTGATATAGAGAAAACTCAGAAATGAATTTAGTTTTCAGGGAGTAATTTCTTATATTTATAAGATTGTCCTTTTTTTTTTCTGTTCTGGTAAAAATTGTCAAAGATTGTCCCGATGCACGCCCATGCAATAGTGGTTTTATGGCTTTTTTATTATTTGTTTTTGTTACCAATTAGTGCTTGCTCGGGCAAACCGGACGAATTTTTTTTTTAATACCTCAACGTATGAACAAATCTACTCGGACATGTAACCTATTCCGGATCGAACCGACTAGACTACGAACATTTCATAAAGGCACAACACTATCAATGTAAGCGCGGCGTTAAGCATGATGAATCAGGCTTCATTTTCCATGGATATTCCGGAGTTTTTCGAATAAGCCGGAAAGAATGATGCTTAACGGGTGCAATCGTTTTTGCTATTTGTAAGTGCACGTTCGTGTTTTAGATAGGGCTTTGACCAACCTGCAGTCTAGAGCATTAATAGCTGGCTATAGCACGAGCGGGGCCTGTATGAAACATTGTCTCTCACACTATTTGACCTTGACTAGCTATCTATCCTGTGTTCCGCATCGGGAAGTAGTCTTGCTGTTTTGGGCCCATCGTCTATATGTCACGTGAGTCGCTATTGCAAGCTAATTAGTGTTGTATACAAAACATTACAAAACATTTCAAAACATAAATATACAATTGGTTGGCGGGAAGGGGAAACCGGCTGCTCTTCTCGCATTGGTCAATTTCTAAAGCCTGTAGTGTTTCGATATCTGCTGGGTAGATATCGGATAATGCAGCGCAACTGTCAGATTTACATTTAAATAATAAAGTACTTCATACATTGGGCTAACTAGTGGAATTGTTAAATAATCATAGCCGTCACGTGGGGTGCTCTTGTCCTGACCGGAACCAACAACCAAAAATGGGTGCAAAAAAATAATGTGTTTAAATTTAGAGGACAATTCGATCTGAAAATACCGACATACCTGAGGATTAATGATTAAAATATACGTCAGCACTCAAAGGCAAGTTCTCTCGCACTTTTTTCTAACAGTATGTTCGATCAATTATAAAGGTAAAGTGGTAATATGACTTTCGGTCTGGTATTCGAACAAATGAAATAAGCAGCTTTAATGACCAAGCTCGAAAGTATCTTCAAGCTCGTCAATTATTGAATTAATAAACCTCAAAGGACGAAGATTGGCAAGTTCACGCATAGTTCTTCGATATTGGACAATTCGTGTTAAGCCGAAAGAAGTAGTAATGGAAGTGATCATAATAGTGGACATTAGTATTGGACATTAGTAGTGGACATTAATAGTGTAGTGCATTATCGTGATTTCGTAAGGTCATCGTGAAGAGGAGACGGGTTTGTACGATGGTTTAAATTCCTCTCGTGTTAAAATTTTGGGATACTTCTCGGGTTGATCCTGAGGCTTGGACTTCGGTCGAGTCTGCGCTGCACGTTTAAGTACAGTGCTATCTCCTTGATTGGAGACTCGTCGGATCAAGCGAGAAGAACTGCTCCTCTGTTTAGTATCGAAGGGTTTCTTGGATATGGTAGTATCTGCGTTGCTACTTTCAGGTTTAGCCGTAACCGTTAGTTTCCCGGCTGAATTAGAAAGTGCATCATTCCTTGAACTAAATTTGGGTTTCACCGATGTGGTTTTACTTGTCACCTTACTTATTAATTTACTTGTCACTTTACTTTTGGCCTTCAGTCCTGGATAGGAACTACTGGCTTGTCCAGCACTTTGCCCACTGGCCACCTTTCCATTCGCATTTCTCACTTCTTCTTCCAATTGCTTAGTGCCTTCGGCACCAATATCGAATTCTTGCAAGACCTTTTTGGCTCTGCTCTTTGTGGGTTTATTAGCCGTGGATTTAGATAAATCCGGTTGTTTGGCTGCTCTTTTGGTTGCTGGTTTGTATGGTTTGGATTCGATTTTGGCCCTCTGCTTCTCCGGCTCCTTCTTGGTCAGCTGGAGATATAGCCCAATGTTCTCTCTCCATTCTTGTTTGTCCACTGAGTTTTGTAATCGGATCTTGGCTATTTTTGTAGCGGTACTCAAATCCCTATCTAAGTTACTTATTACCGGTACTCTACTCTGATATTCAATCTTCGAAAGATTAGTTTGAGTTTTGGGCTTGGGTTGCCCGAGAACAGCTCCACCCTCGCAAATTTCCAATAGCTTTACAATATCCAAAGACTCTCCCGGAGGAATAGGATCAGGTTGGGAAGGCGTAACGCACTCGAGGCCTACTTCCTTTCTCAAAACATGGTCAATGTCCACTTCAGAGAAAAAGGCACATGTTTGCGGCAATTCCTTTATGCCCAATTGTTCGCTGAACATAGCTCGGGTCCAAAGATTACTAATCTGTAGTAATAAGGCCAACTTATACTTTTGTTCTTCCTTGACCAAAAACCGGAGTTCATCGTGAACGGTTATAGCCAAGCGGGCGTCTAAGCCGTATCGTTCAATAAGATACGCCATAGATACAATAAGTAGGTGGAGGTAATCTACACCGGAGCTTTGAATAGTCCAGTTGATCCGTGAAGTAAGATACTCGTTTTTGTTAAGATTGCTGATAGTCAAGGCATCGGTAATTGCAGCACCAAGCACAGGTGTCCGAGGGTCTGGCTGACTGGCTATAGCCTCTAGAGCATTGAACATCACCGATTCCGTGCCTCCATGGTACAATTTGCGGTCCAAAAACGTTGATTTCGAGACGAGACCTTTGGTTTTCGAGTATAGCTTGGTAGCAATTTCGGCAGCTTCGCTATCACTCAACTTGGAGTTACATTGCTTCAAGAGTCGGGTAGCAAACGTGACTCCAGCACCATATATTCTACCGTAGTTGAACACCTTGGCGTCGCCACGAGAAATACCCATGATTTCGGCGGTTTTGGAGTGAAGATCGGTCTTTTCAGACTTGTCCCCTTCCAAGGTCATCCACCCTAAAGCAGTACTTCCGTGGATTCCAAACATGGAATCGCCTACCAATGAAGCAATCCATAACTCTTCAGAGTCAACATCGGCTCCTACAAAAGTGTAGCCTGCTGGAGCCTCAATTAACGACTTCAACTCAGAACCAATTCTGTTCTTTTTGGCATTGGAAGCCGTCAACCAGGTGTTTTCAGTGGCTCTACGTGTGATGGTTCCCATGGAGCAGAGGTTGGGCAAAATGATGCCCATATCAGCATGTTTCAGGGTCTCTTTCTTAGTTTCAAAGAACTGGTTCTTCTTCTTCTCGGAGTATACCACGAACTGGTTGGATATTCTATTACGGTTACCCATCCAGTATGCAGCGGTGTTGTTTAATGTGAGAATCTCTTGGGCATAATTGTATTCTGAAGTCAACGTTCCATCTTCAAAGTATTTCAAGTAGCTTTTGGACAAAATACTGGTAGTACGCTTGGAAGCACCTTCTGGATGCGGGATCTTGAACATTTCATAACTCTTACCACCATCTCTCAATTCAGGCAAGAACTTCTCCAAGTCGTCCTCGTTCAATCTTGCTTTGGTGTAGTTTTTCGATTCCATTTGCAAGATCAATTCTTCGTCAAATGGCACCTTAAAGCACCATCCACAAGAGTCTGTCCATATCAAAGGATAGCCCTCCCACTTCAAACGAAGCAACAATGGAGTGATTCTGGTTCTGACCGTAAGGTTGATTTCTCTCTTCTTTTCACCGGTATTTTCATCTGTAGTGGTCTTCCAAAGGTCTCTGTACCATTCAGGATATCCCGTAAGAAACGCGTTGTTGGCAGCAGGGGTTCCGTCTTTCTTGAGTCTGGCTTGCTTCAAGGTCCAGTCCAACTGACGAAGCCACAGATCGTTTTCATAGTCCGGTTTGAGACTAGCGTCGTTCTTTTCAATGTACTGGATAAGTTCAGTGGCTCTGTCTTTCAAGTTTTTGAACACTTCTTGACGGTTTTCTTGGTAGATTTTCTCTGCCGTGGCCACATAATTGTCCCATTTCTTACTGGTGGGCAACATCAAGGTTCCCATATGGCGTAAAGCAGCAAAGGAGACAGGATGGGGCACTTTCTTAAGAAACTCAGGCAAGAGTTTCTTGGTCACAAGATACGTACCTTCTACATCCTTTGCACAGTAGGTCATAAGTTTGCCAAAGTTGTCAATTATGGTGCTGGGATCATCGGATCCAAAGTAGTCACGGTCAGATTTGTCCATATCGATTTTACAATGGAAACGGGCCACCTTGGCCAAAGAATTAGGCGAGCCCTTGTTGAGCCACGGGTCGTCGACAAGATCCGAGGCAATATCGTATTCTGAAGAGCCATCGAATTCCATCTGTGACTCTTCCAATTCTTTGGCAGCCAAAGACTTGTTCTTTTCGTGCTTGAGCCATTTGGGACGTTGTTGGGAGCATATTCCAGATACAGCCACATGAAGAGCCATGCCATCGAGGTAAAACGCCTTGGACTGGCGAATATTGTACTCCTCAAGTACTCTGGACCTATCATAACTGACATTATAGCCTACAATCAACTTGGGTTTGTCGAAACAGTCCATTGGAATAAGATGGTTCCAGTCGTTATGTGAAGAATCTTTGGCGTAATTGGTAAGGAACGGAGATACCCAGCCGTACCATGCTTCTGTAGAAGCACAAGTAGCCATGACTGCGTAATTGGAGCGCTTATAAAGCACCTCTACGTCAAAAACCAACTCACTTTCAAGTGGATATTCTACAGGTTCCGGTTCGTGACCCTCACGATAGCGAGTCCAGCCAGGAGTAAAAGACCAATTGGAAGGAATAGGAGGAATGGAGGCATCGGGAGCCAAAAACGAGCGAGCCATCGACAAGTGCGGTTCGGCTGCAGCAGTCCCAATCTTATAGAAGTGTTCATCTAGCGATTTTCCCACTAAAGGAGGGAAATTATCAATGGAAATAGGCAGGGAGATATTGGTTCTTTTGCCTAGCAAGTCGTTGTGTTCGAGATGGCGTTTGGCCACGGGAAGTAGTTCGGGGTTGGGTGGTGTAAGATACGCGGAGGTGGACGTGTTGGGAAAAACATTACTGTGGAGTGATTCCGAAAGGTACTGGATTCCAAACTGATTGATTCGGGCCGGCTCCGTCGCCCGCTCGGTCAGGTACCGCCGAAGCAGGTATCGAAGTCTTGACCAATATAGTCGTCTCATAGACTAAGAGTATATCGTTGATCTCTATCGATACTCTATTGTTTCAGTAGTGTGATCAAGAATCAAATTGTGTGAATCGCTCTTAGCAATACTCAATAAGTGTATTCTGTGTAATACAATAGATGGATCAGTCGATGGCGCACTGCGCTTTGTTTTTTCGCGGGTCTGTACTTATCTTAGGCAGTATATAATGGTGGGAAGTATGTTGTAAAGTTTTCTGGCGATTTCTGATGATCTCTGATTTGTTGTTGATCTCCTCTTTCCTTGCTGTTCTGCTGACTACTGTTTCCGTTTCTGTTTCCGTTTCTGTTTCCTCTTCGATCTGATGTAAACAGCAGCCTTGCCATAGGAACAGAAAGATGCAAAGTGTCACGTGCACGGCGTAGCCCTACCTACCTAATCGGGCCAGATGCCAAACATACTTCGTGTACAAATTCACCTCTACGCGGCCCCACGTCGCAACTGCCCTCCCCCCCAATTGACGTGACTGTTGTTTGGAAAGATCCACTGTTAAACAACTATACTACCATGTCACAATTCCAGAACTACAAGAAGGCGGAGTTGGTTGCCGTGCTCAAAAAGCTTGATGTCCACACCCTAACCAAGGACACCAAAAAAGTGTTGGTTGAAAAGCTCGATTTGTACGCCGCTACCCACGAAGGTGGAGCGGAGGCTGCACAAACAATTCTCGATGAAAACGAGGAATTGGCCGAAGAAGCCACCCTTGCTGAAGATGAAGATGCTGAAGATGCTGAGGACGCTGAGGATGATGACGACGAAGAGGAGGAGGAAGCGGACGATAAAATCAACACGTCCATTGCCAAAGCTGAATTGGCCGACGACGACGACGAAGAATCCGACCCTGACTTTCAAGCCCCACCGGTCAATTTGAAACAATGGATAGTTGACCCTCTTGTAGACTGGTCTGAGCATCTGCTTGCCAAGGTCTACGACTTTACCGATGCTGTTGGCATCACCTACTTGGAGTACTCCGATATTTTGCGTGAGCAACTCTCCACCACGGTCACGCTCAACTTTTTGGAACTCGCTGGTGAAGCTGCCTTCTACTTGCACTCGCACGTACCGTGGGTAGCTTTGAAGCACAACACCTTGAACCACCAAGTATTCAAAGACAACTCGGTCTTCTTTTCCTCCAGCACCCTTCCTACTCCGCAAGTGTCGGCGTTGTTTGCGCTGGAACCAGCATCGACTTTTGTGTTGTGGGTCTTGACCGCCATCCTCTTGCCATTGTTGGTGTCTTACTACGTCAACTTCTCGCGCAGAGTGCTTGTGTTTGACGGTGCTGAAGGCATTGTGGGAAGAATATACTCCTACGATCCATTTATCTTTGCCTTGACCAAGGTTCTTATCTATTACTTCATCTCGCTCCACGCCGGACCCTTGACTTCGCTTCATTCCTTGAGTGGTCTCTGGTACTCGGTACAGAACTTTGTGTTGATTCGCTGGAGCATTTATGGTAACTTCTTGGTGACTTTTGGTAACATTCCAATTGTCATTGGAATTGCCAATGCTGCCATTGCTCTTTACTCTCAATTCGAAGATTATTAGTTATTTCAAATAGTTTCTTTGTTCTACTCTGTTTTACTGCACTCATTGAATTGTTTTGTTCTCTTCTCTCTAATTGTTTTATTCACGCTGTAATATAAATCTTACGATAATCAGTAACTACAAGAGTGACAACTACCGAATACACCCAGCAATTATGTACAATAAAACTATGATAAACAATATCTTGAAAATTAGTACCCTATTCTCATGCCATTACTTTCAAAGATGGCACGGAAGTTTCATGACTGAGTTATCATCATTGGCGTTGCTTGAAAAACAATTGAGTTAAGCATGTAAGAGGTATGCTCTGCCTCGTATAGTAGATATTCTTGTTACAGATCTAATTGCTCTCCTTGACTCGCTAGCTCATACACCACAACCTCGATAAAAAAGAAGTATGTCCATAGCCACTGGTTGTCATCTTCAAATGAGTGCCTATCTTGCTACTATGAAGATTTTCATCTTACTGGCCACCTACTCTTAAGTCCCATCATCTCAAGATCGCTAGTCAACTCCTCGGTCTTGGCTGCTTGTGGCCCACTAAAGAGCTTCATGATTTTTGCCAACAATGTAGCCTCAGAGTACTTCGAATCTACTCCATCCCCCTTGTGTTTCAAACCTGCGTTCGCTGTTTGCTCGCCTCTTCTACCTCTACGCTTTACACCGCTAGGTGCTCCGCTGCCACTATCTGAAACATTGGTATCCAGCCCGGACGTTATTCTGTCGTATAACGGGCTCTGGAAGATCTGGTGCTTCATGTTCTGTTTGGCTCCTGCACCGGCGGCCTTGTTTTCCTTCGAAGTGCCTCCGGTGGCCTTGACTTTATTAGGTATATCTCCCGTTATGGCGCTGAACTCTTCTGGGGTTACAAGTGGCATGAAATCATGTATGGCCACCTTGGAAAATGTTGACTGGCTATTTGTTGAAGGCGACAAGGTGTTGTCCACTGGTAAGTGCCACATATCATTGGCAGCTTGTTCCAACATCAAAAGCTTTTCAAGACCATGGGCCTTTTGTTCCGGTCCTTCAGATACTGTTCTACGTACGTACTCTTTGACTTCATGCGAGTAGTCACGGTCGGAAATACCATGGTGGAGCTTGGCTGCATCCTTCGATTTGATATCAAATAAGTCCAGCTTCCCTTCAAGATGGCTCGAAAACTCCTTTTTCTGGTACTCAAAGAAATGCTTTAACTTCTCCAACTTATTAATCTTGACCAAGTTCAAGTGCTTATATGATCTGTTCGAGTCTTGGTAGAAGGTGAGGGAGTTTTTGAGGAGCTCGTAGTTTTCCACCATCTTGAGTTGTAACAACTCCTCGTCTCTTAGTGTTTCCATTTTCTCCTTATATTCCATTAGTTCTTGATCCATTATAGTGCTATTAATGAACGAAAGTTTGGAGTTTTGAAGGTTGGCCAAGCGTTGAAGCAAAGCATGTCTCTTTTCTTCATATACCTGCTTACTATTATGGTTGAAATAAGAATCCAACTCCAGTCTGGACTTGAGAAGCTCATGCCTCCTTCTTTCACGATGGTTTCCATTGGCCATGGATATATCCCTACCAGGATGTGATAATATGCGATCGATGCTAGAATCAACGCTGAACTCATCGTTGGGATGAAAGAATTTGGTGTATTCCAGTTGTGTCTCGTCGTTCTTGTTTTCATCATGTTGTTCCTTAATTTCTCGTATACTGCTCATGTTTGGCCTCACTTGAACATCCGGTATTCCATCTAATTCCACAGTATTGTTATAATTTTCTGTTTGCTGATCAAACTGCTCGTCGTTATTGATACCATTCAAGTAATCACAGTAGTCTTGGAACCCCATTTCAGCATTTTCTTCATTATCAGTAGACCCTTCTGCAGCTGCATCTGCTATTCTGCGGTCACGGCGAAGTTTGCGCCTTTCCTCCTCTTCCTCCTTCTGTTGCTGACGCTCTTGGCGTAACCGGGCCTGTTTTTCCCTTTCATGCTTGGCGATTTCGAATCCTTCTTGAGTGGCTTGGATCTTTATATCAAATAATGATCCTGCCGCACTGGCAACCACCATATCTATGCGCGGCAACATTTCATTTGCTTCCATAAACGCCTCAAATACGGTGGATGGGGTCAAGTTAGATTTATGTGCCATCAATGGATATGGCATATAATTGGGTGGGGGAAACGGTAAAGGAGGAACATGGAGATATATCTGGTTATTGGTTTTTCTTTTGGCTTCCTCTGCTAATCTTGCAGCCTCTTCAAGCTCCTTGGCTTTGTCTCTCTTGGGCTTTCTTCCTCTAGTGGGAGGAGCCGCTTCGGATTTTTTGGGGTTCTGGGCTTCTCTTTTGCGTCTAAACGACTCTATTGAATACGGCAAGGCGTCTATGTCAATCACAGGAGGCCTAGGGAAAATGAACGGTACCATGACACCGCCAGGAATAGGCTCGTCGCCGGGTATATTCTGGTTGGATCCAACATAGTTCGGCTCAAAGGGTGGTGCTGGCGGTGGAAATCGTTTGAGAATGGTGTTTGTCTGTTGGATAATGTTTGCATCGTCCAAATCTGCCGCCAAGTCACTGTAGAAGTCGTAAGGTCTGGAGTTAGATGGAATGATAGGGATCATGGATGCTGGAACGGAGTGTAATGAGGAACTCCTAGGTTCAGATGAGTCCGGGTGGTGTTGTGAATTCAAAGAATTTGGAGCCGAGGCAGTTTGATGAGGTTCCAGGATTTGGTTGAGATTATTTGCATCATCATCCAAAGACCTCGGAACACTCGAAGTTTTCTGTTTTTTATGGGAACTTTCTAGCGATAGGTTATTTGGCTCTGGAGCATGGACCTCGTGGCCTCTTTTTCCATATTTGATGCTTTGCTCCATGATTACTGCAGGTCTTTAGAAGTGGCCGTCAATTTAACTTCGCTTGTAGAAAAAGTCGCAGCTTGGATGAAAGCGGAAATATTAGAAGTCGATCAATAAATGAGGGAGAGTTACTGAGACAAGAGACTGCAAAATGTGCAGATAAGCTACATGTTCTCTAAAATACTTATACTATGTAAAATGTAGGGCACACCGTGAAATGTGTACGTACATTTCTGGGTGTCAAGCCATAACCGAAGTAGTACTATTCAAGATTGACAGATTTTGGGTGTAAAAAGTAGATAGAGATGGTAAGTCCTATAAGGAGTGGTTAGCTTACTGTGCTATTTTCATCGTTATAGCACCCTACTGCTTAACTACTTCTATCTGCTGAATCAATTCGAGTGCTCCTATCTCTTCGCCCTTTCTATTTTTGAGAAAATACTGCAAAATGTGTAGAAAATACCCAATGCAATTCAAAATGCAGAAAAGAACATCACGCCAGCGTAAATCTTCAGATTCCAGTCAAATATATAGTTACGCTATATATATATGTATATCTATTTTCTGATTCAATACTCACTCAGGTCCCGAGACTACTTCCCAATAATCTCGGGTTGTTCGTACACCTTTTGCAGCCGACGAGCCGACTTGCACGTGATATATACGCTGCAGCATCCAGCAACTTGCTGACTCTCAGCGAATCGCACCGGGATTATCCAGCGGGGCCCTTTAAGGAAGGCTGCATCTTAGTGGATGGTATCAAACCCCGTCGATACAGGATGGATCTTCGTTGATCTCTACTCTTTGTTATGACTCGACAACACATACCGTGTGCTACCACCACCAACGTAGCTCTTCCCACGTAGTATCCCCTGCATACCCCCTTACGCGTCCCTAGCCTCACTCACTCCTCCTATCTCTTCCACACCTTCTTTTCCCGCTAACTCTCACTAAATGTTTGGCCCAAAATCTCACGAACAACTTCAACTTTTCTTCTGCATTACCTTCATTTATTTCCTAGACTAACCTTCCCACAGCTAGCCAATTCCAAAGCTACAGTATTCCCATTGATTGGTACTTACAGTATACTCGTCTTGGCTCATATAACTGCTGTTCAACACCCCTGCCATTCAATCGTTTGAGTAGTCGCCTCAGTTTACGTGTTTGTTGTTTTGACGGTTAGCGGTTGCTACTGGCGTCTGAACCAATCAATCTTATCAACCACATACCCGAATCAATCAAAAGCAAGACCATGCCTCCAAAGAAACCAATATCATCGTCCAATCTTGCAGAAAAGGATTTGGTGCTAGCCAAAATGCCACGATATCCGCAGTGGCCGGCGTTCATCATGCCCGAAAGTCTTATACCAGCTGCAGTCAAGAAAGCAAAAAAGAAACTGACAAACTTCTGTGTGATATTTATTCCCGATGGCGATTTCTACTGGATGACAGAGAAATCTCTCGAGCCACTTACTGAAGCCAAACTTGCAGCCCAACTTGAGAAAGTGCCCGAGCAATTCAAGACTAATCCCAAAAAGAAAAAGAGTGGCAAGCCCTCTAATGTCAATGAGGCTTTTGTTGCCACCAACGGCTTAGACTTTGACACTTTTATCAATAACATCTTCAACGAGGAAGTGGAGGAAGACGACGAAGAGGATGAAGAGGAGGACGTGGAAGAAGATGAGGAGGCAGAAAGCCAAGATATTAAACAAGAAGAGGACGAAGACGATGAAGACGAAGAAGAAGACGAAGAAGAAGAAGAAGAAGAGGAAAATGATGAAGAAGGAGAAGAATCCTCACAATTGGATAGTGCGACTAATAATACCAAACACAGAATACGTGCCCGAAAATCATCCTCAACCGGGCTTCGAAACGGTAAACGTACTGCTAAACAGGAAGATGGCAACGTCACGAAACGGGCCAAGAAAGAAAGCGAAAGTAATGGCAATGGCAATGGCAATGGCAAGTCAGATGCCAAAAAAGAAGAAACGCCCAAACCAAACTCCAAATCACTTAAATTAAAGCCTGATATCAAACCATTGACAGAAGAAGAGAAGCAGCATCAATTGTGGCTTTGTAGAATCAAACTTCAAAGATCATTAATACAAAGGAATCAACCAGTGACTCCCAAAGATACCACTGGACTCAAGCCTCCCACAGCAGATGAACTATCAGTGGCCAGGTTAATCTTGTACCGGTTGGGAGATTTTCCTGTGAGTGTGGAGTTGTTGAAAAAGACCAAGATTCACAAAGTTCTAAAATGTATATTACGTGATGAGGCATTGGCATATCCAGATAGCTTCAAATTACATGAAAGGTGCCATGAGCTCTTAGATAAATGGGATCATATTGTTCAAAGCATAAAGTTGGAAAAAAGTGCCAATTCATATCCTGATAATGAACAGAGTAAGCTCTCAAGTGGTCATGTTACTCAAGAAGAGTCAGAAATTTCAGCTCTCAACAATTCTATCATTGGATCTACTGAGAATGGTGACAAAGCAGATTCAGTCCGTTTGAAGACTGATATTACATCTGTATAGTATAAACTCACCCCCAAGTTATATATGTATTATACTTTAATATACCACCTAGTGTGTCTCGTCACGTGCAAAGCAAGATGCCTAAATGTAGCCTCCAATATCAACTCCGGGTAATCCCACCCAGATTTACTTCGCAGCACTCAGATATACGCAGGGCATCAGCCGTAGTCTGCGACATGGAGGTTAATGCGCGTGCGATCGTACACCAAATGAGAAATTAGGTAGAGCGGCTTACATAAGCCCCGCAATTGTGGGCGACATTTTTTTTTTTTTTGGTGCTCATTTTCACCAAAATTTTTTCTCTTCCATTTTGCTGTCTTCGAAAAAGATTTCTACAAAATTCTTCTTTTCTTTCTTCTTAGATATAGAACCTTATTGATAATTAATCATGGCTGAAGAAGACGTAAGTTACAGATGGATACTGGAGCTAATAGCTCACTAATAGATTGGGAAACAGATCAACTGCTGGATACATAAAGGGCTTGGGCCACTGGCACCCCATCCTCTTGATTCGTCGAATGGTCATCAGATGAAATTTTCAATCAAACCTGAAAATTGTTCTGAAGTATCATGGATCATCCAACAGCATCCCTGCCAACCAATTCTAGATATTTGTGGTTCAGGTTTACTAACTTTCAATAGCACACCTTTGAGACCGCCGATGCTGGTGCCGCTTTAACTTTCCCAATCCAATGTTCTGCTTTGAGAAAGAACGGTCACGTTGTCATCAAATCTAGACCTTGTAAGATTGTTGACATGTCCACTTCCAAGACCGGTAAGCACGGACACGCCAAGGTCCACTTGGTTGCCATTGACATTTTCACTGGTAAGAAATTGGAAGATTTGTCTCCATCTACCCACAATATGGAAGTCCCAAACGTCAGAAGACAAGAATACCAATTGTTGGACGTTGACGATGGATTCCTTTCCTTGATGACCGCCGACGGTGACACCAAGGATGATGTCAAGATCCCAGATGGTGAATTGGGTGACAAGATCCAATCCGAATTCGATGAAGGTAAGGACTTGTTGGTTACTATTGTTTCCGCTATGGGTGAAGAAGCTGCCATCTCTTTCAAGGAAGCCCCAAAATAAGCTAAATAGTTTTTTTAACAAACTTGATTGGTTTTAATTCTCATAAATTATTTGCTTAGTATAGGATAACACAAGTAAATTAAAAACGCAGAGTGTGAAAGAAACCAGCTAGAAACTTAGTTTTCAATACACAAGTACAAGTAACGAACGTCAGTAGTCCTAGATTCGCAAGATACGATCGTAATAATGCGGGCTCGATCCAGCACAGGTACGGCGGAAACACCCAAATACCGTGGTGCGGTTGATTTTTTCGTATACTGGCATGTACAGTGACTACATTGTGGGATTGGGTGTATTGGATCTACTTAAACAGACTGTAGACCGCAACATGGAGACTAGCTCTCACATGAAAATCTATGTTAAATCCGTTTCCCGTTGTGCTTTATCATGACTATAAAATTACCTCGCCTGGCGGCGGAGTATTCTCGCTAAACAAATACCGCAACGACCCCGCGACTTCCACATCTTCTCGAGTGACACTAGTTGCTTATTGGGCTATGTTGACAGTGTGCTGCGGTTTAGGGCCTCCAGGTAGGCTGAACTACTTCTACAACGGCGAATCAACTACTCGTAGACGGTTGAAGTGCATACTGGAACGCTCGCAAAATAGCCCCACAAAATGTACTAAGAACTCTCGCTACGCAGTCCAAATGCCAAGACACTCTGTCTCTAAAACTCACCACATACGTTCAGCATTTCGTTTTCTATTCTATTAGTAGACCTGGTGATGGCTAGCTATCCCCAGCTCAAGGTGATTGCGCCTAAGCCTTCTCAAGCCGTTTTCAGTCGCAACCTGTACTATTTCTAATGTAAGCTCCAAACTCCATTATCAGCCGCTTTTTTTTCCCTACTACCTCCACTTCTCCCTTCCGTTTCCGTTTACTCCCTGCATAATATAAATAGGATCACGTCTGAGGAGTACTTCAACTTGAACCCTTGACTTGGTAAATTATAACTTATAAAATCACCTGACTCTGTTTAAGGGTGACTATCATTCCAGTGCCTTTATTATCGTCCCTACAACTACCTGGCCATAATTGCCTAGACTTTTGCCGTCGCGCTCCGAACACTGATCCTCGCACCACCAAAATTTCTGGGGTCAAAATTGTCTGTCAAGACGACTATCTTGCTATACCAAGCTATCCACTATGCTTGAGGCAGAGGAGTTTGTTACCAAGATCTTACTTGTCAAACTAGACTCTTTTCCAGACGAAGGTGAGCCAAACAATACCACTTCATCGGGCCCCAGCCATAATTCTTTTGTGGGAAATACACCTTCAACCGTTTTGTTCTTTCTAGCCTTAGCAGTGGGGGTGTTTATCGCCGCCCTCTTTGTATTTTTCACCATAAGATACTTTGTAAGGTCCAAATATGGTGTACAGGTCTACTTGTTATCGCCCATAAGCGCTTCTGCTGCCTTTTTCGGTGGAAGCCGTGGTTCGGACGACGATTCACACCCCGGCATTTTATCAGCGAACCCCACAGATGAAGAACTTTACCAGCATATCGAGTTTATAAGGGACTACGCGAGTAGACTGGGACTTGTATGGGACAGAAGAGCATACTATTCTAGCGTCAGCGACGCGGAGAGACGGAGAAGGAGAAGAAGAAGGAACAGGAGACGGAGAGGAAGATTTGCCCGAATGAAGAAACTTACAGAAGAAGAGGTGGAAATACTTTTCCCACGTAAAACCTACCACGACTGGCTCGACGGTGGGATGGAAAGAGACCAAGAAAACAGAGATGGTATTCTCAAGGAGGAGGGAGCACAACCAGACCATAATGATCCAGAATCCACGGCGGACATCGACAAATCCAAACCTACAGAAACCGACATTACGTCGCTCAACGAGGAAATCACCACCACCACCAGTGCGTACAAAACTTCGACTGCGAACACCGAGGGAATCGAGCTTGACGAGTTGAGCCCGGCTGACATGGAAGCCCAATCCAAGAACACCGACGAGGAGTTGCATTTCACGTCAGGTTCGTGCGCCATTTGCTTGGATATTATAGAGGACGAAGATATAGTCCGTGGACTTATCTGTGGGCATGTATTCCATGCCGAGTGTCTTGATCCCTGGCTTATTAAGAGAAGAGCGTGCTGCCCAATGTGCAAACGAGACTATTTTTTTAAACACGAGGGCTCAGAGGCAACTGAGGGCGCATCTGAGAATGAACCACAAAGCACCACACCTCCGAATGCTACCGAGACGGGCAATGCAGAGACGGCTGCAAATAGACAAAATGAGTCGGACGACGATGATATCTCGATGATTGACCTTGAAGCGTTGCGGCGCGATCCTGCGTTCCGCGCTATTGTCCAGGAATTGATACCAGTGTCAGAGAGAGTGCGGGTGATCTTGGAGGACCCTGCCAATTCCGAGTTGAGATTGGAGGAGCGGGCCACCCAGATCTCCAACTCCATGTACGGTCCCTTCAAGCTGGTGTTTTGGCGGATCATGGGAATATCCAAGAGAAACTTGTTCAATTGGGCTGTGATGAAGCTTTACAAAGAGCACCTCGATTCTACCGGCAGTCTGCAACCATCTCAAGTGCGCAGCGCGGCAAATCCAGCATCTGATCCGCTGGCCTCCTCGCCTACCGCGCGCGCCACGGGGGAAGCCACTGCGGAGTCCGCTCTGGGAACACCCCCCGAGACCACCACAAACCACGATTCGGACACAACCCCTAATACTAACTCCACGCCCGCAGTCGACCCAGAGGTGTCTCGGACAGTAGCTGAACTGCGTGTATAGCCGTGTCTCTTATTTAATGAACATCCTAGTACTTTCTTTACGACTACAGGAGTGCTAGAACCAATTGAGTTGTCTTTGACCCATTTGCCGTATAAGCTTTTTCTGCCACTCCCTTCCTTCTACCTGGCTTATTACTCTGTTCTTCCTTTCCCTCACCCCTTCTCCCTAGTCTTCTCAGGCGCACCGAAAAATCAGAAAAAACAACAGAAAATTGAAATAAAAATTTTTCAGAGCATCTTTTAGGCATTTCGATCTACTCAATCGAACCTTTTAACTATTACGACAGCATAAAGTTAGTCGTTATCTAATCGAGTAAGAACACAGAAATCATGGCCCCTAAGAAAGGAAAGAAGATGGATATCGGTGATTTCCTCGCCGATGACTCCTTTGGCGGTACCTCGTGGGCTGACGAAGAAGTGGACTTGAATACCATTGGCTTGAATGTCAATTCGTCTACTGCCGTTCCAATCGCTAGTGCCTCCAGCGGCGCTCCATTTGGTGGCTCTGCAAGTGATCGTTTTGGTGGTGACAGACCATCTGGCGGCGCCTTTGAAGAAAGAAGAGAGAGAAAAGAATTCCCTGTTCCAGATGCTCCTCCTTACCGTGCTAGAGTTGGTAACTTGCCATGGGAAGTTCAAGAAAGCGAAGTAGGCAGATGGTTCGAAGACCAGTTGCAAGCTACTGATATCATCACCGACATCAAATTGCCAGTTGATCGTGAAACCGGTAGATTAAAAGGTACCGCATTCATTACATTCACCGAACGTGAGGTATTGGAAGAAGCCTTGAACTTAACGTTAAGTGAATTTGCCGGTAGAAAGATCTTTGTCAACGTTGCTGCTCCACTTAATACTGCCTTGGACGGTGACTGGAGATCAGTCAGACGTGGTCCATTGGATGGTGGAAGAGAAGAGCCTAACTTGGACTGGGGCTCGGCTAGAAACTCCACCGGTACATTGCCACCAAGAGAAAGAAGAGAAAGACCAGACAGACCAGACAGACCTCCAAGAGAAGAACCAAACTTGGACTGGGGTGCTGCCAGAAGCACTACTGTGACATTACCACCAAGAGAAAGAAGAGAATTCGACAGAGGTGACAGACCAGAAAGATCGGAAAGACCAAAGAGAGAAGAACCTGAGTTAGACTGGGGTTCGGCCAGAGGTGCTGCCTTACCTCCAAGAGAAAGAAGAGAACGCCCCGAGTCCGAAAAATCCGATAGACCTCCAAGAAGACAAGAACCAGATTTGGACTGGGGAAGTGCTAGAGGAGCCGCATTGCCTCCTAGAGAAAGAAGCTATAGATCTGAAAGAACTGATAGACCCAAGAAAGAAGAACCTGCTTTGGACTGGAGAAGAGGCCAGGCCTTGCCAGCTCGTGAAAGAAAGCCTCGTGCTGTTTCTGGATCCAAAAAAGAAGATACCAAAGATGACGCTCCAAGACCTCAAAAGTCATCGTTCAGCGTGTTAGCATCCGAAGGTGAGGAATCCGACGAAGAGCCCGAATCAAAACCAGAAACTTCCGAAACTAAACCATCTGCCGATTTGGAGGCTGCCACCCAAAAGTTATCCATTCAAGACGACTCCAAGGATTCTCAAGGATGGGAGGTTGTAGGAAAGTAATCCTCCACACACTAATTTTTGTGTATCATACACCCATGTCTTTAATGGCTAAATCATATAAACCTTCCTTGTATAGATATTCTACTTCGTTTATTGCTTAATTTATGGTTAAAATTCTTAAGTCCACTAAAATTTGCCTCCATTCGTAAACATTCTAACAGTATAATTGGGTTTAATTAAATTAATATTCTTTTGTACTGCGCACAAAAAAAGTGATAACTAAATTTCAATAATTATCTTGCTGGCTCTGGGAAGAAGATATGACAGCAGGGAGCGATGATATACGCGAAGGTATCAGTAGCTATTACTTGATAGATCCTAACCGTAAGTGAATACTACTACTACTTTTGATGGTTCTCTTTACTAACTTTTCAGACACATACACTGCTCCCAAACCTTCTCCACTAGACAACTTGTTGTCGTTATATGGGCTAGAGCCCATAGCCAAATCACTTGCAAGAACCAATCCTGATGGCTCCAAAGGTGTCAAGTTGAGAAAATCCTACAAAAACCACATACAAGACTTGCCCGGAAAGCACCAAATTCCCGGTCCCAAGGCTATACCTCCTGGCTTATTGGACCCGATGATCGCCCAAGCACCAGACATAATAAAAGAAATCGACTCCTCCTTGTTACGAGACGCCTTGAGGTTTGAAAAGACCCCTGTAAATGGTATTCCTGGCTTCAATACCGCCGATTTGGCCATAAACGATCAGCAAATGCTCATGAGAGGCGACGACATGTCGGAAAATGACGAGTATGGAACCAAAAAGGCCAAAAGGAAAAAGAAGAACCAACTCAACGGCGATGTCAAAAGACAACATACCTAGACCAACGACCAATTACGACCTTCTGTTATATTGTATCTTATTAAATTTATTTATATTACATTATTTGTATAGTACAATTGCAAAACTTAATAGTGCAAGCCCTGTATCCCCACTTTATATCAAGGCGAATCTCAGCGGCTTCCTTCTAGTCTTTCGCTTTGCTTAACGTGACAATTCCTTCTGGTCCTTCGCTTTGTTTTGAGTTCACCGTGACAACTCCTTCCCCTTCGTGCTTTGAGCTTATTGTGACAACTCCTTCTAGTCCTTCGTCTTTCTTCGAGCTTAATGTGACAACTTCGCTATTATTTCTCTCGAGCTCAGAAACGTTGACAAACTCAGCGTACCTTGTGATGGGTTTTAATGACCGACGTTCTGCTTCACGTCGTCTTACTCTCATCTTGTTCTTAAGAAGCTTTCCAATGTGACTCAACAAAATCTTGATTATAAACTTCTCCATGAGTTTAGACACCTCTAAGAAAGACAAAATCTTCTTTTGGATGCCAAACTTTGGCAAGTCAATAAGGAAGTTCTGAACATTGAGTAACCGCTTATAACCCTTGTTCAAGCTGATGGAGATCTGCAACGAAGTAGGATGCAAAATGAGCGACCCAATACTAAGGTATTTCTTAGACCGTTCCACCATCTGGTCTACTTGGTCTTGGTAGCCGTTTTCTATGGAAAGTGAAGACGGTTGTCTCTTCTTGGCCGAGTTCTCTGAGCCAGAATCGATCGTGCTTTTGTCGAACGTGACACCTTTGTTGCTGCCGGTCGAAGAGCCTGATTCTGAGCCCGACTTGTTCTTGATGCCAGCACCCGCTTCTCCCTCCCAAATCTTCTTTTGGGGATCATCATCATCATTCTTGGTGGCTTTATTCAATCCATCACTCGCCTCAAGGAACCCTGCACCACCAATTCCTTTTAAGGCATTCTCTGGATTCACCGAGTCGTCATCATCATTGTCTCCATCCTTATCATCAGAGGTACTTTTGTTGAGAATAGGACTTTGATCCAAGTCTGAGTCGGTTCCAAAGATATACCGCATTAACTTCTTGCTCGTTATTTCATCCACCTGTATTTTAACAGGCATAGACGAAATCTCAAACCGTTCGATGATTTTGATACCACCTATAGGTTTATTCATTGTCCAATGCATTGCAAGCACACTATCGCCAAGAAGCTTGGACTTCTTGTTCTTGTTTTCTTTAGGTGAGTCGATGGGGCTTAAGAATTCTTGGTACCGGGCCTTTTTGATCAAATTGAACCCTTGAATGACTCCAATATCCAATTCATTCTCGTTGGAGCCGTCTTCGTTTACCACTCTTCTATAGCCTCCCTTGGCAAGCGCGATGTCCAACATTGGCGTGCGGTCGTCTTCCAACATATGCAAGATAATCTCATCAGCTTTGATGAACCAATGTGCTTTTGGTTGGGTAGATGATCCAGAGTCGGTGTCCCAGTTTCCTGCAAAGACGGTTTGCATCAACAAGAAGATTTCCGTGATCACTTCTCCTCTTTCCATGTTGAGCATCAAGAGCTCGTTAAGTTGCTCATTGAGTAGGGTATTTTGACGGAAGCCATAGTTGAGCACCAACCTACTCATAAGATTATAGTAGTTAAGAAGGTCAATCATCCGTTTATGTAATGACGGAAGATCATGGAAGTCAATTGAGAACTTGAGTTTTTCGAGTTTTTCTCCAATAAATTTACTCATTGGTTCGGTATAGAATAATAACGTGGTGACAATCACGTATAGTGTAAAGTATTGCTTAGACGTTGACGTCACTATAAGTTTGGGGAAATCCACGTAAAGCTTGTCAATAGGAGCAATGTCAATGGACTCTTGACTCTTTTGTTCATCAGAGTCGGTCTTGTCGCTGCTTTCTACGCTGCCTCCTAAAGGCTTGATTTTCTCGTACATCATCATCACCGACGTTTTCTCCACCATCAACTTGTCCTCTCCAGCCCATAATCCGTTCTTACAGATTTCAATACCCAACCAGGGTGGCCAGTTGGTTCTTGTACCATACTTGTTTTCACTCAATATGACCAAATCCGAATTGCTCAAATCTTCTTTGTGGAGCACAAAGATGTTGGCATTCTTCATCAATATTCCAAATCTAGTAGCCAAATCTTTGGCATTACTGATGGAGTCTTCGGATTTATTGATCACCGACACGATCTTCGAGTCAATCTGAGGAGTGGCTATGATTATCACCGAATTTGGTTCATCTTCGCTTTGTAATTGGATTTGAGGTGAGATGATCTCGATTTTGTAGTCTTCCTTTATGGTTTCGTTGTCATTTACTTCACGCAATATCAGTTCAAAGTTCTTTAATCTTTCCTGAGAACTCTTTGGTGCTTTCGAATGTCCTTGTGAATAATCAGATGTAACGCTGTTAATGCCGGTAGAAATGCTTTCCAAGTCGTCCTTGGAGAATGAGTTCTTTGCCATAATTCTTTCTATAGATGCAATCGATTCGTAAGACAAGTACTTTTGGAGAGACTTCTTCAATTGCACAAAATGAATATATTTGAGAAGATAGTTTCTGTTCTTGAAGTTCCACTTCAAAAGCATATTAATAAGAATGAACTTGTTGTTGAACAGCTCTGCCGGTTCTTTGGGTCTTGAATCAATGCTTGCCTTTCCGCTACCCCGAAGTTCATCCACTCTCCCTTTATTTGACTTAGGGGTTGAATTGACTTCCGAGTTAGATGATATTGTCTCTCTCCGTTTGATGACCCACTTCTTTTCATTACGCTTGATCTCCTGGTACAAAAATTCAATTCGTTTGCGCAAAACGCCCACGTTAACATTGGATTTCTTCAGACTAGCTTGCTTTTCCAAATGCTTGATTCTTGCAGTCAACGATTCGATTTGAGGCTGGAACACGTTCTTGGAATTAAGGGTGCAATTGTGAGTATCTTCGTCTCCAAAATTCTCCTCGGAAGATTGTGAGTGTGTATCTCTCACGTAGGAAAACTTGTCAGAAAACACAAGTGGATACACATTGAAATTCTTAGGACTGGATTGAAGTGGTAATGCAAACGCTTCTTCGAAATCTTGTATATCAAACCATTTCTTGTCTTCGTCGTGGACCTGGCTTATGTTGTCAGGATTTTCTTTTGATTTGTCCAGCGCAAATTCATTGGTCTTGTAGAGATCCTGCTTGAATATGGCATGAACTACTCTCAAGTCAATCTTGGAAAGATGGACTTCTCCGATATTGAAGTTCATTTTCATCAACTTCTGGTTTCTGGAAAGTTCTTCATGTACGTGAATTACTGTCTCTTTCCTTTGATGTAAATCGACAGAGAAACTGTCAATCATGGCCCTTATACCCACAAACTGGATCTTGTCATCATCTCTAGATATGGACTCGTCACGGTACATATGCGAGAGAAACAATGACCGAAAATTGAACTCAAACTTGTTGGTGTACAAGAGCTGGGAGAATTTCTGGGACTTTTTGATTTCACCAAACATTTTACCTCTTCTGATCGGCAACGACATGTTACTCGAGAACAATTTCCACCACTTGAAGAACTGAAGAAATGTCTTGGGTGAAAGATGAATAGAGTTATAACTTGCCTCTTGATTGGCATTGAATGAAATGGCCATATGTATATACTGACTTCTGAATCCAGAATACGAATCATGATTTTCTGAGGTGTAATCTGGATTGAACAATTTTATTTCGTAATGAGGCTTACATTCCTCGGTTCTTTGACCTTCCTTATTCTTTCTCTGAAGCAAAAACCCAACCCTGAAATGAACTCCCCCACTAAGATTAACAACGTTCTTTCTAGGTACTCTAAGGTTGCCTTCTTTTAGTTGAGTCGAGTTCACCAAATTGCCATCAGCTTGAAGCTGGTATCCAAAACAAGATGTAATGAATTTATCTGATCCAGGCAAATAGATAGGCTTTGACGTTTCTCTTGTCCATGCCACCAAAGGAGTTGCCAAATAGTTTGGTATGTACCAAGAAATACGACCTGAATGTATATCAAAAAATGATCTGGAATCGTCATTCTCGTTGATTTTCCACACAACATCATCTCTAAAAGATAAGACGAATCCAGAAGATGTTTCGAACAAATCATAGGGATCACTGGATCCCTTGAAAGCCACCTCCAAGCTCTTATTAGTGAGGATCTGACATTTACCATGCATGATATATCTCATTTTATCCCAGAACCCAAGCTTAACCGAAGGATCGACGGGAGGTTTAGAGAACTGATCAAAATTAAGCATCGCTTGTTGAATACCAAACAGGTATGACTGGCCCCAAACGAACCTGCTGGGCAAGTCAGAATCGAAACGACAGCTCATGTCGGTATAAAGTTTGACTGAAGACAAACTCTTTGCAATGGTAACCGCATAGTACTTGCTAGACTCAGGGTTTGTAACATTGGGAGAAAATGGTACGTTTATCTTTCTAACATGTTCCTTTGCCTTGATGAGCTCCTCAGATATAATGAGATGGCCAACAAGTGAAAGACATGGTCTTTTCTTCGACGAATCAAAAAAGCCGTTGTCTGGCACATGAAGAAGTGGTAAAGGATAGTCTCTAAGATGAATTCGGAGCTCGTTCAACTTCAAGTCGACATAGGTGGGGATCATCAACGAGTACTTTGTATCGAGAGGAACGCCCTGACCGATATCGTGAATGAATTGGGGTAATTCTTCTAGCTTGAATTTGGTAGTTGAAAGGTTCAAATCGAGCTTGTTCATCCAAATGCTTAACAAAGGTGCAAAATCAGGATATGCAACCACATTGCTGTTATACTTGGGCGATAAAAGAGCTTCATTTCCAAATAAATGCTTCTTGTTGTCGATGATCTCTTTCTTGAGTTGTGCTTTGTATACTTTAGTCTTTCTGATCCAAGAAGTGGACATGCTAGCATAAAGTAACTCGAGCTTCTCTCTATTATCAATCTGTGAGCTAGACTCTTGAGACGTTGCTACCAGGTTCTTGCGCTCTTTATCGTCTGATAATGGCAAAGCGCTTTTCAGTTGGCTGTTTCTACTAGTCCTGCGAAGTTTGAAACTTCTTCTGGTGCTGGTTTTATTTTTGGGGACATTTAATTCGTTTGGTGAGATTGGCTTAAGCTCAATAGTTTCATCGACCGGATCCGCAGATTCACCTAATGCAGAGTTTTGTCTATCGAATGACCTGGAGGCATTGTGAATTTCATCAACAGACATTTTCGTTTTAGCCTCAAACAACCTCAATTGTTCAGATCGTTTTCTTTGCTCTACTAAACCCAATTGGTATATCATGTTAAGCTCAGTCTCGAACGGATCGTCTTCCATAGAAAATGCTAGTTTTTCAGACTTGAGTCGGATGTTAGGCATATCAATTGTCTTGGATTCCTTTGGCTCAATTACCTTACGCCTGACATTTGAATCCAGAAGTAAGCACTGTACCGCATATTTGATAACCTTCAAAGAGATAGAGATATTATCAAATAATTTATGGACCACGAACGCATGTGGCTGGATTACTCTAATTGACTCACTGTTGATGTCAACTTTAATATCTGATTTCGAAGAGTCAGATACTATGACCTTGATGTTATCGGCACACAAAAGTCTACTCCAGCGATTTTTGACCAATGGAGATTCAGTCAAAAGTCTAATAAAGTGCTGGCTAAAAGTAAGTATTCCATCTTGGAAAGTTACCAAGGTTTTCAAACCCTGAATTCTTGCTTTGAAGTCTTCACCTAAATGAATGGTCAATGCCAATTCCTTGATTGCTAGCTCCAAACTGATTAAATCTTTGAGTTTTTTGTCAGGAGAAGAATCGTTTGCAGGGAATTGTTGTGTTGCATATTTCTTCAAGTCACTCTTGAATTTACTGTGCATTATCTTGACTGGACGGATAATAAACTCTTTGATCAAGTATATTGATCCAATCAAAGTGAACGTTTTGAATGCGTCTATATTCAACTGAATTTGGTCAATGTTCAAGTCTACCTTTATTCGTTTTTCTTGAGCTTCATCCACCCCTCCAATGCCAATTTCAATCAATGGCAAGAGCAATAATTTCGATAACTTGGTCGCTTTGAAGTCTTCACGATATTCGTCAAGGTTGGTCAAAACAGATGCTGAAAAGTTTTCAACCTTGGTAGTCAATGACCAGAACTCCGAATTGTTGACGATTGAAGAAGTAAGTGTTTCTGAAGATCCGGAAGATGGTGTCGAATTAGGAAGTATATCATCAAAAGGTGGTTCAGTATTATCGTAAAGCAGATTATATAGCGTGGCACTCAATGAATCAACGCCGAATCTGACATATCTCAACTGATTGTTGTCATCAAGTACGTCTTTGAAATCCTCGGTCATGGCCAAGTCTTCTCTTGGAATCAAGACAGAACGAGCTCCAAGCAACAAAACTACGGAGCTAATACCAAGTTTGCATTCGAGAATCCACGAGGGAAGATTTCTGAACAACTTCTCTTCCAATGACTTCGCTGGCTGGACTGTTTTGAGGATACTAGGACGGGGAATTCCTGCTCTTGTCTCCACAATTTGTGAGTTGAGAAGAAGATTAATTACCCCAATGCTGAGGTCTTTCTCGGCCATTCCTGTGATATCTTCCAACATGTTGTTGACTCCAGCAAGAACGTCAAGCTTTGTCAAATCCACAATAACCTCGCCAACCTCGGCTTTAGACTTGAATTTCAAGTTTTTGAGGATTTCGAATTGGAAGTTTATATGCTCAATTTTGATAACCTTTTGATTGACAAGTACTTTACTATTGTCAAAGTGATTCTTTTGTGATTTTTCAAGGTATCTAGTATGTGGACTTAAAACCTGGAAAATAGCATCGTAGTTTCTTGAATCGGTGGTTGATAAATGGAAATCCAATAACGAGGATGAGAAGTTAAGAAGCTGTACTTTTGCATTTTCATAATGTCTAATAGCAAACCTGGGTTGTTCAACTATAAGTTTGATATCGAGCCTAGGATAATATTCGTTGAGTAGCCTGAAAATATAATCACGTAAGGCAGAATACTGATTAGGTTTTTCCTTGGTAAATTCTTTAGTCTCTCCTGAGCTTATCGTCACATCTGCATCAGAGTCATTCTGTTCCTCACTTGAGTCTGACTCATTTTGGTGAGTGCTATTATTCCGTAACTTGCGCAAATGTCTGAGCTTCATGAACTTTTTGAATAGCACAAGATTGTAGAATACTTCGCTCAATTGTTTGGTATTCAAATCCAAAATTGGACTTGATGTCGACACAAACAATTCCATCACACAGTTCTTGAAACCATGTCCATGGACCAAGTGGTCAAGGATATTGGTCTTGTAGTTGAACGACCAGTTGGGGATATTAAGTATTTCATCGGACTCTCTGCCTATATTGCCACTCTGGATAGGAATAAGTTTGGTAAAGTTTAGTCTTAAGAGCTGGAATGAGCAGATCAAGTGTATTGGAGCATCGATCAAAGGATCAAATAGAACTTCGAAACCTGCTGCATCTTTTTTGAGCTTGGAATAGTTGAAAAATGACGACTTCAACAGTAAATCCAAGGAAGTTTGTGGTCTTTCTCCGGAAAAGTAGGTGGAAAAGTCTTGGTTATCAGCAATAGTAGCAAATGGAATCTCAGTGATGTTGGTGCTTTCTAGATGAATGGATATTTCCGATATCGTTCTATGCAATTTGTGATGGAAACGCAATAGACCAGCTAAGTTACGTTTAGAAGAACGAGGCTTTTCATAACTATCCTGTGCCAGCTCATCTTCTGATAGCTTGGAAGTCTCTTGTTCATTATCGTGTTGCTTGACAAAATCGATGACGAAAAACTTGACTATTTTATAAGCCAGTAGTTCGAATTCGTTCACGAATATTCTCAGCCTTATATCCTCGATAATACCTTCAATGGTATCAATTTGCACGAGCAATTCGATTTTCAAATCGGCCAATGAAATTGGAACAACCGGGCTCGACGAATTGGCAGAATTGTGTATTTGTTTTGTGTTTGACAAGGCGATATTGAAGTAGAACTTGAGATTGTTGTCGTTACGCTTGCTGTATCTTGACAATAATGTAAATTTGAGGTACTCAATTGAGCAATTGTCAGTTTGGTTGATGTTCAAAGTAGTATTCCTTAATTCGATATCAAGTCCTGGAAAGTGACGAATGGCAAATCTGACGAGTATTTTGGCCAATCCTCTGGATGGATATATCATGAAGAGATCATTATGAAGGTGTTCACTGGAGCTTTTCAGCTTGGTTTTTTTTGCTGAAGTAGGTTTGGGATAAAACTTTACTGATAAGTCATCTAGAATGATCTTACGAGTGTTTCCCCATAGCCTGAATCTTAGTGAGCCTAGCTCTATGGATAGTTTTTTGGAATTATATGATATACCGTTTAACAGGATACCGTTGTTGATGGTGAATGACTTAAGATGGAACCCACTTATCTTGTACACTGTGTACCACCAAACCAACCATGATAGAATGAATATTCCACCATAGTATGCCACCAGGTTAGCAATATCTTTCATGATATTGGTTGTGGCAGAAGTCTTACAAAAGAATTTGCTTTTGTAGTGTAATAATGATAATCAGCTTAAATTCAGAGTCTGAAATGTTGCAACAAATTGTGAGCAGACTGGAATCTTATAATATTCAACAACCGAGTAATAAGCTCGCTTATTCAGATTGTTGAGTTCGGGCGTACCGAGATATCTCTAGTGTGACGACCAACACGCTACAGTGGGAACTACTTATTTACGAAGTGGTTATTGTGTCTACAACCGGCAGCAACGCATGTTCGCGGTGGGCATTGCTATCGGTGGCTGGCGCAAGAGTTTTTAAGCTCTCGCTAGCGGGGAGACCAAAATCCCTGGAACAATATTTCCAGCGCGCACTGGCGAAAGTTTACGGGTCGGGCGGAGACACATACGGAGCGATCGAAGCTTTCTCGTAAGAGGTAGACAGGATTAGAGAGATAACGGTACTTGCTAAATACAGACACTTGCTAGACACGTACTATGCTCCAGTCCACCACGACTACAACCTCGTACCAATTTCCCAACACTTGACAGTCTTTTGGTCACAATGTTTTGTTTTCTTTGACGCAGAACAATTGCGCAGCCAGCGTATTTGTTGAATGATGCCCCACACCCAAAATGGAGAACATAAATATCAGCGCTGCACATAGGCGCATGCACGTCATTAGGCGACGGGGCTCGTCGTCTATCGGCATGGAAGTTCACTCACGTGTCAGCGTCTAGGGCTCAGCCCTCGCGACGATCGGGGGTCACTTTACTGCACCTGCATACGGTTTAGTATGGCGCCCCGTCGCGTGCGGCGCAATTCCAGGCCACTGCGGCGTCAGATTGCCGGTTTGGGACCTCCCCTGTCGTTACACAAAATTTTCGCTCTGTTGGATGGGAGTGAAAATTTTCAAGATAGTTATAAGTTTTCTAGTCTTTTTAATTTAGCTTAACAACAACATCGAAAGTATGTAAAGATTGGTTGAGATACTCAGACTAAGTGGATATGAAGGAGAATATCAAATACAGAGATCACCATTAATCCACCCGATAGATCACATTTGAATCCCCTCGATGGGCAAATTTACTTCAATCAAGAACATTACCTGTGGATGAATCAGCATTACGTTTGAAAAGATCGTCGAAAGAAAATCATAGAAACCTTCTATCCTTTTTTGAGTACCTGTTCAGGTTGTAATCAATAATACTAACATTTCTAGTGGCTTCTTCTATTCCACACCCAAAGATTGTTAAAAAGTACACTAAGAAGTTCAAGAGACATCACTCTGACAGATACCACCGTGTTGCTGAAAACTGGAGAAAGCAAAAGGGTATCGACTCTTGTGTCAGAAGAAGATTCAGAGGTACCATCCCACAACCAAACATTGGTTACGGTTCTAACAAGAAGACCAAGCACATGATGCCATCTGGCCACAAGGCTTACTTGGTTAAGAACGTCAAGGACTTGGATGCTCTCTTGTTGCACACCAAGACTTACGCTGCTGAAATTGCTTCCAACATTTCCGCCAGAAACAGAGTTGAAATTGTTGCCAAAGCCAAGAAGTTAGGTCTTAAGGTTACCAACCCTAAGGGTAGAGTTGCTTTGGAAGCTTAAATGATGAATAATTAATTCGTTTCATTTTTAAAAGGTTCACATAGAAATGATTAGAAATGGAATGGTCTACTCATCATCAACTTCTAATACATACAAACCACAATGTACATTTACGTCTTGCAACTCGTAGTCAAAAATTATAGCGATACAATAAATTACACTTTACTTAACTATGTCAGTTTTTTTCTGGTTAGAGCATACACTACTCATCGTAACCTTCATTCGGTTCTTAGGACTACTTTCGCTTTGAAAGCTATATATTTTTACCATTATATTCTCTAACGTGAACTACACCATTATCTCATACGGGAAACTGGAACTGAGCTGGTTTCCAAGTGGTGGTGCTTTTTTATCTTAAAACCCAATTCACAAGTTCCGTCTTCGTCTAGCTTCAAGTCCGAACTAGACCTCAACACTTTGTTACCGAGCGATGGCATCGGCTTTTTGTTATTAGGTGACGATGATCTTGTTTTGTTGATAGACGACGCAGACGATTGTGCCTCAGGCTGTTTATTTTCTTCTTTCGTCTCTTCTTCGTCTTCATGTTCCCCACTGGATTCTTCCACAGCAGGTAAATTGTCCTTCGCAGGTAGAGTTTCCTTTGGTGGATCAAGAGCTATACCCAACATAGACCTCGGTTTGTGCTCTTCTCCTCCACTATTGGACCCATTGGATTCGACCCTTTCTTTCTCGTTTCTCTTAAAGTTCAATGGGTGATTGCTCAATGAAGAGGCCGAGTGGATGGAACTAGTGTCCTCTTGGTGGTCTTGCGCTTTTGAGCCGGCTCCTACCAAGTCTAACATGCTCCGGAAAGGAGTGGTGATCCCCTCGCTATCGCTTTCACCATTCTCGTGATTGATTGTACCTCTACGACTGGGGTTGCGTGAATTCGATAGAGAGCCAGCATTAGAATGGATCACCGAACCGGGTTTCTGGTTATTGAGTCCTGTTCCTGGCAACACGAATGGGTTTACAGTTTGATCAGGGTGTTCATAAAGACACATTTCGAGGCCCTGGAACCATGGATCGTTAAATAACAAGTCCAAGTCGTACCTTCTAGCAACTGAAGGATCACATAATTTCCATGCCACTCTGGACGCACCGGTCGATTGGAACTGAGAGGCCCATTTGAACTCGGAGCCGGGTCCTTTGGCGTATTCATGGTTGTTCTTGAAATGAGGATGATCACTGCAGTATCTATCGTGATTGAACTTGTAATCTCTATAGGAATGGTCGTTCACAGAAGACATTTGAAATGGCACTCCTCCGTATACAATACAGAACAATAACATTCCCAAACCCCAGTAGTCCATTTTGAAAGGATCATACTCAAAGTGTTTGGCTTCGGTGGGCGACTTTTCCTTGAGAAGCATCACTTCGGGTGGTGAATATGGTGGAGAGCCCACGTATGAATGGCTGGTCTTGATAGGAGACGAGAAATCGCCAGGATTCTCGTGGCCATAACTACTGACCCCAAAGTCACACAACTTGATACATCCATTGGCATCGAGCAACACGTTTTCGGGCTTCAAGTCGCGGTGGACAATATCCAATTCATGGATAGCCTTCAACCCATAACTAATCTGTTTGAATATGCAGAATCTTTCGTTGAGAGGCGTTCTTTTCCATCCTGGCTTGATAATGGTGTTGAAGAGATCGCCTCCAGCACACCATTCCATCACAAACCCCCAACCTCTGGTCAAGTTGGTCTGTGACTGTATCCTCACAAGTGCTAGGACATCAGCCACGTGTCTTGAAGTACTGCACTTTCTAGAGATAATGAACTCCTTGGCGACTCTCTTGTAGAACTCCTCGTCGGTTTCTTTAGATAACAACGTAAACTTCTTCAACGCATAGAATTCTTTCTTGTGATTCAAAGCATTGATGATACGCACGTCCGAGGAGCCTCCGTCGCCCAATTTTTTAGTTCCTACATCGATTTCGAAGTCGTCAAGTAAGTTGATGTGTTCCTGATGATATTCGTCTGGCAAGTAGTCGTTGGGATCTGCCACTGGGTTGGCCAATACTCGGCCACCTTCATCAGTACCCGACATGTAGAACGAGCTGCTCTTGGGGGTTTGCTGACTGGGATTTTTATTGACACCGTACGGATTGTAGACCATCTTTTCGTGGGAGCCTCCTGAGCCCGAACCCGAACCTGACGGAGCTGCAGGCGGTCTGTATTGGGCTCTAGCAGCATTTTTGTTATTAACCGATTGTAAATAAGCTACAGTTTCAGCTTTAGTCAACTTCTTCCCTTCCTTTGGCGCAGATTGTGACAAGTTGGCGTTCGAGCCTGAGTTGTGTCCCGGGATCAAGTTCAAGAGGTGGTGATGGTGGTGCTCTGAATTGGAACGTACTCTGCTATTTGGGTTTGAATTGTGACGTTTCAACGAAAGAAAGCTTCCTGTTCTCGACACTGAACCAGATGGAGGATTAGATGGGTTGGAGGCGCCAGAATTGGTCGCAGCGCCATTCTCTTTTAAGTTGTGATTGGAGCCGTGACGAAAGAGCCTGGATAAGCCTGTATGAGACCCTGTTGAGTGGGACTCCGAGTCTGAGCCACTATCCGACTTCAAGGGATTTTTGATATGAATATGGTGATGTTTATCTGTCGTTTTCATGATACAAGGTTAATTATATTCTGATGGGCGTGGGCTTGATTGCTGTGATGATGATGAAGTGTTATGGTGATGTTTTGGTGTAGTAGTTTTGTATTGGGGGTGATAGAATTGAGATATGCACCTGGTAAAGGAATATGCTTGTAGTGGTGGGATGTTTTATGTTGGTTCAAATGTTGGTTTCTTTTCTGCTAATAAATGATAAAGTTTGTTCTGGTTCGAGCGAAGCACACTAAAGAAAGTAGCACGGGGACTAACCAAAAGAACAGGGTTCGGAAGGATACGGGGAAGAGGGGCTTACAAATGGTTTGAGAAGAGAGAGGGCTAGACAAAATTAAGGTATTAGGTCGAATGGATCTAGCCAGAGTTAGCTAACAAGTACAGGATATGGGCTGAGATCTCTCTATCTCTCCACCACTGACGACACCTTAATTAGCGAGAAGCTTGTCAAGCGCACTCATCTCAATTTGTAGAAGTGGTTTTGTGGTGCGGGTCGGGCGTATTGACAATAGATTTCGGGTTGCAAGGGCATTGTTGCGGCATTAAGGGCTGCAGGAAATGGATTTCTTGTATCCATGTGGCCAGTGGGGACAACGAGATACACCGTATCGCTGGTGATCTGGCTAATGGGATAAAGGATCTCTTACTCACATCTACTATATTACGCAAACTCCTAGATTATTGGACTTTTGGCTTATTGTAGTGGCTTGGCCGGCGGGGCGGCAGGTCAGGGCAGCGCGCGTGGGGTTGGTCCGATCGCGAAGACCACCAAACCAATTCCACTCAACAAGGCCCTGCGGCTGGGCATCTGCCAAAGCCTCCTTCGGGGTTTCCCCGCCATGCCAACACGAATACGATTGCAAAGAGGTGGGCCTGACAATGCCAAGGTCCGAGCGACTCCTTATAAACTACTTGTCGTGTCTCGACATGCACCTTGTCAAAGCGGCTTTGAGCTACGTTCTGGGGCGAGAATGGAATTTCGAGCGAACTCTAATTCTACATGCAAAAACCGTAATCCAACATTAGTTGAATTGCTACCATTTTTTTCGGCGTGTGTGCCTTGGCACTTTTCCCCGTTTTCATTACTCTTACATCATCGGGAACACCAGTTTTCCCTACTGGGCTCAAACCTCAGTTGCCGTCACTCGCAGCAATCCAGAAGAGACCGGTCACGTGGACGACCGACAGCGATCTTTTCTAGCTGGGGACTTTCTTTTGTTTCTTGCGCCTGGATGCGCCTGGATGTTTACAATTGTCTACGAAAATTAACGATTTTCTGTTCAGGGCTATCTGCATTATAACAGCAGATGCTAGAATAAAAACAGGTGAATAAACAATTAATAGAACGGAAGAATAGATTAAATTAGTACAGTCAAAAAACCAAAGTAATATTTTTGTTTGGTATGATAAACGTAGTTAGGTATTTGGTAGTAAAGGAGAAAACCTAAAAGAGCTAGGATTTAACCCAAAAACAATTAGACGCTTTCTTCGTCGGAAACCTTGTGGTTTCTCTTAATCTTGAAGAAACGGATACCTCCAGTGTTTTCATCCTTAGGTTCGGCAGGAGTTCTGGTGAATGAGGACTCATCACCAGCTGGGCCGGCAGTAGTGTCGGCTGGTGCATCCTGGCCACGGACATTGGCCATGTGGTTCTTGTAGGAAGTAATGATGTTAGTTGAGAATGCATTGATGAACACAAGCAACAAAGTAACGAACGAAGTCCAGATGATAGCCATCAACTTGGTGCTAACATGGACACTGAGGTTTTCATCTTGGAAGGCGTTTCTGGCAAGAACAACCACTGAAGTTTGGAAGGCGACTGCACCAGCAAGGAAAAACAAACCAAAGGTGATCAAAAACACAATCACGTTATTGGCAATTGCAACGAAACCCAAAATAAATGCAAAGGCAGTAGAAGCCAAGGCAATAATAGTGAATGCAAAGGCAAAACGAGACAAGTAGAAGTAGGTGGATCTGTTGGTGACAAAGTCGTGGGGCACGTTAGTTTTGGTGTTGAAGTTATCGACAGGAGAAATTGGTGCTGCTGGCGAGTAAGTACACGAGCTCATGTCATTGTAGTCACAAACACCCCAGAATGACCAGACCGATGTCTTGTATGCGCCAGAGATATCGGAGGTGTCGGCACGCAACCAGTAGAACTTGTTGATTGGGGAATGGTTGGTGGAGCCGGATAAAACGGTGAATATCAAGAGTAACAATGTACCCGCAAGGAGGAACTGACTTATAATCCCACTGATGATCTTCATTTTTCAATTGATTGAATATAACAGTAAAAAGTGAAAGCTATCACGTATATAACAAAACCAAGGGTATTTCGAAAGAAAAAAATAAACACTACACTCAGGGAGGTTACCGTCAGTTTATATTTAAATTTACCGATTATTTTTTTTTCGAGTAGCACGATAATTCTATTGTACCAAATATATTATGATTGCTTCCTATTTGAGCATAATTGGAAAGAGACAGCTACTGGAATTTGGCACTGGCCAGATGCCGAGGAGCACGGGCGATTCCTTCACAAAAGTGCAGTGACCAGCTACTAACCATGCACTCTACACTCCTACACTTGTTCCATGGGCGATGGGTGAAGCATGCTTCCATCTGACCCTTCACTGTTTATGTTTATCCAGCTAAGGTTTGCTGTCGCCCCATTGGGACGTCAACACTAGTCATGCGTTCTCCCAAATAGGCAACTGGTGCGTAAGGTGGCCGAAATGGGACGGCTGAAGATGAATCGGCGCTCGCACAAACAACCTCACGTGACGGAGGTTGCTGTTGGTGTCACTGTTTCACCTGCGGACGTCACTACGTCTCTTGTCTCTACACATCGTCACCCCATTGTGAGCACCACCCGTACCATGTTCTCTTTAGGCACTTCTGGGGCGGGTTGGTAGGAGTAGCAGTAGGTTCCGTGGAAGAGTTTGTCGTGGGTTTTGTAGTGGGTCCCGTAGTAAGCCTCGTGGTGGGCTCCGATTTCTCTCCACGTGAGGTACCACTCGCACTGGAACTGGTGTGAGGGCTCGGACGCGGCTTAAGTGGATTGGGCAAAAACGGCTCATCGCCCTCGTCGTCGTCGTGGCTCGTAAACCGCCAGTTGAAACAGTCGCGGCATGGGGGCTGTTCCATGCATGGAGCTGTTGTGTTGTACAGGAGGATCACGTCGTCAATGACGGTGTGGATCCGGTGGTTAAGAAGATTGACCCGCCAGCCCTTGTCGGTGACCACATCGTACACGCACTGCATCCCGGTGTGGCACGCCGTTTCCATGGCGTATCCCCCCACATTACACAGACTCGATGCTCCATTGCACACACCCATGTAGATTGGATCCGCCGTGTGCCCGATGTGCCATATGTTCTCGCGGTACTTGGGCAACCCAGGAGGTTGGGGTAAGTGGAGTCTCTTTGTGGCCAACATTTCGCCTGGGGCCTCAATTGCAACCACAGGAAGTCCGGACGGACGCCCAAGAGGCGTGGCCAATGCCCCGCCCAATGAGTGGCCCGTCACCCATATGGTGGTGTTCTCCGGTGGGTATATCGCAGTCACGTTACGGTACAAGTCTAGTGTCGCCTGGTAGTACCTGTCCTGGCGCACCAACTCTTTTTCTAAACAGTCTTGGTTGCAAGTATAGGTCTTTTCGTAGCAGTCGCATACCGTAGTCCAGAGGTAGCTGACGCGCGCACAGCAGCACGAAAACAAGAGATTGTCGTTGGTCTTGTCGCCTGCGGTGGTTTCTTCGTTACCTGACCCCACGAGTCCCGCGCCCGACGTTCCCTTGATCCCAATCACCACCGTGCTGTTGTCCTCGCTGACAAAAACATGGCCGCGGATCCCAGCCGCGTCCCAGCCAAACTCTATGTCGGCGTTGTCACGGTCAGGGTTCCATCCTCCGACATCAATCCAGTCCAGTCGGCGTTTTTCGTCATCATCCTTGGGGTACCGCACATACGCATTGGAAGAAATTGTCGCGAGCGAAACCAATGTGTCACGGTCTGCCACATCAGGGACCACCACGTCGGTTTCGTCTTCCCATTCTAACTCTATCTTGTTCAATATTTTGGGATTCCCCTTCATTTCTATAGCATAATTGAGGTACGACTCGATAAATCCAGGCGTGTGTCTCTCCCTGAGCCTCTGTACTTTGCGAGGCTCCGAAGCGTGTTTCATAGGAAGAACTATCTCAAATGGGTTCTTGCCGTGGTGAGCTTTGGGCCAGTCCATCTGACTATACACTGAGTTGAGGTCGTTAATATGTACCTCCTCGTGTTGCGTTCCTTGCTGCGTGAGTGCCTCGAAGTGGTCGCGATTACGGGCCAAGTATTCGGCCGTGACATCTAATCTCTTGTGTATCTTGTAGTCCTTCTCGCCAGTTCCGTGATGGTAGATGTGTTTGAGTCGGAAGCTCAGCAGCCTTGCTTTGGGTGGATCGAACAGGTTTGGTATCGTGGGGTTTATGGGTGCTGACGTTTCCTCATCAGGAATTACAACATTCTGCTTTTCAAAATACTGCTTGCCTAGATATTGCCATCCTGGTACTGATGCTGGGTAGAGCCACACAAGGACGGCCATGCTGACCACTCCCATGACCGCCACCAAGGTCCGTACCCGTGCCAGCCAGGTACTTTGGCGGTTTCTGTGTCTTTCTCTATTGAGGTAGTTATATTTGTCATCTGGCATCACCTTTTTGTCCAGATCTACATATACTCTCTGTTTCTTCATGGTGTAAGAGCTATCTGTGTTTCTCCCTAATCAGATCTTATCTCACTTTTGGTCACCAAATCGGGATGTGGCGGACAGGCGCGGGCTGCGAAGAGTTGACAGGTACTCAAAAGAACAGTAAAATAGTTGCTAAAGAGCCATAAATAGTCACGTAAAAGCCAGAAGTGAGTCCTATCAGTTGCTTGCTCAGTTATTTGGTTCAACTCAAGTGGGTTTGGCCCCATGTGGGACTCTTGTGGGTATACGTGATAGCTCCGGATGGTGCACGTGAATTTGCGAGTTCCGGTCGCTTAGGTCACTGGATATGGGCCCTTTGATAACGGAGTCTCTGGCGATATCTCTTCTCTAGACACGTCCCGCTGCGTTCAGACCCGCCAGAGAATGACCATGCTAACTTATGAGAGACCCAGGTGCCAAAACCGGCTTCCGACACCAGTTCGTTGCGCTCCCATTCGCGATATCCGGTGCATCACGTGTTATCTACCTCGGTATGTCTATGCATATATTCACTGTCTAGTCTAAATATTTGGGTATATAGGTCTAAAGGTAATGGGGATCGGTATATGCCAAGTCTGACTCGAGCAAAACGCGTCTCAGAGACACCACTCGAATGTCTTTGACCACTTTCACCTCTTTAAGTCCTGTGGCTGCCAATTCCTCGGCATAACTATGTTTCAATACCTTTTGTAATTTGGTCAAGGCATCAGCGAGCACTTCTGGCACAAGTTTTTTGCCATTATTATAGAAAGCATTTGCAGTCAATGCCGTGAACAAGTCGCCACAGCCACTAAAACTACAATCGAGCTTTTCGAGTTCAAAGTAAAATATCGTAGGCTCCTCACCCCCTGAAAACCCTACCGAGTATAATTTACCCTGTATTTCTACGGAAGACACCACCACATAGGGCACCTTGTAAGTGTTGTAGAAGTGGAGCAAGGCGGATTTCAACGAATCCCAGCTGTCGATTTTAATACCGGTAAGAGTCTCAAACTCAAACTGGTTGGGCGTGGTCAAAGTCACGTACCCGCTGGCAAAAAACTTCTTGTACCATTCTACCACCAGCTCAGGCAAGTACAACTTGCCATTGTCGCCCAAAATGGGATCCACGATCCAGGCCGGAGATTTTTGACCTGCTTGGTAGTTTTGCACCAAATGATCGTAGATGATCTCCATAGATTCAACGCTGGGTATGTAACCGGTCAATATTATCTGATAAGTATCATTGAACAGCACGATGTTCTTTATTCCTTGTAACAATTCATCCAATAGTTGAGGACTACTAGCTTTTCCAGCAAACTTTCCGTAGCCAGGATGGTTTGAGAGATTGGTGGTATTGACTGCATCGACGTCCCACCCAAGGTATTGGAGCGGGAACACCGCTGCCCTGTTGCCCACATAGCCGTGGACCACATGTGACAGTATAGATAATACACTCTTGTTGGCCATAGCGGTATTATGATATGAGGCTGACTCTGTACATCCTAAATTATTCATGCGAATTACTGCGATTTATCGTAAATGGCTCGCACTGGAATAACTATGACTACAGAAGATGAGTCAACCCCACACACTAGGCCTACTTCTACTTAGTGAACAAGCCCATCCTTTAGTTCCATATTATAGCCTTTCGTCGAATTTACACTGTGCTACTGTCATTAAACTGAACCTATCTCTACTCTCTCCTCGCTAACAGTCTAGCTAGCATCTCCCGCTAGAACTTTTCCTGCCTACGGTGGCTACCTTTTCATCACGCGCCGTACAGAACCAAAAAATAAAAACACGTACTACTCAACGAGGTTTCAACAACGTCAAAAGCCACCATGTCGCTTAAGGATTCTGCTACCATTGATTTAGGGTATCCCATCCTCGATACTAAGTTTGTCAATAACAAGACCGTCTTGGTCACCGGTGGTGGGGGCGAAGGAAACAACGGGATTCCCAACAAAATCACCGCCATAAAATGTAGCTTCAAGGTGAGCGACCCCAAACGCAGACTCCAGCGGTTCAGAGAGATAACCCTTCCTGCAAACGAAGACTCGCCTCAGTGCTTGGACACCGCCAAGATCCTTGGTGATGGCGAGAACAAGGTTTCTGTGTTTGTTGGTTGCAATCAATCATCCACTTTGATCAAGACCATGAACATGAACAACAACTTGAGAAAGTACGTGGTCAACAGCGAAGAACACCTTAAATTCGTCGACGCAGCTCAATTGGAGGAAATCAATTCCAATGCTGCTGACGACTACCCCAAGATCATCCGTTTATCGCCTAACAATACCACCGGTTGTTTGATGACCTCGACCGTACCATCATCAATTCTCAACTTCAATCCCGAGTCATTGGAATTGAACTTCCGGTTCAAGCCGGATGTCGACGTGGAAATCAAAGACTTCCATTTAAGTCCTAATGACGATGGCAAAACCCTCTGTTATATCACCTCGTCGTCCATAGAGACTATCTCGACTGTTACCGGAAACCCTATTTCGTCCACTTCAAAGAATCCTGCCGTTGCCAAAGTCTTGCAAAACTATATCCTTTCGAAAGTCAGATTCATTGATAATTCCACTGTGATTATAGCTGCCAGCGGCCGTGGTAACTCCCAGGGTGCTACACTTCTCCGGTACTCCATCCAAGACCAGAAGATCACCAAGACAAAGTTGATTTCCAAGAAATCCAAAAACGTAGTGGCCATTGACTTGTGTCCTTCAAAAGACTTGTTGGCTGTTGCTGGTAACGACTTATCTGTCATTATCATACGTTTATCAGACTTCAAAGTGTTAAATACCTTCAAAAATTTGCATCCATTCGCAATTACCTCAGTGGCTTTTGCTCCAAATGGCTCTAAACTTGCCACTGGAAGTGCTGCCAAGACACTTCACATTTTTAGAATTCCACCCAACTACGGCCGTGGCAAATCTACCGTTGGATCCATATTCCAGTACTTAATAACCATACTATTTGTCGCATTTTTGGCCATTTTCTTGCAAAAGAGTCATGAATCGGGCCAATTGGAAGTATACATCGACAAATCAAAAGTGTATCTCGACCATTCAAAGGTATACGGCAAGATTGGCTATGATTTGGCCCACGAGTACGGTATCAAAGGGTACAATTTTGTCAAGTCCAAATATGAGGAAAAGTTTTTAAGCGATAGGCCAACAGAAACATTCAAAGACTTTTCAGCCAAAGCTGAAACGACTCCTATTTCAACATCATTAACAGAATCATATGACGAAATTCATTTTTCTGAAGTCACCAGAGATATTCCTACTGAGAGTGGTAACATCAAGACGGAATCTATTCTGAACGAGTATGTGGAAACCGTCAGCGAGGCCATTCCCCAATCGACTCCTGTTGCAGAGACAGTTGAAATCCAAGCCACCCCAGTTCCAGAAAAAATCCCCGAAGCAGTTCCTGTATCAACACCAGTTGTAGAACACGAGACTGAATTAAAAGCAGAAGAGGAAGAGATTAAGGTTGAGCAGCCAGATATAGAGTACAAGCCATTTGAAAAACAAGAGATCGTTGCCAATAGCACACAGACAGAGCCAGAAGTGCAATTTGAAGAACATGTACCTGAGCCTGAACCTAAACTGAGTGAGGCTGAAAGTGTTGAAAAGGTTGCTGATGAAAAAGAGCCTGAATTAGAACATATTGATGATGTTGAACCTGAAGAAGTAGAAGAGGTGGAAGAGGTGGAAGAGGTGGAAGAGGTGGAAGAGATTGAGGAAGATGAAGAACCTCAAGCTGAGGAGGATAGTAAGGCAGATGATGTGGTCATAGCCAAAGAAGATGAAGAAGCAACAGCTGACCCAGTAAGTGCCGTAAGTGATTCTGTCGAAGAATTGATCGAAGAGGTTATAGAGGAAGGACCTGTTGAAGAATCCGAAGAGGATATAGATGAAGTGGCTGAAAATGATGTCAAAGAAGATGTCGAGGAAGATGTCGAAGTTGAAGTTGAATATGTCGATGTTGATGAAACTGAAGAGCCGGGTGAGAAATCGGTTGAGGTGTCTGAAGAACCTGGTGAATACGTTGTCGAAGAATATGAAGAGAATGTTGACGATCCTCTCGATGAATTTGTGGAAGTTGTTGACGAGATTGTCGAAGAGCAAATCGAAGAACCTGTGAAAGAATCTGTCGACGAAAAGGCTGAAGAACCAGAAGCTGAAAGCAAGTCATCTGTGACAGAAACAGATGATAGTGCTTTTGATCAAACAGTTTCTCAGCCAGAGCCTGTAGCCACTCCAATACCTGAAGCCCCAGTTGAAGAAGTCGAGGAGCCATCTGCTGAACCCGTCGCTGAACCCGTCGCTGAACCCGTTGCTGAACTCGTCGCTGAACCCGTCGCTGAACCAGTAGCTGAACCAGTTGCTGAACCAGTTGCTGAACCAGTTGCTGAACCAGTTGCTGAATCATCAACTGAGCCATCTACTGAGTCTTTAACTGAGTCTTCAATTGAGCCATCAACTGAGCTGGTAGCTCAGTCACTGACTGAATCAGTCGTTGAAATCAAATCTGAGTCCCTCGAATCAATCTCCACTCATTCCAGCTCTGAACCTAAGTCTAGTGCTACTTCTGAGTCCTTGTCTCCATCTACACTGACCGAATCCCTGGCTACTCCTAGCCAAGATCCAATTTTGAGTGAATCCGTCGCTGTAACCACTAAAAGTACCAAAGATACTTCGGTGACCAATCCTCCACAAACTACAAAGACAACCCAAAAGAAAAAGGTCAAACGTACCAAAACTATAAAAAGAACCGTCAAAAAACCAAAGACGGTTAACCACGACGAACTCTAGTGAATACCTATACAAACACTAGATATCATACTTGTATTTCGACTTTGTAGTATGCGATTGTGTAGAACGGGCCAGTACTGGAACCATGACGCGGCGCTTACGTAATCGGATATCACTTTTATAGCAAAGATGATATATCGATCTACAAGGCAATGTCGATATGAGCAACTTCAAGAGCGGGAATGCCCTTACCGATCCGTCCGACTGGCAGAAAACCAGGTTGGTGGGCATGGGAGAACTTGACAAGCTCCAGCGGTGCTATATCTGCAAAGAGTTTTTCAAGGCTCCAGTGATCACTAGCTGTAACCATACTTTTTGTTCCGGATGTATACGAGAGTACTTACTAACCAATAATCTCTGTCCGTTGTGCAAAAGTGAGCTTTATGAAAGTAATTTGAAACGAGACGTGCTATTAGAAGAGATCGTAACGTGCTATGCAAGACTACGGCACGAACTATTGGCACATTTACAAGTCGCCCCATCGGCCCCAAAACTGCCCTCGCCACGCGCAGAGGTGATTGAGATTGGTTCCGATAGCGAGGAGCCTGCGCCCAAAAAAGCTCGCACCGCGTCCGCCAAAATGGCTGCCAATTCTAACCTCGTTCAGTGCCCTATTTGTCTGGAACATATGACAGCATTGGAACTTCAGGGAAGGCACATAGACGACTGTTTGAGCGGCAAGAAACGTCCTGCCTCAAGTGGCACCAAGCGAGGAGGCATAACGTCATTCTTCAAGCCCAAACCGGCCAGGCTGCATTCGCCGCTCCCCACGGCATCGGGGTCACAGTCGCTAGGCCATGCCGACTACTATTTTAATGATACCGCCAAACACAATAACGAGTCCAAGAAGTTGTCCAGGCTAGATTTTCTGTCGCTAACCACTCCGCGACTAAAGGAAAAACTCAAAGAAGTCAAGCTACCCACGCTGGGAACCCGCGCGCAGCTCGAGCTTCGCTACAACCACTACTACGTACTATACAACTCCAACCTCGACAGTAATAGACCCGTCGACACCAAAATCCTCATGCACAAACTCAGTCAGTGGGAACAGTCGCACCTGGCGTTCTCCACCAACTCCGCCGATCTTTTTAGCTCCCGGTCGTCCCTCAGCACCAAATCCATCACAGACAAAACCTTTCTGCCGCGCGAGTGGATCCGCACTTATCGCCGCGAGTACCGCCATCTCGTGCGCCTCGCGCGTACTTCTGCCGAAAAGAGTTCTGTCATCCCAGACGTCATCCCAGATGTCATCGATACTCGCGAGCCGGTCACCTCGGCTGAGCCCAACTCCAACCCGTCAGAGACCCTGGACCTCAAGCTAGCCATTGCTCTGAATCCGCTCTTTGCCATCTCACCAAATACGCCACCTCTGTAGCTAATATACATTGCATACACTCATCGTATTTACACTACCCCACTATTGTATACAGTGCGTCGGTGATACGCATTGTGTCTAACTTTCGTTTCCGATTTCATTCTTTTGTTTCGTTTCCGCGCTATAATAAAATCATCGCGAAATATATACTCAGGTGCTGCAACTAAACTTTGTTCACCACGCAAGATGTCGGACGGCGACTCGTTGTATCTATCGCCAAACGAAGCAGCCCTTTCGGTGGTGGCTACCGCCATGAAAAAGGCTCGTTTGAGATTAGATACTCTAGTTATTAACTCGTTGTTGGGGGGCATCGTTTTCTCGTCGGGAGGAATGCTCATGGTGTTGGTGGAAGCTGACTGTCCTGACCTTTTGAAGAACAACCCTGGAATTATACATCTTCTACAAGGTTTGATGTACCCAATTGGGCTATTCTACGTGGTTGTATTGGGGTTGGACTTGTTCAACGCAAACGTACTATACTTCACCATAGCGCTCTGTCGTAATGCTGTTTCGGTGCTAGACTTGGTCACAAGCTGGCTCGTCAGCTGGTGGTTCAATCTTGTGGGTAATATCTTCATGTGCTACATCATCTGCCACTACTCACACATTACCAGTAATGAAACCTATTCTAAAGGCTCGGTCGATTTGCTCATGGACAGAATGAGCTATTCATTTGTGCAAACAATGCTCAAGGGAGTCGCAGGTAATTTCTTTACATGTTTGGCAGTCTACATCCAGCTCATGGCAAAACCATTGCATGTCAAACTCATATTGATGGGCTTGCCTATTTTTACATTTGTCTCTATGGGCTTCACCCACACGGTTTCCGATATGTACTTGGCCGTCATTGGCCTCATCAACCATTCTCCTGTCCCAGTGCGAACTGTGGTATGGAAGTTGTTTTTGCCTGGTGTGATAGGTAACATTATTGGAGGATCCTTTTTCGGAGTATGCATATGGTATTTGCATTTGGTAGTAGTGGAGAGAGATGAGGCCAGATTGAATTTACCCAAATACGACTATAGAGATCGCGCTCCTACGCTTAATAGCGACTCCAGAGTCACCAAAAATGTTCAGGAAACACCCGTGCTGCCCAACATCGAGAATTATGATTTGGCCAAGAGTCCTACTGTAGCCTCCAGATTCTCCACAAACACCTTAAATGTCGTCGGAAGGTCACCAAGAAAAGTCTTTCCTGTCTTCGGTATGGGACCTCCATCTCAAAGAGAACGAGAGATTGCATCGGGAAGTAACTATTCAGTTCAGGATGAAAACTCTGTTTACGATCAAGATGACAGGTCGGCCGAATACATAGGTGACCAGCTTTCGCGAGCATTTACCAGAAATAGCACTAGACGAGACTCAGAATCTCGTGTACTGGCTATTGACTTTCCTCGTAGACGATCTATCTCGTCGCTAGGTCCAAAACAAACTAGACCCAGTCTCGATTCCGTGAATGCCAACCACTCATTCAGAAAAGATCCAGAAGTCCCAAAGATGGCGAAATTAAAACTGGCATCCGATTTCCGATCTGACACTCAATCCATTATTCCCCTCAAAACAGTGCCAGGATCTGTCTCTGCATCTGCCGAAGGTACCCCTACCGAATCTCTGATCGGATCGCCAAACGAGTTGGAAACCAAGTCAGACGATAGCTCCAACAACATCGAAGAGTTCCTGCCCAAAGCCGATTTATAGAGGGTCTCAATCGATTATATTTATTTAATTTCCGATTATTTATACTATAACTAATAATACTGATCTTGTAAATATTTCAATTTCTCGTCAAAATACAACTAATAACTCTTATCAATATAGTAATTTGCCATGCACTTGTCAAAAGTTGATCATGTGAATCTGCGATATTCAAAAGCTGGAGTAAAAAAAAAAATATTATGGACGAGACAGGAATCGAACCAGTGACCTTTTGCTTGCAAGGCAAACGCGCTACCAACTACGCCACACGCCCAGTTCTAATTTTCAGAGAAAATTAGTTTCAATAGAGGGTCACTGTCCGTAAAAAGTCACTATACTCTTGATTCTTCATCAACTTACCAATTCTACGTACTTATTGTGCCACGGTTCTAATTCAAATCCACTGTACTTCAAGATCCTTTCCAAAATGAGAAGTTTTCGGTATTTTTGAGGATATTGTAGATAGTTTGTATTATTGGTAGAAAAAACATCTACCAGTGATATACAAAAAGTTTATATCAAACTGATTGTCCTCGAGTCATAACTAGTATAGAATGTCTCCAAAACTATTTTGAATACTACTTTCTAGCAGCCGTAATCGAAATTTTGCAGCAATACGCTATCAGCCTACAGATTTGCGCCTCCACGATTTACGCGCATTGCCAGAAATCTCGAGAGACGCTCGTACCAGACTCAACTTGGACAAGATTCGTCCACTCACACTCAAGGTTACTACTCTGGAACAGTCAGATGGACTTGAGAAGTTGTCAGACCAACATCTTCACTCTCATCCGGTATCAATTGTATTTAAAGTATTTGGTGTTCCCACTCTCCCCATCTCTTCTCATACTGCATCCTGGCCATCGCATCGCGAACAAAGTATTCAAAATTTTTATTTCTACCAACTTCAAGACCAACTCATCACAAGTATTATGTCTAATGGAGCTGCAGCATCTGCTGCTTACATTGATAACTCTGCATCATGGGAGTCGTTCAACCTTGATGCTAGATTATTACAGGCATTAAACCAGATTGGATTTGAAAAACCAACATTGATTCAGTCCAATGCCATCCCTTTAGCTCTCGAAGAAAGAAGAGATATTATAGCCAAAGCATCTACTGGATCAGGTAAAACCGGTGCCTACGGTATCCCAATAGTCAATAATATTCTTTCCGACTCAGAAAACCAATCATCTGCCATAAAAAGTATCATTCTAGTTCCAACTAGAGAATTATCCAGTCAAGTTCACAAATTCATCGAAAAGCTTTTGCTATATAGTAATGACTTGATTCGTGTAATTAACTTATCATCGAACATGAACGAACAAGTCTTGAAATCGTTACTTGCCAACAAACCAGACATCATAGTTTCAACCCCTTCTAAATTAATACAATTATTACAAGAACAAAATGACAATTCTACTAATTTGATCGACTTATCCAATGTCAAGAATCTTACCATCGACGAAGTCGATTTGATCCTCTCTTACGGTTACATGGAAGATTTGCAAAAATTGGAAACATACTTGCCAATCAAGAAAAACTTACAGACATTCTTGATGTCTGCCACCATAAATGACGAGTTAAACGATTTGAAATCAAGGTTCTGTACCAGACCTGCCATCTTAAAGCTTAATGATGAAGAGACCCAGCAAAGCAAGTTGATTCAGTATTACGCCAAGACCACAGAATTTGACAAGTTTTTGTTGGCCTATGTTATATTCAAATTGAATTTAATCAAAGGTAAGACTCTTGTTTTTGTCAACAACATCGATAGAGGTTATAGATTGAAGTTGTTTTTGGAACAATTCGGGATCAGATGTTGTATTTTAAACAGTGAATTGCCAATCAATTCGAGATTACATATTATCGAAGAATTCAACAAAAATGTCTACAACTTATTGATTGCAACCGACGAAACTATGGAAGTTGAAGATGAAGAAGATAAAGATGAAGAGGATGATGCCATAGAGAAGAGTGCCTCTTCATCCAAGAAATCTAAAAAGTCAAAGAAAGATAAAGAATATGGTGTTACCAGAGGATCAGATTTCCAAAACGTTGCGTGTGTGTTGAATTTCGATCTACCAACTAGTTCAAAAGCTTACATTCATAGAATTGGTAGAACTGCAAGAGCAGGAAAATCTGGTATGTCGTTATCCTTTGTTTTACCCCTTAGCGAATTTGGTAAGCATAAAACAGCCAGTTTGAAGTCAGCGAAGAGAGACGAGAAAGTGTTGCGTCGTGTGGTGAAGCAACAAACCCGTAATGGGTTTGAAATCAAACCTTATCAGTTTGACATGAAGCAAGTGGAAGGGTTCAGATACAGAGCGGAAGATGCATTCAGAGCCGTGACCCAAACTGCTATCAAAGAAGCAAGAATCAAAGAATTGAAGAATGAATTAGTCAACTCTGATAAGTTGAAGAGATTCTTCGAAGAAAATCCTCAAGATTTAGCTACCTTAAGACACGATAAGGAATTGCATCCAAGTAGAGTGCAAACTCATTTGAAGAGAGTCCCTGACTATTTGTTGCCCGAAAATGCCAGACAGGACATAAAAAATATTGGGTTCGTTCCATTCCATAAAAATAAGGGCAGAGGTAAAGGAAAGAAGAGACCAAGCGGCAGAAAATCCGATCCTTTAAAGTCATTCAAAGTCAGGAAGTAAATAGTGTTTATACATATGTATATATATATGAGAGTGTGTATAAGAAGTATAAGCTAATTATTATTTACGTTGGTATGTCTATAAAATGAATCTGAAAGATTTACGCCAATCTACTCAAGATGATATTCCAGAATAATTGTGCCAAGCAATTGGCAGGAAACATCATGGCTTGTGGGATAAGCACAAATGAACATATGGAGAAGAACGGCCAAAAGCAAAAACTGTATTTCAAAGACTTGGAAAATGCCAGTCTAGTTTTCTTCGATATCTCTCCATGATCCCACAAGCTGTTCAATATGTTGAACAATAACTGAAAACTTGGTGCCCCGATCAATTGATCGACGCAAATTCGGTAGACTATATTGTCGAAGTTTGTTATCAATAAATCAAGCCAGAGAACAGTAAAACAACCGTTTATTGTACCCCACAATATGAACTTGCAAATACGATTTACTGATAATTTTTTCTTTTGATACTGATTCAAGGTCTGGGCTAATGCAGCAGTAGATGATCCCAATAGTGATGGTGCTAGTAAAGGATATATCTCACCAAGTTTTCCATAATTGTAGTATATGGCCAACGAAGAAAAGGTCTCTAAAAATAGAAACAGGATTAGTTTTCTTTTGGTGAGATCAGTAGTTTTGTTATACGGCAGTATACTTAATGCAGAATCAACTGTTGATAATGGAGAGGACTTTTCCAAGTCATGATAGGATTTGCCTTTGAGATTTGTCAATGGAATTTCCGTTTGCATGTCAGAACCCTGAAGTGAAAGATGAAACGACTGTGCGAGGGAAGCAACGGTTGAGGTGAAATGTGATACAGAAGACGATCCAGCGACTATTAATGAGCGACTAGTTGATTGCAGTTCTTGGATACACTATGTTAGGTGAAAGCGGTCACGATTATCGCGTCGTTTACTTCTCGCCCAAACAACAAACCTTTTGACAACTGAATCATTTTTCTGTACTCTATTGTCAGAAAAATGAGCATTGCACTTTTTTATCAGTCGCTGTTACGAGAGGGGAAATGTGAATGAAACCTGGAGCGGAGATTGAGAGCAGGTCAATGTAACATGAATAGAAACGATGATCAGCTTTACATAAGTATCCTACTTGCAACTACTTGGATCATAACGAGTCAAGTAGTGATTCACCTAATTTCAGTTTGAATCGGAGCAGGTGACCCAAACGCATTTGGGCTTATTAATTCTTCAACAATAATCGCCACGAGTCAGGTAGAGAGATTCCGAAGTTAACGCATTTGCATTCAGAGGTACATGTGCTGACATTAGCAACACGGCAAACTTCCGTAGCTGGTTACATGAATTCACTCAAAAATCTTCGGGCTTAGAGATCACGGTTATAGGTGGAACCACATGCGCGCATGTGGTGTCTTATTTCTTATTTTAGACCCTTAGGTAGCTCTAAACTTTAACTGTAAATCTGAAAAGCTTAGCAAATCTGACCCAAACCCTTACTTTCCAATTTAGATGGAACGATCCTCAGCAATGGCTACAAACATTCTCGGGTAAATTGATCCCCCTGTAAACGGAAATAAATTGAATTTTTAGTGGAGCATCCCGAGGACGGCAATTGTCAGGGACTGACCTCTTTTATTGTAAAATTGCGCTTACTGTCACCATTTGTTTCCTTTGCATTGACTAGGATGCTCTACAACGTGTGCCCCAGAAGAATTAGGAGCACTGACTTTGTGTTGTAATTACCTGATGACCTGCAGTTTAGGGTTCTCCATATGTTCAGAAATGATTTTCCGAGTGATTCGAAGAAAAAATATTACGTGCGCCTGTTCAAGAGCTTGCAATCATAACGTCATAGTCAGTTTCCTCGGCAGAGGTCTGGGTTACATTTACCCTCCAAAGGTGGGTTAAATTTCAAGAACCTTACAGTTGGCGCAAATGATGTGACGCTGTCAAATCTATTTTGGTTCCATCTTCATCACAAATTATTGACGCACCTAATATGCTCGATTCGGGGCTGAATTGTCTCGCATGAGAAGAACATTTATTTTTGCATCGAGTTTTCTTTGTTCTATATTTATAACTGTCAACACACTACAGAAATTATGGTACTCGTTGTAGGTAAGCACAAGTTGGCATTCCGGAGTCGAAGTAACGTCTACCTTCCTGTCAACCTGGTTCAAGCTTACGGGAAGAGACATTAGCATACCGTCTCAGCCACATGTCTCGATTTGGCAAAGGTATACCGTAAGCCATAACAGTTTTAATTACTCGGTTAGGTTGCACTACGAAAAAGCACCAACTAAGAAGTAAATTTTCCTCACACTCTGACATCATTGTACATATAATTCCCGTATTTGTTTGGAAATAAAATATTTTCTTGATTTGCAGTAATAAGTTGCTTTTCTTATTTCAACTTTCTTCTTTGACATGGGGCATGACTTATGCGAGGGGACCAATTACGTTATTCTGGGGTTGCAAAAGGTACGGAAAATTATTAAATTTCTGGAGGTGCTTTCATACGTCATAAGTTTCTAATTTCTTCTCTATAATTAGAAGTGGTATACCAAACATGCCATTGAAGTTTTGGTATAAATAACGATGATAATTCCCATCATACCATCTTTTTAACAACAACAATCCAATCACAGAAAACAAAATACCAAACACACAATGCAATTAACTTCTACTTTATCATTTGTCACCTTAGCTGCTCTCGCTACTGCTGCACCAGTCTTCGAACTTCTTGTCATCCGTTCTGGATCTCAATACCAATATGATTCTGTCTCAGCTTCTGGTGTTGATATCTTACTTGGCGGTAGTGCCACCACTTTCGAATTGAACGATGACTCCACTTTGGTTGACACCACAACTAACGATAACATCTTCGTCCTGGACAACACCTTCTATGAAACCCACAGAAAGGAAGAAGGTAGCAAAGGTTTCTCCATCAAGGACGGCCACTTATATTATGGAAGCGGTTTCTACGCTTGTCCAGTTGACGGCAAAGTCAGATTAACCACATCATGTAGTGATTCTCAAGGTTCTCCAGTTGCCCTTAAGATCACCAACCAACGTGATAGTGTCACAGGCGGCTCCAGCTCTTCTAGCGCCTCTGCCAAACCAACCTCTTCTGCCAAACCAACCTCTTCTGCCAAACCAACCTCTTCTGCCAAGCCAACCACTACTGCTAAGCCAACCACTTTAGTCACCAAGACCTCCCCACCTGCCACTTCTACCAAGGCTTCCTCAAGCTCGAAGCCAACTCAAACTGCTCCTGCGAAAGGAAACGTTGAATTCGGTATCATCGCTATCCACTCTGGTTCTCAATTCCAAAACGCTGCTATCAAGAAGGTTCCTGCTCACCCACATGTATTCTCGGTTGGTGGATCTGAAGGATCTGACTTGACTTTGACCTTGAAACCAGATGGATCCTTGGTTGACCAAGATGGAAGAGGTATCTACATTGACTCCAAGACCGGTGAATTCGGTGATGTCGACCCATGGGGACAAGAAAAGCCATCCACCGGTTTCTCCATCAGCAACGGTGCATTGGTCTACCAAGGTAAAGACAACTGGAGTGCTTGCCCATCTGGTGACAACAAGTTTTCCTTGGCCAACAACAACTGTGTTGGTGGTACTGGCATTTCTTTGTCTGTTGTCAACCAAAAGAGTGCTTAGACAGCATATTGATTTATCATCAAAAGAACTATTTAATTTCTCTCGTCGCCTTATTTATATGTTCCCTTGGCTGATCCTTTTCAGATCCAGCGGCCCTCGTTTTAAACCCAACCTGCATACTTTCATTAAGAAGTCACTTTGTTTTTCGCTTATAGTATAATCTATACTTTCATTACCTGATTTGTAGTTAGCCAAGATTGCATTTATAGTGCAGGATTATCCTTTTCGCAGCTATTTCATTTTTGACCACGTAAAAAGTAAGCTCAATCGGTTATGCAGCCCGTGGGGCGCTCGCCGTTTTGAACATGGAAGAGTCTGGAAATTTTCGAGGTTTTGACTTATATATCTTAGCTCATTTCAATTTGAACAACGCTAACTAAAAGCATGGTAGTACATAACCCTAACAACTGGTATGTATCGATACAGCGAGGTATGATCTGAGTGGTGACTAACCTTTTGTTACAGGCACTGGATAGATAAGAACTGCCTTCCATGGGCAAAGAAGTACTTCGAAACCGAGCTTTCTGACGTAAGCATCGAACAAGACCAAGTATCTGTCATTCTTAAACAAGTTGATTCTGTTACAGGAGATTGCGATGTTACCCAAAGAAAGGGTAAAGTGTTGTGTATTTACGATATGAAATTACAATTTGCTGTCAACACTAAAGGTAAAGAAGACGAAGAATCCAAGAGAGTCACCATTACTGTACCTGAGTTCGTCCATGATCAAGACGAAGACGAGTACGTGTTTGAAATCTCTGATTCAGAACATAAGCCTGTGATTAGAAAGCATTTCGTACCGGTATTGAAGGCCAAACTTATGAAGTTTCAAACCGATTTAATCAAGGCACACGAAAAGGACGTTCAACACTCCACCTGATCCCATTTTGATATCTTATAAATAGAATAGCATCACCCAGAATAGATCAGTGGTTGCATTAGCTGGATTTTGGCATTGTAGACCTAGTCTGTGTTCGTGTCTTCGACCTCGTTTGCGTTCTCTGATTCATTTTTGTTGTCTTCATCATTCTTATCATTTGTCTCATTAGCATCTTCCTCTTTATTAACATCCTCTTGATCTCTTTCTTCTTTATTTACATTGTCCTGTTCTTTCTCCTCTTTATTATCATTATCTTGATCGTCTTCTTCCTCCTCTTCTTCCTCCTCTTCAACTTCTTCAACCTCCTCATCGAACCCTTTGGGAACTCCTTTAGCATGTCTGGTGGATCCGTCTCTCGAGCCAAAGTAAAACTCAATTGGTGTACCGCCTGGCATATCCGAAGGAAGCGATATCCAAGGAATTTGGCCCTGTTCTATTTGTTTCAATAACTTATATGTCTCTACTGAACTGTAAGGTATACCGTTGGAAGGATCGAAATATTTGACCTCAGTACCCGAAATAAGACAGCTCTTCTTGTTATTGTTGGGTAAGATTAATCCAGTAGGTGCTTCTGTCTTCAACACAATATTATGAGATTGTGTTTCAACGTCCTCCCTAACATCTTCGACAACCTCTTGTTTAACTCCTAGTCTTGGTAACTTCTTCAATTCATCAAAAATAGGGTCTTCTTCCGTTAACTCTGAGACTGGCTCGAATAAATGGTCTTTTTCTTCCTTAACTACAGCATATGGGTTTTCTACCTGTCCTATTCTGAATATAGTCTTCAAGTCTTTAAACCTTCTGGATGCGGGCAATAATGATTCCTTTCCAAACATGTATGTTTTTAAGCTGGTAGTGTCTAGCCTATAGTCATCTTTGAAATCAAATAAGTATACGGTATTACGAGCTACTCGCTGAGCAGGTCCTTCGAAAATCTCTGTAGGAGTTGTTGGTTCCATTTCTTCGTCCTCATCTTTTACGGGAGTGGCAGTTCGAGATTGTTCTCCTTCTGATAATTCTTCAGCAAATCGCACTGATTTGCTTTGCTGTGATTCTTCCTTTACTTCACCATTCTCCTCTTCTTTTACGACACCATCTTCTGACTCGGCCTTTACCACCGATTCTTCCTTTTCTGACTGATTTGGCAGTCGTGGTAGAGTATCGCCATTGTTTACGCTTTTGGGTTCAGCAGATTTAGCATCCACATCGTTCTCCGGATTTTCAGATTCGTTGAGCTCCGAATTAGTCACTTCTTCTGGCTTTTTCGAAGGTTCTTTCGACTGTTTTTCCAGTTCTTCCAGGGGATTTTTTTCAGGTTTTGAATTTTCTTCAGGCTTTTCCTTGGAATTTTCTTCGTTTTCCTCTAACTCCATCTTCCCTGAAGCTTTTGATTCAAGTTGCTCTGAATCGACTCTATCAATACCCTCCATCTTATCAGGATCTTCTATGCTTTCCTTTCTTCTTTCTTCTTCCTCGGCTTTCTTCTTTTCCATCTCTTCTTTCACTGAAGGTAAATTTATATCAGGCTCGCCCGGAAGCTTGATAGCCTCGAGTTGCTGCTCCAACAACAACCTTTTCCTTCTGCCGGGTCTTTTTCTGAGTTTACCGAGAATCAGTTCTCTAAGAAGTCTCGCCTCTTCAACTTCATCGGACGGTGTGATAAATGTCTCTCTACTTACGAGCCTTACCACGTCGGTGAGTTTCTTTCTCTTCAGCAATAACTGCTGTCTCTGTCTTTCTTTCTTCACCACCTCTTGCTCTTGAAACTGGTGTAATGATAATATATTGGCTTTCTCTGTTTCTACAGCTTCTGCGAGCTTCTCTTCTTGAGTCAATTCAACATGTTTGACCCTCACAACTGGTGTGAATTGGGCTCGCCTCTTTTCACTGGCTTGTAACTTCTCTAACAATGCTTGCTTGTTTTCAACCGCAGCTGATCTTGACGATGATCTTCGTACTGACAACAATAATGATTCGGAGGTAATGAGGTTGGTTCTGGATTTAGATTTGGATTTTTCACCTTCAGCATTGATCTTGGCTTTCTTGATGGCCGGAATTATTTGTTTCTTTCTGGCAGCTCTTTGCTTGATTTTTTCCTGCTTTTGAAGCTCCTTTTCTCCTTCACTCTCGTCTGATTCCGATAGCGAAATGTCCGAGTCTGAAAGTACATCATCTCCATCTACTTCTGTATCTAGTTTCCTTTTGCCATTACGTGAATCTTCTTCGTTATCTTCATTATCTTCCTCGTCTCCTTCCTCTTCTCCTTCTCCTTCATCTTCTTCATCTTCATCTATACCTTTGAGATTCTCATTGTCGACCTCATTGTCGTAAAATTCCTCGTCATCCTCGTCTTCTTGAAACAATAAGTTGACATTCTCATCGTCTTCAGTGATAATCAGGGAAACATTGCTTTGGATTGCGCTTGATTGTTCCTCCAATTCTATCAACTGCTTCAAGCGCGAGCCCGCGTTGGCTCGCCGCGCCCTAGTGGCCACCATACTATCATTATCCACCATGGTGTCGTACCAGTTATTGTATCCTTCTTTCATTCACTTTGATCAGAATGAAGAGTCGTCTGTCACGTGACCGAAGACTCTAACAAATTTCCACTCCACCAACAACTATTGCTCAGGCAGTAATGAAGAGAATAACGCTGAAAGTGTCTACGAAGTTGGGGAAACGGGTGTTTTCTCTGTCTACTATAGTCAGCCATGTAGGACCAACATCACACAAGTATACATCTGCATCAGCCGACGAGATGGCCCACTTCAATGCTCTAGCCTCTACTTGGTGGAATGTGGATGGGCCCCAGCGAATCTTACATAAAATGAACCTTCTCAGGATGGATTTTATTTATAATACTGTCAGAAGTCATCTTGAGCTTAATAGACCAGGAACCCCTATTGAAGACGAAGTATATGTGCCTCCATATAATATTGACCTTTTGCCCAGACCTATCAAAAGACGCATCGTGGAAGACCAAGAAATCCGCCGAGATTCAATTCTCAACAAGTCCAAGCTTCGGGTCTTGGACGTAGGGTGTGGAGGCGGCATTTTATCCGAGTCAATGGCAAGATTAAGTTTTGTAGAGAGTGTCAAGGGTGTTGATTTGTCAAGTGATGTATTAGAAGCTGCTAAACTACACAAGTCCAAAGATCCAATGCTTCTGGACGAGAAATTAAGCTACGAACTTACTGCCATTGAAGATCTTGATCCTAACCAAAAGTATAACATCATTACGTTGTTTGAGATGCTCGAGCATGTGGACTATCCTGACAAGGTAATGACTGAAGCATTGAATAGACTAGAAGTAGGCGGTTGGTTGTTTCTCTCCACTATCAACCGTGACTTTGTCAGTTGGTTCACCACTATATTCATGGGTGAACACGTATTGAGAATTGTGCCAGTTGGCACGCATACGCTTGAAAAATACATCAACCAGCAAGAAATCAAGCAGTGGGTTGAAAAAAGTGAGAATCAAGCTTTTGAAGTGGTGGACTCAAAAGGATGCATTTATTTGCCAGCATGTGGATGGAAATTTACCTCGAAACCAGACGTGGGCAACTACTTTATGGCAATCCAAAGGAAAATGTAAATAGAAATGAATAAATGACCAGCTCAAATGTATTTTAGTACTAGTTTGCAACTTTGGCAGGCACTTCTGGCTCTGTTTCATCAATAAACGTGGGCAACTTATCCGAACCTACAGCCTCATCATTCAAGTAACTAGGCATTCCAAGTCCGCTTTCGGCCATTTCATTTTCAAAGTCGATTTCCTCTCCAAGAGCATCTAGCTCGGCATCTAGCTCTGATTCACTTATATCGTCAGGCACGTCATAACTGGTCAGAAGCGCCTCTTGAAGTTCATTGGATTTGTCGATCAAATCGAGCATTTCATCCTGTAAAGCCTCAATTTTGTCTATATCGATTTTTCCGTACGTTTGTTTCAATTGTTTGTTGGCCGTTTTCATGGCATCCACCGTTATCATGGTGTTCTGCAAGTTATCAGTAGTCATTGATGCTTGGGTCATATTCCATGATTGATTTTCTAACTGGTCTTTCTGAGATTCGATTTGTTTTCGCTGTCTCAATAACTTCAATGCCTTTTGTTTTAAAGCACTCTTGCCGGGCCCGTCTCTCATGCGGGCTAGCTTTTGTTGGTAGGTAGATAACTCGGCATTGATTTTGGATAATTTGACATCTAATGAGCCGACTCGCTCGTCTATGTTCTTTACTGCATCGCCCAATGACGGCTTGGGCACTGTACTCTTCGATCCAAATAACCTATTCATGATTCGTAGCTACTCTAGAATGGCCCACCTTGAGGGCGTTGATAATCCAGTGGTCTGAATTTAGTCACGTGCGCGGACCAGCCTTGCCACTTAAACCCCTAATCACCAACGGCTCCAGAGAGGACGCACAGGATGCCTGAAGTTGCTGAGGTTGCTCATGTTGTAGCGTTGTTACGGCGCAACATACTAGGTACCAGAATCAAGCTGGTTGCGCTCAACAATGATCCTTTGCTTTTCCCCTCCATCAAAGCAGCGACTGAGCCAGAGAAAGTGTTAGAGACAATGAGAAAGAACTTGGTTGGTTCCACGATTGATTCGGTAGGAAGACACGGCAAGTACTTTTGGGTTCGGATCCGGCCTCGTGATTCGGGTCAGACCAGTGTTTTGCTCATGCATCTTGGCATGACGGGTATGATAAAGCTTAGAAATATAGAGTCACACCTAATACTAATGGAGAATGGTGGGGATAAAAAGGTTAAGGAAAAGTTGAGCGTGGAAAGCTCCAAATCCAAGTACTTTGACAAAGAGATCAAAAAAGAAAAACCTAGACAAGAAGTCAAAAAAGAAAAAGGCGCGTCTATACTAGAAGAACCTTGGCCTCCTAAGTTTTCGAAAATGGAGTGGGTTCTTGAGAAGGGCCATACCGAAATCGATCTTTCGTTCGTAGATATGAGAAGATTGGGCAGAGTTCGGTACTTATCAGGCGACAAAGTTCAAACCAACGAAGAATTGTTGCTACAGGAACCATTGAGCGCGCTCGGGCCAGACTGGTCGAAACCCACTAGTGCGGTGAGTAGTATAGTAAAGTTTGAGTTTGGAGACCCCGATCCCGACCATCACGGACGTCCGCGATTTGGGATCGAGGAATTCAATAAGTTGGTGCTTTCTAAGAAGAAGCCAATCAAAAGTTTACTTCTCGATCAAGCATACTTTGCTGGTGTAGGCAACTGGGTTGCGGACGAAGTAGTTTACCAGGCACGTATACATCCTGGCGAGGTATTATCACAGACAATTGAAGGTGGAGACAAGATAGATCCTGTAATAACGCGACTTTATGAAAGCTTGATCGGAGTTTGCGAACAAGCTGTGCAGGTTGAAGGTGACAGTACCAGATTCCCCGCTCATTGGCTTATGTTGCATAGATGGGGCAAGGCTCGAAAAAAGGAAAAGGCAAAGACTAGTGATGGGTACGAGGTAGATCATGTGACAGTAGGCGGGAGAACCAGTTGCTTCGTACCTGCTTTGCAGGTGATATCCGGGTCCATTGCTCCTGCTGCCAAAAAACAGAAAACTAAATGATAGACATTTAGCTGCAAAATGCCAAATATCGCGTGAATTATGCAAAATTATTGACCAAAAAGATCAGAAAGTGTATCATCACGTTATTTTGGTAAGTACATAGACTGAGACAAACTACACAACTCCGAGGTACACAGCATAATTGTAAACACCGAACCTCGCTAATTGTCACACCATCGGATGAATTATCCTCCGAGACCATAACCATCAAATGATGGGATCTACGCAGGTCTTTCCGAAATTGTCCGTGACGTGTATTTTGGCGCGTTGAGAGATGAGCTTGCTTTAAATAGAACAATCGAGACCCTTGCTAAACGGCCAAAATTTACTGCTCGAGTACAGACTCGAACGACTTGTGTATATACGCTGTGCTTGCTAGCACTTATCCGTAAACATCCTAGTTATAACGTGTTTAATGGCCACTGTTGACGTTGGGGCGGGCTCCTTCCCCTCCTTATGTAGGAAAAACTCGGAACCATCACGTGGTGTATCTAACAAATTGCCTAAAGAGGGGAAGGAGTATGTTCAGCCGCCTGCGGAGTATTTGGGCCCAACTCCTAAAGTGTTGGACGTCTGGACGGTTGGGGATCAGCGTATTCGTGCTACTACCCAAATTACTTGATGCCGGGGCCGGATACAAATAGTGAAAATGCCATTCTGTGAACGCTACCCTAAGCAACTTAACGCAAGGTTCCTTAATTCAGCTAAAGCCTCGTTAGCGCTTAATAAATACCTCGATTGCACTGCGCCCAAAAAAAAAAAAACTGTTGCCAGCCCGCTAGTCCGCTAAATGGCCAATATCGGAACTTGTTCGCGACCAGAACCTTTCTTGCAATTGTAGTGGGGCGACATCGCACTCTGGATTTTGTCAAGGTTGTGTTTTCCGGCACCTGCCGGACCTGCGGGGAGAAAAATTATGTAGGTGCTGCAGTGCTCGATTCTTCAGCCACCCCTCAATACTGGCAACCACCAGTTATTTAAGCAACCAAGATCCCTCTAGTGTAGCAGCCCTTTACTGATTTCATATTATACATACATACATTGTGATGTTGAGAAGTGTAAAGAAAGCATCTGCCACCAGATTTGGGGCTCGCATGTCCTCCACTACGACGACTGCAAATACTTCCTCATCGAGTGCTAACGCATCTATCCATACCCATACCATCAAAACCCCCGTTGGCATCAAAGCAGCCCTTGCTTCGTTGAAACCAAAAACCACCCGTTTATCCATTGAAGGTCCTATTGAGTGTGACTTGCACGGATTCCAAATTTTGAACTCGCCTATGTTCAACAAGGGATCAGCTTTCACTAAAGAGGAAAGAGAGGCTTTTGGCTTGAGTGGTTTGCTTCCTCCCCAAATCAACACATTGCAAGCACAAGTCGAGCGTGCTTATGCGCAATTCTCGTACTTGAAGACTCCTTTGGCAAAGAATGATTTCTGTACTTCCATGAGAATCCAAAATAAGGTCTTGTACTACGAAATGGTGCGTACCCACATCAGAGAAATGTTGCCTATTATTTATACTCCTACTGAAGGTGATGCAATTGCTGCGTACTCACAACGTTTCAGAAGACCAGAAGGGTGCTTTTTGGATATCACCGACCCTGATTCCATCGACGACAGATTGGCCGCCTACGGTGAAGATAAGGATATTGATTACATTGTTGTGTCAGACGGAGAAGGTATTTTGGGAATTGGTGACCAAGGTGTAGGTGGTATCAGAATTGCCATTGCCAAATTGGGTCTCATGACCTTGTGTGGTGGTATTCACCCTGGTAGAGTCTTGCCTGTTGTCTTGGATGTCGGAACAAACAACCAAGAGTTGCTTAACGACGAATTGTACATGGGTAACAGATTCCCTCGTGTTAGAGGTGAACAATACTGGGATTTCGTGGACAAGTTCATCAATGCTGTCAAAACCAGATTCCCCAACGCCGTTCTTCACTACGAAGATTTCGGTGTATCCACCGGTAGAGATATGCTTGCTAAGTACAGAGAGGTGTTGCCATCTTTCAATGACGATATACAAGGTACTGGTGCCGTGGTGATGGCTTCGATGACTGCAGCCTTGCAATTCTCCAACAGAGACTTGTTGGATTCCAAGGTTCTTATCTACGGCGCTGGATCTGCCGGTCTTGGTATCGCCGACCAAATTGTCAATCACATGGTTTCACACGGTTCTACCCCAGAAGAGGCTAGAAAAGCTATTCACTGTATGGACCGTCGTGGATTGATTTTGAAGTCGTTTGACGATTGTACGCCTGCCCAAAAGCTCTACGCTGACGAAGACGGTGACTGGGAAGGCGTCGACACCACCAGCTTGGTTGAAGTCATTGAAAAAGTCAAACCTACCGTATTGGTGGGATGTTCTACACAGGCCGGCGCCTTTACTGAAGAAGTGATCAAGACCATGTACAAACACAACCCTCAACCTATTGTTTTCCCATTATCCAACCCAACCAGATTGCACGAAGCCATTCCTTCCGACATCATGAAATGGACCGATTACAACGCCTTGATTGCTACTGGATCCCCATTCCAACCAGTCAATGGACACGTCATTTCTGAAAACAACAACTGTTTCACGTTCCCTGGTATTGGTTTGGGTGCCGTGTTATCGAGATGTACCACTATTTCCGATACTATGGTTTCAGCCGCAGTGGACCAACTTGCTGCGCTCTCGCCTAAAATGGAGGATCCAAAGAATGGTTTGTTACCAAGATTGGAAGAAATCGACGAAGTGAGTGCGCAGGTTGCTACCGCAGTTATTTTACAGTCGTTGAAGGAAGGTACCGCCAGGGTTGAAAGCGAAGAAAAACCCAATGGTGGTTTTGTTGAAGTGCCAAGGGATTTCAACAAGTGTCTCAAATGGGTCCAGTCACAAATGTGGAAGCCTATTTACAGACCTTTGGTCAAGGTTGAACACGTACCTGAGATCCACACTTTCCAATACTAGACCTTTTAACTCAATTTCATTTCATTTCGTCCCTAATTATTAATCACGTATAGCATTTATAGAGTTAAGTATACATTCACATAGATGAAACTAAGTAGATCAAACCTTGTAGAACCGAAGCTTTCGAGGCCAACAATTTCGCAGTCAAGGCTTCAAACGGTGAAAATCGGGAGAGTGGAGATTCGGACGTTAGAGCGTCGTGCGCACACCGAGTACTCGGCCAATAACCTTTTCCAAGTTGAGTTTTCACCACCCCAAAGTTTTCAATTCCAACTAAACCAGTTTAGACTACAACAAGAATGTCCGTTGAAGATTTGAAGGCCACCGTTGCCAAATTGCAAGAAAGAATCCAACATTTGGAATCCAAGGCCGGAATTGTGCCAAATGTTCCAAAGTCCATCAGAATGGTCTTGATCGGACCTCCAGGTGCTGGTAAAGGTACTCAAGCTCCAAACTTGAAGGAAAAGTTTTGCGCTTGTCACTTAGCCACCGGTGACATGCTCCGTGCCCAAGTTGCTGCTAAGACCGACTTGGGTGTTGAAGCCAAGAAGATCATGGATCAAGGTGGATTGGTCTCTGATGAAATCATGGTCAACATGATTAAGAGTGAATTGGAGAACAACAAGGAATGTTCCAATGGTTTCATCTTGGATGGTTTCCCACGTACCATTCCTCAAGCCGAGAAATTGGACTCCATGTTGGAACAAAGAAAAACTCCATTGCAAAATGCTGTTGAATTGAAGATCGACGACGAGTTGTTGGTTGCCAGAATCACTGGTAGATTGGTCCACCCAGCTTCTGGTAGATCATACCACAAGTTGTTCAACCCTCCAAAGAAGGAAATGACTGACGATATCACCGGTGAAGCCTTGGTCCAAAGATCCGACGACAACGAAGATGCCTTGAAGAAGAGATTGGTGACTTACCACAAGCAAACCGAACCTATTGTCGAATACTATAGAAAGACCGGTATCTGGAGCGGTGTTGATGCTTCTCAAAAGCCAGCCACTGTCTGGTCCGACATCTTGAAATGTTTAGGTCAAAAATAATTATATTGTATTTAACTGTAATTATAAACTAAAAATATTTAAACTGAAGAAAAATTGTAAACTCTCAAGAGGCGTAATAGTGGTGTTCGTAGATAAGAAGTTTGGATTAGAAGTTCATTAATCATTATCTATATACTATAATTTCTCTCTTTTTACTTTATGGTTCAACTCATCTCCCCCTCTCTTCTTGTTGGCTTCGTTGAAACAAGAAACGTGAATAATCTTTCTGCTCTGAGGGTCCTCGCTAGGGAGACGAACACAGTTTGGCCAGACCCATTCACCCAATTCGTCGTTGTAGGTGGCTTTGATGTACTCGTGACACACCAAACATCTGTTGTTCATATTTGTATCCAGAGCGGGAACCTGCACGAATGAGTTTTCTGGAGCAGCTCCGTGGCCGTAACTCGATTGCAACTCATCCTTTTTGATTTCAGGCATTTCGTTGGTGGAAAACTCAAGTAGACCATCGTCTCTGAAGTTGACCCAGTCGTAGTCATCCAAGTACCAGTTTCTGCTCTGGACTTTGGAGGCACTGTTGTTCAACTTCTTGTTAATTCTAAAGTGCCAGTCAAGATGAAGTCTTTTATTGGTTGAACCCTCCTGATCATTGGCGAATCTTTTGGCACAAATAGAACATTTCGATCCTTTGGCTTCATACAACAACTCCAGTGCATCGTGGGTGGGGTTGTTATTCTTGATAAAGTCCTGGAAATTTATAGCCGTTTGCTTGCTGACCACCATTAATTTTTCAAACTTCAACTTGGAATACTCCAGTCTATGAATACTGTTCGAAATGTTGGAGTTTAGTATATCTTGTAATGTACTGGTGGATGTAAGCTGGTTAGTGGACGGAACGTATTTGGTCTTGGGATATACCAAGTTGTATACTGCTTTTGATCCAGGTATAGGTGCTTGTTCGCTATTGACCAAACCCGATTGAATCAATAAGCTAAACAAGCTTTCGGCCCTGCTTGGTTGGCCCGAAGAACTAGTGGTGGTTGCGATACCTGGGGTGGTTGGGGGAGTTATAGATGGTGGGGCGGCTGGAGTCGCTGCTCTAGATGATGCCGCAGGCGTTGTTGTTCTGGTTACTGTTGGAGTTACTGTGGTGGGAACTGGGGTTGAGGACTGGCTATTACCCAATTCTTGCTCTTTTATATGGTTAAGCTGTGCCTGAACTGCTTTCAAGTCGCTGGCTGACATCACTTGGTTACGCAAGAGCACTTTCAACTGGTTCAAAGCCTTGACCCGTTCTTGGAGTTTGGCATCAGTTTTGAAGGATGGCTTGCTCTGGAATATAGGAATCAACCTATCAATATCATTTATCAATACGTTATTAGTCAATTCGCTGGCATTAGAAGTGTTGAAGGTATTGGATGTCTTGGACGTCTTGGACGTGTCGGGAGGTGGAGATGCTTTGTGACGAAGGTAGCCAGTTTTGGTCAAGAACGATTCAATCTTGTCAAGCTGCTCCTTTGGAAAAAGAGGGAAATTAGTCCCTTTGGTTTTTGTCACTTTCCATGTTTCAAACAATGATAATAATTTGCCTTTACGGTCTCGTTCACTTGAAAGTTGGAAAACATGGGAGTATAGTTGGAATATTTCTTCTCCAACCAATATATTGTACGAGTTGCCGGCATATTTACACACGGAGTCCAACAAAAACAATGCAAATAGTTTGTGCTCGGGAATACATTTACGAATTCTCTTGGTTATCACATCGATGATGCCGTCAGCAGCATCAGGATTCTCTCGGGCAATGGTGGTCAAGTTGTCGATGATGGGGCGCGAGTTGAACGTGAGCTCCGACAAGCTCTGAGCATAATCCTCCACTATAGACGACGATTGATTGTCCATGATGTGCCTGTAGGATACTTGAAGCTTACTTGAAGCATCGGCGAAATTATCGAGAGCAAATCACGGGAGAGCCGAACATGTGCCAACAAGCACGTGATCCAACCACACAATTTTGAAATTGAGGCGTCCAGTAGAGTAAAGCTACGCTGTGGTAGAGATATGCGAGGACATGGTGCCCGGCAACAGTTATTGTGGTCATTATGGACGACTCCTGGAGTGCTGCGAAGTTATGTTCCGTTGTGACTCAGAATGCTATGGTGCCATACCGAATGCGGTAATTTATTTCCATTAGCGCGGTGCGACCAAAAATTTTCAATCCCTCTGAAATGCTCTGATACGAAAGTTTTCACATAGGTTATTCTGACTTCGATCGCTAATAATGTCACCAGTCGCCGCCACTTCTTCTGATAAGAAACAATCTGGAGTAGCCAGAGTTCTCGGATCCGCCTCAGCCGGTATTTGTGAAATCGCTGTGTTCCATCCAGTCGATACCATTTCCAAGAGGTTGATGTCTAACCATGGAAAAATCGCCAGTTTGAGTCAACTTAACAGCGTTATTTTCCGTGAACATGCCAGCAAGGCTTTGGCCTCTCGTGCCTTTACTTTGTTTCCTGGTTTAGGTTACGCTGCTTGCTACAAGATTTTGCAAAGAGTCTACAAATACGGAGGTCAACCATTTGCCAACGAGTTTTTGACCAAAAACTTTAAGGATTGTTACGAATCTTGGTTCGGTCCAAAAACCGGAAAGGCTTTGTTATCTGCTACTGCTGGTTCCTTAATTGGTATTGGTGAGGTTGTGTTATTGCCATTGGATGTTTTGAAGATCAAGCGTCAAACAAACCCAGAATCTTTCCGTGGTAGAGGCTTCTTGAAGATCTTGTCTGACGAAGGATTTGGTTTATACAGAGGTTGGGGCTGGACTGCTGCTAGAAACGCTCCAGGTTCTTTTGCTTTGTTTGGTGGTAACTCTTTCGCCAAGGAATACATCTTTGGCTTGAAAGACTACTCTTCCGCCACCTGGACTCAAAACTTTATCACCTCCATCTTTGGTGCTTCTGCTTCGTTGATTGTATCCGCTCCATTGGATGTCATCAAGACCAGAATCCAAAACAAAAACTTCGACAACCCTGAATCTGGTGTCACTATCTTGAAGAACATGGCCAAGAACGAAGGTGTTGGTGCATTCTTCAAAGGTTTGACTCCAAAGTTGTTGACCACTGGTCCTAAGTTGGTCTTCTCCTTTGCTTTGGCCCAATCTTTGATTCCTGCTTTTGATAAGTTGTTGAAGTAAATACTTGTATATAGATTTAATGTTAGACTAGACTAATCACCAGAAATGACTTACAAAAGATACAGAGAAGAGTAACACATTAGCTATGGGTCTGACCTGCTTATTGATGGTAGAGTACCATCTCTAATACAGGTAGCCCCTACTAAACACGAATAGGGATATCTAAAAGTCCATTGCTGAATAAACTCTAAGCCTGGGTCTATTTGCAATTGTATGGTCTAGATTGTATGCGTATCAGTGGGGAGACGAGCACTACTGGATCGGGCAAGGGCAACAAACAGACGCACGTGACGCTCCCACGTTCAGGATGTCTAGAGCATGACTACAGTATAAGACGAGGGTAAGCACTCGTCTGGGGATCAGACAGGGCAAGATGAAGATTTTTCTGGTTCTCCTATACAGCTTGAAGGTCAACGTGTTGCAGGTGGTTATACGAAGTTGTCAGAACCGTTCGATCTCGCTAAACTTCATCGACAGCTCGCTTTTCGAAGCCTCAGTTTGTACCCCATGCCCCGAAGAACAAACCCACTCATCTACGATAGTCAACATAACTGAAGTGCCGTACTTGTAGGACACTTACAGGATACAACTTGGCGTGCCAAGTATACGTATATGCCCCGTTTATAGAATTTAATGTATAATATGACCGTTTTTTTTCGTAAACCTACAAATCGCTGGGGATGGCGATGTTTTGAACCCCAAACATGTCAAAGTAGCCCAACTTCTGGAGACCCGGCAACTCATTGGTCCACTTGTTGCGGCCCAAAATCTGGTCAAGCTCTGCAATCAGCGTTTTGCCCTCCAACACACACATGCGCATCACCGCATCCACCTTCTTCTTTTCTCTCTGGAGCTTCTCTGCGATACGCTCCCTCAAGCCCCCCAGGGTATTGGCGATATTCATGGCATTTTTGAGGAGTGTTTTGGCGTTCTGGAGCAATATGGCGCCGCTCTTCTGGGCCACAGCATGGCCCTCTAGCTGGCTTCGCTGTAAATCGATCTCGGATCTGGCTATGTAAACCTCGCTCACCTGGGCGATGAGCGAGCCCAACCCAAGATCGACCCCAGAGGGAACACTCTTTTTTTGGCGCAAAGTCTGCTCTAGCAAGGTCTGTGACTTCTTCAAGTACTCACCCATTTTGGTGAGGGCGTTCCAGAGTAATTCTACATGTTCGGGCGTGCCTCCTTGGTTTACTTTGGCGAGAGTAAAGTCGCTGCGGTCCAAGAGTCCCTGGATGTTATCAGCCGCAGTCATGTAGCGTTCGGCAGTGTGGGGAAGCTGCGAATCGTCCCACAACTCAAACACATCCTCAGCATTGAGAAGCCCCAAGCCCTTGATATAGGTGCGCGCCACCTTGAGCTCGTCTACCTGCAGTTGCGAGAGGTTCAGAAGCATGTCGTTGTGGACCTCGCTAGCGTCGCTGAAGCGCGCCACCAAATCTTGGGCGATCTCATCGCACCGCGACACAAACGGATTGATGGTCTCTAGCGCCGCCATGGTCTCCACGAGTTCGTCGCTGATGTTCTCAAGTATAGCCTGACTGAGTTTATACGACGCCATCACCGTTTCATATATGTCTGTGGGCTGCACTGTCTCGCCGCTGGTAAACTCCTCTTCTTTAGCGTTTTCTGAAGTGCCCGCTCTCTCGCTAGGATGTGCTGGGTGGGTTTGGCCCTCGTCATGGCCCAATTGCTGCAACTCTTGCAAGAACTGCTGGAAATCGGCGGTCTGCTGGTCCAAAAGCTCGGTGAACATCTGCTGGGTGTTGCGGGTGATCTCCAAGAGTTGGGCAAAGTTGGAATTGGGGTTTTCCTGCTCCACCTCAAGGGCTTCCGTGTATACCACTGCGGTGTTAAACACAAGGTCCAGTGGCACCGCCACACCCAACTGCTTGGCCACCTTGATAGCCGTCTCGTGTGCCTCAATTATATTGGCCAACGGCTGAACCACCGACCTGGGTCCCTGCGCGAGGGCCTCGCTGACGTTGGTCAAGTCGTACACGTTGACGCCGTCGGTCTTGAAGTATTGACTGTACACCTGGAACAAAAGCCTCAGCGAGTTGTAGTAGCTGTCCAAGTTGACAGAGGCAGCGCTTTGTAGCTCGATCGAACGGAGGTAGCTGGTGTATGCCTTCTGGTAGAATCGTAAACTCTTGGAAAGATCAGACCCCAACCACCGGTCTCCCGACTCTTCGTCCACCGACCCTTGCTCCAAGAACTCCTCGGCCGTGGTGGGTTCCCGCGGCGCCTGTTCTTCTTTTTTCAACATGCTCAATGCTCGCTTCCCCAACTTGGGGCCCTTGTGATCTGACTGTTAGTCGCGCTCCCTCATTGGTATCCTCAATTGATACTTACTCTTCATCTTATCGCCTGGCATCTCATCAGTCGCGCTTTTTGAATTATATCGATTTGCACTACACACTAGTCTAAGTGTACACCGGTGTACACTACGGGTCGACAGAAAAATGGCTATCCAGTGCATGGATGAGGTCCCGCTGATCACAGAGTTCCAGAAATACTATGACAACAAGGTGAAACGTCTCTACGTCAAGCTACCCGTCTACATTTTGGCAGTATATAGAGATGGCATCTGGGGCTCTCGCTCAGGTGCCATCCTTGTGTTTACAGACTTTACTCCCGTCAAGGACGCCGCAATTGCACAGCCTCGCCAGTTGGTGGCATCGTTACCGCGTGAATTCTACCTCCAAGATCAAAAGCTCGATCCACAGTACTTGTACTCCACGTCGATGAGCGCAGGCCAGTTCAGCGACGTAGCCTCGCAGCTCAAGTACGTCCGAGTTTCCCAGTCCCAGTTGGAAGTCGCCGAAACAGCCAACTTAGAGCAGAAGGGCATATTCGCCAACCTAGAATTCCAGGTCACCGTTCGTCAATCCGCAGACCATCCAACCGAGCCCACTATCCATGGACTCTCGGGCTTCTTACGCAATATTGAGTTTGTTCGGACAAAACACCAGGCTGCAACATTGGCTTCTTCAAGCCAGCCTTTCCAGAAATTGGTGTCTCGATTCAAGCGATTGGCTGCTCCCTCAGTATACCAACGAGCCAATACCTTGTTAGATCTTGAAGACGTCATCAATAGCGAAGCTATGATCTCTCAGGCCCCAATTGAGGTACACCCTACGCAGCCACCCACCAAGAAACGTTTGACAGGCGCAGGTCTCTTGTTTCCTCCACCAGATTCAGATAGCGAAGGTGACTCCATAAACCCAACCCAACCAACCCAGTCTGCTCCAGATTCGTCTTTGCTGCAAATACCGCTCGATTCGCAACCTAAACGAGCTACCCAAGTGGTACAATCGCCTGACAACAGTCGCATCATTCCGTTTACAAGACCTAAAAAGGCTACCCCCCAACCCGCCAATCGTGGAGAAACCCCACCTGCACAAACGGTAGACTCTTTGAACGAGTTTTTAGTAATCAAATCCAGTATCGGGCACTTGAATGAGATAGTCGACACACTCAAAATCTCGAGCAACAACGTGTTCCAGATCGACGCCTATATCAAGGGTATGGTGCCGTGGACACCTGTAATCATCAAGCCGTTTGGGCGGACTCTCAAGACCACAAACTTCAAGTTACTCCTACAGGATACTGAAGGCCACGAACTAACTGTAGAGTTCCATACAGCTAACGAGATATGTCTGTTCTTGGGGGTACGAGAGGTGGAAGAATTGTACAAGAAAATGGCTGCAACTGAAGCATCTTTTGATATGTTGATCAACTCTCCGACAATGCTAAGAAAGAACATCAAGTTGAAAAGAAAGTTTGTGCCATTGGAGTCTAACCCCAAAATAATATATCCCTACTGGGCATGCAATAATAGAATCTATGAACTAACATAATTCATAGACGGCAACACTAATTATAAAAAAGAATGAGCACAACCTTGGTAAGAACCACCATAGTATAATAACCTTGATAGCCATTGATGTACTTCGTTGTGTTCTATCTAGATAGAGTATTATTCTACAAGAGTAAGCCGAAAATCTGAATAACAAGAGTCATGAGAAGCATTATTGAGCAATAGCGTTATTATTACAAATTTGCAACTTGATAATTAGATTTAAGAAACGCGGGGCAATAATACTGCAGTAATTGTGAGACTAGGGCGGAGTTAGGTAGACCTGCACGATATACCACACTGAACTCAATTTGATCCCCATGTACTGCAGCGAATGTAGAGAAAGATAAGTATATTTGAGATTAAAAGTGTTATACGAATAATGAGAGTTATAAGTGGGCTCCCTTTTAAAACAGTGTAGTTAGTGAGTTAGCGGTAAAGATTAGTGAAATGCGGTAAGAAAATTGGTGGTAGAAGTCAGCGAGAGATAGTATAGAGCAAGTTAGTGATTTCAGTATACTAGTGCAGTTAGTGTTTTCCTGTGGAGTATGGTGATTTGTGCCTACAATTAATACTGTCTTCAGTTTTTAACGTGACTTCCATTTTTATTTATGTTTAGACTAAAAAACCCCCAATAAATGATGGATAGGTAATTAAATTATAAAATACAAATAGAATTTTGTGGATGATGGGATGGTTTATGGTAGGAAATTTAAGCTCAAACTGAATAGTTTAGATGTAACCGATTCTGTTGGCAATGTCTAAAGCATCATGGTCAGCAGTCAATCTGATGTAAGCCTTCTTGGTACCGTTTGGTCTAACCAAAGTGTTAACGTATAAGACATCGACTTCGTATAATTCCTTAACGGCAGCCTTGATTTGGTGCTTGTTGGCCTTCAAGTCAACTTGGAAAACCAAGATGTTACCGTCTTCAACCTTCTTCATGGCAGTTTCAGAGGCAATTGGGGAAACGATAACCTTGTAAGCATCTAATCTGTTGTAGTGTGGAACGGATTTTCTGGCGTATTTTGGAGATCTAGATAATTTCAAGGTCTTTGGTAATCTGAAGGAGGCAGAAGTTCTGACCTTTAAAGCCTTAGATGAGTTGGTACCTTTTAAAGCGGATTTCTTAGCAGCAGAAGCCTTGGTGTTAGCTAGAATGTTAGTAATTTGAACTTGTGCAAACTGGAATATGGAATATGGTGTATGAATTACATGACACTGTTTGCATTATCTCGAAACTTTGCTTGTCTTTGCTTGTCTTGATTCCTATTGATTACGTTGTTGGTTTGATTGGATTTAGTTGCTTCTATCTTGAGTCGAGGTCTACTCATCATGAAAATTGTAGTGGTTCATTCGTGAAAAATCGTCTCATCGCCATTGGATTGGTGTGTCATGTTCTGGTGGTTGTCGTTCTATTCATATCATACTATTCCTTGTGTTATCCCCAAGTAACTTACAAGTTGGAGCCATTTTTGATTAATCCTTTGGTATGTATAAAAGTCCAATATAAAATCACTAGTAAAAATTTGATATAGTTTGAATCCAGATTCTGCCCTGGGTGGAAAACGAAAAATTTTCGAACCGCAGACACGCGCTGTATGCAGGAACTAGATGTGACTGTTAGTAGTGCGGCAAGGATTTTGCACAGTAAAGGTTTTGTGCTGCGCTCGTAACATGCAAACCGATGTAGTCAAAGTGCAAAAGAGGGGGAGAGTGGTAACGTGCGCCTGATCTGTCTCAGGGCGCGAGCCCTAACGATATATCGGTCAAACAATACAGTTCGGCATTAAAACTAATGGATATTTACTAGTGTATGTTTTGTGTATTGAGTATGTACATGATGCAATGCCGCCGTAAGCTCACAAACGACGTAACTTCTTTGGACGAGAACCACCAAATCTAAGTTTGGTGTTGTCGCTGATTCTTACAATATTAGGTCTGATATGAGTACCTTCCTTACCTTGTAATGCGGCAAGGAATGCTTCTCTACCCTTTCCGAAATCTTTCAAGATCAATTCTATTTTGTCGTTGGGGCCAATCATATTCTTTTCTTCTATGGTCTTGAACATCTTGCTGGCCACTTGAAATCCAGCTTCGTATTCTTGTCTTTGAGATTTCCTAAATCCCAACTGACCGGCAGATATGTGGAGTTTGGGATGGTGGGGCAATTGTAGATAGTATATCACCTTTTCATTGTATGACAAATCGGGGTTCTTTTCAAGGAAATCCAAATCTTCAACTACAGCTACCATTGTGGTCAAGGTGTTGTGTCTGTGGAAAGTAGCGTATAATTTCCAAAGAACAATCCTTTCATTCTTTCTCTCAGTTTTCTTTTGAGGATTTCCTACTTTTGAGAAGTCATCATTGGTGGTAGCGGTTGTGACTGTGGTTGTGGTGGTGGTGGTGGCGGCAACGGTGCTATTGGTTCCGTTCAAAGTGACTGGTGATGCATTGGCACGTATAATAGGAGAAGTATATATGGATCTCATGGGCGAGCCGAGCCTGACGGCTGCAGTAGGCACAGTCGCCAATCTAGTTAATCTGGAGAACATGTCGAGCTACTAGACTGGTACGTGATGTTCTTGGTGCTACGAGGTCTTGATCTTAGGAATGAAAATTTTAGTGTGTCGAGCGCTTACATAAGCACACACAAATACTTACGTAATACATCTTTTTAGCCACTGTTTACTATTTGCCCCTGACTATTGTTTGGCATGAGGGATTGTTGATAGCAGTTTCAGGTGCACCCTGGTATATTGAAGTGGGTTATCGGAGAGTGCCAGAAATGTTTCGGAGTGGGACCAGACCGATTCCAGAACGGGACCAGAGGGGACCAAAAGGGTAGCAAAAAAGCTGGTTCGGTACGGTTAAGTACCCGGGTTAAGTACCCGGGACCCGTTTATCACAATTATGCGAGTCACGTTTTGCTTCAATACCGCATAATAATTGTTGTGACACTTGTCCAACCAGAGCGACAACAAAGTATTGTATACGGCGAAGGGTGTTCCCTACCCGAGCTGAACATTCCGCCAATAAATATCTCTCGTAAGCCACCTCTACTATTGTTGGGGAATGTACCAAATTTCACCGACTCTCCTAAACATCCTGCATACTGTAAGATCAAAACACCACGAAAATTGAGAAACAAAACCTACAAGGAGTCAAACCACCAATCAGGCGATATAGACACATCCAATCGTCGTGCATTCGAGCAAACAAATCAATCGGAAGCAGTTATTACATCAGTCCGCCAGCTTGATTTAATTTAAAACAAAACTTTATAAACAACTGGTTCAATTGTTGATACACAAACGTGTCATATTTGCATACGTTGAACCCCTGATAGAGGACGTGACGTTAGTTAATTGGGAACGTATTTCATATCATCAGAACACAAATTTGGTAGCTTCATTCACAGTTAACTCGAAGCAGTGTCAATTCAATCATACACCAAGATGCAAAAATTTACTGGTCCTGTCAACGAGTACACCTTGGATCAGGTGATAAATAATCAGACTTCGACGTCCAGTCGGATGACAGTCAAGGAATACAAGAGAATTGGAGAAGGTGCTTTTGGAACAGTTGTCGAAGCTGTTTTGAAATACGCCCCCTCTTCCGAATCTGCCAGCTCCAACCTGTCACAAAATGAAGAATGGCTCGGTCCATTTGCTATCAAGAGAGTACTTGCGCAAACCGAGTATAAATCAAGAGAGCTTGAAATCTTGAGGGTTGTTAACCATCCCAATATCGTCAGCTTAAGATTCTTTTTCGATAAAGCCAGTTCCAATTCCAGCGATAAGACTATTTATCAAAACTTAGTAATGGAATGCTTACCATCGAACTTACAAAGTGAAATCAAATATTATAGACAATCAAAGTATACCATACCATATCCCCATATGAAAGCATATACATTCCAACTAGCAAGAGCAATGCTTTATTTACATGGATTTGGAATTTCACATAGAGATATAAAGCCTTCTAATATTTTAGTCGATCCGTCAACTGTCAAGCTAAAAATATGTGATTTTGGCAGTGCCAAGAGATTAGAACCCAACCAAGCATCCGTTAGTTATATTTGTTCCAGATACTACAGAGCTCCCGAACTAATAGTGGGATGTTCTGTTTATACCACCAAGATCGATATTTGGGGCTTGGGATGTGTGATCGCCGAGATGTTTTTGGGCAAACCGATTTTCCAAGGTCAGTCACCCGAATTACAATTGAAAGAGATCTCGAAATTGTTGGGACCTCCTCCTAATACCTTTTTCTTCAAAAGTAATCCTCAGTACAGAGGTAATATGTTTACCAACAAATTATTCAGCTGTACTATAGAGGAAAGATTCAAACAGATCTTCAGTAATTCACCACCTGATGCCATTGATTTATTGTTGAAAATTTTAGTGTACGATCCAGAATTAAGAGCAAGCCCTAGAAAAGTTTTAGTGCATCCATTCTTCCATGAGTTAAAGAGTAAAGACTTCCATGTTTATCCTAGAGGCTCATCCGAACCAATTGCATTAAACTTGTTCAACTTTAGTGAATATGAGTTGGAATTATTAGGGCCATTGAAAGACGAATTGCTTTCCACAAACAAATAGACGAGAAAAACACCATACCAAGACCTATCTACCCTATACTCAGATATCAACTACTTTGTTACTATCGCTACGACGTGGTTTAATTCTAGTCTCATCGTCATATATGTCATCATAGTTTCTCTTTCTCTGGCCAGGGGAATTCTGGACTTTCCCTGTACCTAACAACATATGCTCCAATCTCTGCTTTTTTTCTCTTCTATCCTAATATTTATTGAGTGTTTTCATGATATTGAGACATGACATCTTGTTTACTTCCTATTTTTATATTTTCTAACTTATGTACGTTACTAATGTTACATTATTATCTGAGTTATAATGCTAAGCTATAGCTGTATTCATCCTCGATGTTTTGAGATAACCACAACGTAATGCAACTCAACATGATACATCCATTACAGATGATATTTGAAACTCCCATTCCCAAAGTTGGGAACGAATAATGCTTCAACAAGAACTTCAATATTAACACCATGAATGAACCAGCCAATCCTCCGGCCAATAATGAAAATCCAAAAAATAAGATAACTCTGGCAGCCCACGCATTATTGTTACTGCTCAAAAACGAGTTGTTGGACTCGTTGAACAAGTTGGCCTTTTCAATCAGATTGACGATCAACATGCCCAAACTTGAACAAATGAACGGAATCCAATCAACAAACGTGACATGGACAGAAGATGCATTGACGGTTTTGGAATAAATAGCGGCGTCGATTATCAGCCAAAACCCAATGGCATACAAGGCACCAGCCAAGTAGACACCAAATGCCCGAAGCTTTGCAGACTTGGGTAACTTCAATGAAGAGGCATTGAACCTAAATAAGTGGTTTGTTTGTTCCATGATTGATCAATTGTCGACTAGTCGGAGTAATTACTGTAGTTTGAGCTCGTTATCAATTTTGAGGATCACGCGGAGGCACAAAAATAGGGAGCCAAAAATAGGGAGAATGCACGGAGGCAATTTAGTGAGAGTAGCGAGGAGGCGCACCGGGAGAGAATACAGAATGCGCCGTGTGTTATTGAAGTGAGTACAGTCCGATGTGTGTAATTAGCGAGTCTATACGGTACTATATGTGTAGTCTACACAGTTATGGGGCTATGAGTGTTGTAGGTTGATTCGAGGACTTGTGGCGAGTTCGTGTTGGAGTTCGTGTTGGAGTTCAGGGCGGTATCTCTGGCCAGCCCAGCCTCACTATCGAGGTTGGGCGTCGCGCTGGGTTCCATGGGGGTGCTCACAGTCTTCGGGGTAACGTCTCGCGTCTCCCCAAGATACTTTGAGTTCAAGTCAAACACGTTGACGGTGCCATCTGTAGTACAGGCAACTAGCTGCCTGCCGTTGTCATACGTATCGACTTGCAACACACAATCGTTGTTTGTGTTGTACTGGAACACAATCGACTTTGTCTGCAAGTCCCATATTAGTATGCCGCTAGACTGCGAGCCCGAAACGATTTTTGGATCAGCAGTGATGGTAATAAACTTGGTGCCACAATTGTACTTTTCGCTTACATGTGCCGAATTTACGCCATTGTATGTCTTGAGAACCAAGTTGTCCATGTAGTCCCAAAGACGAATCTTACCGTCCAAACTAGAACTGAGTATATACTTACCGTTGGGCGAGAGCTCCACGTTGGAAATGGGAAAGTTGAGCACGTCTTTGGTTGATGCGGTCGCCGTACCGTGACTAGTACTGTTGTAGGTCAAGGTCTTTAAGCACTGGCCCGTTTCCAAGTCAAATAGTCTCATGAGTCCGTCGTAGGACGCACTCACAATGATCGAGTTATCAGGCGTGAGACTTATCGATACGACTGGATCCGAGTGAGCAGCCAACGTCTTCAACACTCTTCCGGACGTCAAGTCCCAAATAGTGATGGTTTCGTCTGCCGATCCGCTGATCAACATGTTACCCTTTGACGTGAACTTGATGGTGGTGATGTGGTAGGTGTGTTTCTTCAAGATGGTGATGCATTTTTGGTTCTTGATGGACCATAGCCGGATGGTGAGATCATCGGAACAAGATGCTATTATGTTGGAGTTTATAGGTGAAAAGTCAATGTCAGATATCCCACTGGTATGTCCTCGAAGTTCTGCTATGACCGTTCCGTTGTTTATATTATATATCTTGATGGTTGAGTCCGATGAACAGGTAGCGAACTTGGTCCCGTCGGGAGAAATTTTTATGCTGTTGATGGAGGCAGTGTGTTGTTTTTGTAGTGAGTACTTTAACGTATACAAGTCAGGAATCAATGCGGACCCTCCGTTTGGTACTTCCTTTGTCATAGCTAGAAACAAGCTATTATTATACTTGGTGTCTCATTTATGTCTCGCAATGCGCATTCAGTTTTGAAATCAAAATGCTGCACTAAAAGTATAGATTAAATTACTTCGAGCATTCGTCATAAATATTTATATTATAGCGCAAAAGGGGCTATATATATCGATTATATAAACTATTACCTCTTGATACATACTATGAATATATCTGATTATAATTCAGTTGCATATGTATATATACATGATGATTATTGTGAAAAGGCTGCGAAAAATTCTGAAAAATTAGTCTACATTTTGTGAATTAATATTTACCTAAAGTCTGCATATGCTCATTATACATGGGGAGACCAGCTACTCCCACTTTTCCTTCATCTTGTCTATCCAGGACTCAAACAAACTGTGCTCTATTTCGTCAAACACCGAGCCAAAACGATCATTTGGAGTGGTCTCCGAGACTTGGCGTTGATTTACATAGAAGTTGGATGGAATAATTAGTTTTTGGAGCATGGCTTTGGAGTTGTTGCCGTACGACTCCAAGTCAGCGGGGGACTTGCTAATTTCTTTCAAAAAGTACTTCAAGTACTGGAACACCAAGATCTTCTTGTAGTTTGTGTCGTTGGGATCGGAAGTTTGGGTGAAGCTGAACAAGTTTAGCAAGTCATTGTTGAGCGACACCAAAAGGTCATACTGTTGGGTGTTGAGACTATTTTTGGTCTCGAGCTTGTGGAACACTTTGTTGAGTATACGATGGAATTCGGGCTTGATATTTTTTTTGAATTGGTCTTGCTTCGTGTTGGTTTTAAGCAAGCTTTGGTAGTTCAAAGACACGTTTTCGTGAATTGGTTTCGTCTTTAATCCGGGCGAATTTGAAGACTCTCGCGACGACTTGGGGCTAGGAGGAAACCCGTTGATCAGACTGATATCAAATTGAAAGTGGCCCAGTTCATTGGCATCGTCCTCTTCTCCACGCCACTTTTTCTGGTTTTTGACCATTTCGGTCGGCACGTAGAAATTGTGGTTTTTAATTACATGATTTTCTTGGTCCCACAACTGTTTCTTGGTAATAAGACTCTTTATCTTCTTGACTTTGTCACTAGACTTTTTGTACTTGGTGATGAACTTGTGACTGAGAAGCTTGGTGGCCGAATACCTTTCTTTGGGGTCCACTATAAAACACTTCTCCAAAAAGTCTTTGAGAATAGGCGACATGTCCATGCTGGCAAGTCCTATTATATTGATAAAGTCCTGGTTATTGTGGCACCGACTAATTTGTCGAAGTGCCTTCATAGGCGGAAAATGGCTTTGTAGTGGTGGCTTGCCATTAAATATCTCGTATGTGCAACAACCTAATGACCAAATATCAGCTTTGAAACTGTGCCCCCCGTTATTATTCAATATCACTTCCGGAGCCATCCAATAGGGCGTTCCCACAGTCGTGTTTCTTCGTGAGAAATTGGAGGATAGTTGTGTAGATACTCCAAAGTCGGTCAACTTGACTTCCCCCAGTTTACTAAGAAGAATATTTTGCGACTTCAAGTCTCGGTGGATCTTGCCTTGATTGTGCAAATACTCCAAAGCCATCAAGATCTCGCCCACTATTATCAGTATCAACGACTCGTCCACCACAGGTCCAGGCTTGAGCATGTCAAATAGCGATCCTCCATTAACAAATTCCATGATCACCCATAACTTATACTGCTTGACAAAGCACCCCAAGTATTGAGTAATCTGCTCCAAGCGACACTCTGATATAATCTGGATTTCTTTGTTGATTTCAAACAAGTCCGTCAGGTCATTCTCAAGATCGATCTGCTTGATTGCAACTTCCTCGTTGGTAGCTTTTATAATGCCTCGGTAAACCACTCCAAACCCTCCTCGTCCTACTTCCTCGCATACTTCTAGTTCATCCGCTGAGTTGACACGGGTCATAGAAAAATATATGAAGAATGTGCTGTGGGTGTTTAGTGTCTAGTGTCTAGTGTGTAGTGACTCCAATCTCCAGTGGTCTCGAATATGGTGCTTTAGTTGCCTAGGCGTGGTCTGTTGTGTGGTTTGTTGTTCGTCTCGTGCTATCAAGATAAAAATAAAAATAAAGACAAATAGAACAAAGATTATTGTGGAAAAGAAGTGGTTGCTAGAAGTGGAGTCACGATATGTTTCTAAGAGGAATATGGCCACGGTATACGCGACATGCATGGTCTATGAAGCCTAAAGCTTTCACTAAACCATATTCTACGGAGCCAGAACTCTTTCTATTAAAAAGCTTGGGCTCATCCAAGCAAATCGATAATGGCATTTTGAGATGCACCATATTTGACGACCAGGGCAATATGGTCCACCATGGCAAAGATATAAGAAGAATAGACTTTATAAAGGAGCACAACCTTGTGCCACGAGACTTCAGAAAGATATCTCGCCACCAGTATTACGCCGCCACTGCTAACTCCGCTGGGCCCGGTGCCACCAGTGCCTTCATCGATATGGTCCCGTCCATTGTGGTTAGAAAAGACTGTATATTGCTAAACCTACTTAACATAAGAGCCATGATAAAACACGATATGGTGACGATATTTGATGGTTCTACCGGTGGCCCTGGCAGTCGTCTCAACGAGTCGCATTCGCAATCTATGTTCTTGAAAGACTTGAGCCAACGACTCAAAATTCAGGGTGACGATTTGCCATACGAATTTAGAGCAGTGGAAGCCATTTTAGTCCATGTAATGTCCAACCTCACCACTGAAATGAACGTCCACACCACGGTGTTGAAGAATATCTTGAATGGGCTTGAAAAGTCGATTGAACGAGTGCGGCTTCGGTACCTTTTAATCCAGCACAAAAAAATCACCCAGTTTCACCAAAAGGCTTCGTTGATCCGTGACCTTATCAACGATACTCTTGACTATGATGACGAGCTCAATGACATGTATCTCACAGATATCAAGAACGGCGTTCCCAGAACTGGAGCTAACCATGCTGAAATCGAAATGCTTTTCGAATCCTACTACAAAACCAGCGACGAAATCGTTCAGACAGTCGAGAACCTTCGGTCCCAAATCAAAACTACAGAAGAAATCATTAATATAGTGCTTGATTCGAATAGAAACGAACTCATGTTGCTTGGGCTCAAGTTTTCCACGGGACTCTTGTCGACTTGCATTGCCTTGTTCGTGGCTTCATTGTACGGTATGAACTTGGAGAATTATATCGAAGAAAACGACGGAGGCTTTGAAGCGGTGGTGGCAGTCAGTTCGCTCTTGCTAATTGCATTGCTATTGTTTAGTGTCAGGCAATTGAAAAAACTTCAAAAAGTGACCATGACAGGAATAAGTAGAGAAGGAGTGAGACTTAGAGCGGAGAGTTGACAGTGTATATTTTTTAATGACTAATGACTATTTTGGCTCAAACTCAACATCAATGTTGGGTGTTAGGTATGATGAGCTTGTGCTTCTTGGTCTGGTGCTCGGTGTAGCGTCTTTTGGCGGTGGCATTGGTGTTTCCCGTTTTCTTATTCTATAATCACTTATACCATTTAAATCCACTGAAGCCAGAGGCGTGTGTCGTGGAGAGCCATTAGGTGAAGGATTTGGCGTGGCTTTAGTTCTGAAAGGTCTCAAAGTGAAGTTTTCTCCACTAAGAGGTCTGGGACTCTTGGGAATCGTACCCGTAACAATTGTACGGTTTCCGGTGCTCTTTGATGGAGTAGATGGCACTTCTGCTGATATGGTTGGTGGAGGAATACTGGGCAATTTTTTCAATCCAATCTTTTCATTTTCTCGCTTAGCCCTATAACTTTTTTCATTATTCACAAGAATCTTCAATAATTTGATCCTCACTTGCAAGTTCAACAAGTCTTCAAGTAAAAGCTGGTACAAACCCAAAGGAGGTTTAAAACCAGACGAGTTTTTAACTGGTGATGGTCTGAAGATCAAGTGAATAAATGGAACAGACCCAATTTGGTCCATAGAATTCAAGTTCTTGATGCTTTCCTTCAAATCTATGGCTTCCAATTTGTTCAGTTCCACTTCTTCGCTTGATTCGTCGAAAGTTTCATACGATGGAATATGATCGAGACCGTAAGAGTTGGCAATATGCTCCAAGATAAATATCAACGAAGCTAAATTGCTTCTAGGAATCGAACCCACAAGCCTACAAAGCTCATCGACTCTCAGCTCATGATCCAACTCATTTGACTCTTTGTAAAGATTGATAATTGGATCATATACCAAGTACGGGATAATGGATTCAGATACTTCAAGCAACCAGTTCTTCAAGTAATTGATTAAGCTTGTGGCAGGGACAGTTTTAAATGAGTCGATCACAACATCAAGCATGTCGCTATGTACTATTGTCTCCTGGGATACGTCCAAGTCGCTTGGAGCAACGTAAGCATTTAGTATATTGATAGTCTGCTCTTTGACAGACCAGTAATCCTGATGATTTAAAGGAGCATTCCAAAGCTCTGAAGTCTTGTCGCTCTTTTTCGATTCAATTGACTTGATCAAGCCATAAAGAAATCGCGGAATAGAGCTGATGGTTGGCTGCTGTGAGTGTTCATCCTCCAAGCTTGACAATTGAATATGAAGCTGAATGTCCTTGTAAAGGTTGAATTGACGTTTCAAGTTTTGAAAGTTGTTATTAGATTGGGTGGTGCTAAAGTGTTTCTTGGTCAAGTTATTGGGCGAGACAAATGAAGGAAAGTATATTCCGGTGGAAAAGTCATCAAGTAGTTTCTGGAAGTCCGTATCGTAATTTTCGGGTTTATTCACTCTTTCAATGAAATCTTTGGCGTGATCGTGAAGATTATTGGTAGATGCCAACGAACTGTTATATATTATTTCCAGCAATTTTGCCAAACTCTGATATATGAGTCTTATTTTGGCCTTTTCGAAATTTTCGAGGGTCTGTGACTTGGACGAGACCTCTAAATCCAAGAGATATCTGATGTGTTGTAATTCCAAGTAGTTATCGTTATACCTTTCTTCGATCTCTACCAATTGCTCAGAGTAGTTGTTCTTCAACAATGACGACCGCATGGTTTTGAACATTCCATTAAATCTTTTGGACGTTTCGTTCATGAATTTGGTGGTATTTTCGTCAATGGTGAGTCTTTTTGATCTTGGTGTATGAGGACTATCGGATGGAGGACTGCTTATATCCTTTGTCTTTGTTGGTGTTTCTGGTTGGGTAGGGTGCTCTTCATATGCGGCTATGTACAATGCCAAGTCTGACCACTCGAACCACATGCCTTCGCTTTTAAATTTGTTGGCACCAAGAAATCCTGTTCCTACTAGAAACTTGTGGTCAATTAATGACTGGCCAAATCTTTCAAGATTGACTCTGGTGGGGTCTACCCCAAATGGTCTATGCTTGGTTATGTAATCACACAACTGATTACTGCTGAAAATTTCGTTTTTGTATCCTGGAATCGGAATCTTTCTCTTGGTAGTCTGAATGGAAGAGGTCAATTTTGCAAAGAAAGAACTTAAATGAGCGACGTTTCGAACTTTGATACTTCCAAGCACTAATGGGAATTCAAAATCAAAGTCAGACTTCTCGTCTACATTGGTTTCATCAGTCAGTTCATCAGTACTTCTATCATACGCAGTATTAGAATCAAAGGAATGATCTTCTTCTTTGAGTTCCATAATGTGATGATCCATGGGCGTAGATTGGGTGGTTTCCGAGAGTTCTTGTAGTCTGATCAATTCGTCGTATTGGCCCTTAAGCTTCTCTACGGTATTGTATGTTTCTTCATAGGTTTCGAACAAATCGACATAATCGTCCAATATCTTCCTGACTTGTGGTTCATGATACTTGATGAAAGTCGAGATCTTTTCCAATACTTCACGGTCTATTACAGATGCCAAGAGCAGCAAGTTTTTGGACTCTTTGGTCAAGTTTTGTATGGAGAGTTCCCATGCACTTCCCATAGTTATAGGGCCGTCAACAGACGACTGTATTGTACTGGGCTTGACGATTTTGGTGAGAGGTGGAGAAGACTCGAGACTGACTGATCTGAACGATTCACTGATTTTCTGAAGCGCTTTGTTGCCTTTGGGCTTGTGAACAAACGGTGACTTTGTACTGGAATCATAGGGCCTGAAAGTGCTGTCGAGAGTAAAGGAATCTATGCTAAGCTTGGCTAAGTACTCACTATTGGAATGGAAGTAGTTCATATAGTTGAACACCAATTGTCGCAACTCATGAGTTTGTTGGATCGATCGGTGCGTCTGTTCATATAGGTGGTCTATGCCACTTTTGTAGTCAGCAGACCAGTAGTAATTGGAGAACTGAGCCATCTATACGGATTGTATATGTACAGATCACGTCACGTCGATTTTTGTTTCGACTTCTTTTTTCTGTTTACGATTTGCATTCTCAATTGTTATCTGCGAGTCGTGTCGGCACAAGGCTGATCTATGGTGGGGTAGGGAAATCAGAAAATGTTAGGAGAGTGTCGATCAATGAATTGAGTCGGTGGTTGTGGGCCATGTATTAGGGCTTTGCATCAGGCCCTAGTTTTAGTATGTCAAGCATGACTAACCAAAAGTTACAGAGATATGAAAATAATAAAGTGTGTAAATTAGATCAAGTATGTTGACGTATCGCCAAGATATAGCAGATGGTAGTATGTGGTGGGATGCTCGATCATATATCAGTGGTTAGTAATCAATTGCCCATACTCGCTGTCAGTTGCGACTTGTGTGCGCTGTATCCGTGGTTATCGATGTTGCCATATCATTAATTTAGCACGGAGATTAATTAGTCAACATATCGATCTCACAGCCTTGCATTGTGAGCTGCAGAAGCAAATAATTCCTGTGCTAGTTAGTATCAATTACTAAAACTGAGATAGCAATTGGGTAAATTGAGAAAACTGTGGTGTTGCAGAGGCTGGAAAAAAAGCTGCAAATTGTGAATTTTGACGCAATCGCAAATGCGAAATTCTCAATATGCCACACATCGTTATTATGAGGCTTAATCGCCAGAGATTACGACAGCTATTGTTCCTAATTACAATCTAATCTGCGTTTAGCGGCACCATGGCATTTAGGCAATTTTGATTGAGAATTTATCCGCAACGCACTTGATGTATAAGTTAAATAATATTCCACTGATAATATCAGTAATGGTCTAAGAGTGCAAAATGAGCAAAGAATATCCTGAAGATTTCAAGAACAACGTCGTTCACGACGTAGTGAGTGACCTCGAGTCGTCGTCCCTCGAAGGTGCTCCCAGCTCCAAGAGTCATATATTCCAGGATCCTGTCGTAGCTGAGCACTACCGGGCCTTGTATGAGAAGACCAACTATGAGTGTCGTGAGTACTTTGATCCAGAATTTACTTGGACAGAGGAAGAAGAGAAGAAAGTGGTTTGGAAGAATGAATGGTACGTGACGTTCTGGGCATTTATAATGTTCACTGCTTTGAACTTCGATAGAGGCAATTTGCAGCAGGCGCTCTCAGACGACTTTTTGGTCGATTTGAACATGACCACCAACCAGCTCAATATCGGTAACACCATCAACTTGGTATGTTTTTTGGCTGCTGAATTGCCATCCCAGTTGATTTCCAAGAAGTTGGGGGCTGACGTATGGATCCCTACCCAAATGGTGTTGTGGAGTATAGTTTCAATGTCACAGGCTGCTATTTCCAACTCCACAGGCTTCTACATCACCCGGTGTTTGTTAGGTGCGTTGCAAGGTGGGTTTATCTGTGATGTATGTCTCTGGATGAGTTACTTCTACACGTCGTCTGAGTTTCCAGTCAGACTTTCGCTCTTTTACATCTCCAATCCTATGTCTACAGTATGGTCGAGTTTGTTGGCTTTTGCGGTGTTGAAAATTAAGACCAATGCGATGCCCGAAGGTTGGAAGTGGTTGTTTTTAGTGGAAGGCTTGGTCACTCTTCTTGTGGGTATTTTTGCATTCTTTAAAATGCCTGCTTCGGCCGTTCAGACAAAAGCCTGGTACAGGAAAAAGGGTTGGTACACCGACAGAGAAGAGAAAATCGTGGTCAATCGTGTGTTGCGTGACGATCCTACCAAGGGTGATATGCACAATAGACAGCCTGTGGGACCAAAGGATCTCTTTTGGGCCTGTATGGACTATGACTTACTTCCGATCTACATCTTGAGATTTTTGTTGGATATCTCCTCTGCGCCAGTTTCCAACTATTTGCAGATCGTGCTTAGAGGAATGGGATTCTCTACGTTTGCCACTAATGCCTTGACCATTCCTTACAATATCCTCATGGTCATCAGTATGATCACTCTCAGCTACTTTTCCGAAAAGTTCAACAAGCGAGCATTGGCTCTAAGTGTCATCCCAATTTGGGTATTGTCTACTTTAATTCCTCTTCGTTTCTGGCATGGTGCCCAAGTAAACAAATGGGGGACATTTGCATTGTTGACGGTGTTGTTGGGACATCCACCAAGTTGGCCCTTGTCCATCAGTTGGTGTTCTTCCAACTCCAACTCGGTGCGTGCCAGAGCGGTTTCTGCAGCCGTAGTCAATATATTTTCCCAGGCTGGTGGTATAGTGGCTTCAAATGTTTATAGAAAGGATGACAAGCCCCTCTACCACAAGGGTAACAATGCTTTGATTGGGATCAGCTTTGCTGCTTTGGCTGTAGGTATCTTCAGCCATTTCTACTACAAGCTCAGAAATGCTTCTAGAGATAAGAAATGGAATGCCCTCACTATTGAGCAGCAGGAGGAGTACCACAGAAACCCTACTGAGAAGGGTAACAAGAGGTTGGACTTCAGATTTAAATATTAGATAACTGGATTGTTTAGTATAATTGCGATTTAGAAATTGAGCTGTGTATCGTTTGAGTCTAGCTGCGCATCGCCTGCCTCCTTGTAAAGGTCCAAATCATATCTTCTTTTAAGGGTAATATGAGGCTGCAATATTTCGCAATTTTATTTTGTTTGTTTTTTCTTGTTATTTTGGTATTTTGGTATTTTGTAGATCAATCTGATCTCTACGATGGAAACAAGCCAGCTCCAAGGAGAGATTGAGGATGTCAAAAGCGACATAGCGGCTCTTGAGGCCGAGGTCTCTGCCATCGAAAAAGAAAAAATAGAATTGCTAGCCAAATTAGAGCAGATCCAAGACGAGGTCGAACATGAAGAGTCTACAACTGCGTTGTCGAAGGAACCGGCCGAGAGTCCAGATATACCTCCTGTGCTAGAACATAGTCATTTCGATCCTTCAATCAGTCGTTTCTTCAGCCCGGATCATTCAAAACCCACAATACCACCACCTATCATACCGATGGAACACGGTCAAGTCAAAGCGTTGGTGGATCTCAAGGAGAATATCTTACACGAGAATATTTATAGAATAGGAGGAATTACGGCTTTCCCACTCAACAGGCACCTCTTTAATGAGGATGACGAAATCTTAGGACTTCGTTTCGACATTTTTTCGCATACAAAGTGTGTATTTTTGACTCCACATTACGTGATACTCCGCAAAGTGGTCACCGCAGACAAGCAAGAACAGACTAGGCGACACTGGTCGGTGTACCGTCACACACTCCCCGTATTCATACCACTAGAAAAGTTCACCCAAGATTTGATACTTGACTCTGAGACTGATGAGCAGCTGGCATTGGCTAATTTTACAGGTAAGATTCGCCAATTCTTAGTGACAACTCAATACAAACACGACAAGCTTGAAGAACTCAAATCCAAGGTCAACTCCACTGTAAATTGCAAAATAGAACAAGATCTTCAGTGTCAGCGAGTCCTTATAACGATTCAGAACAAGACCAGTTTTGAAGAGATCGAACACAAGCTTGAGCTCAATTGTTCAATTGATACTGTAGAATCGGTACACCTCAGCGCAACTGGTAAGAGCAAGTCCAACCAAGCTGAGGTATGCAGTGCGTTGCTTCAAGGATGTCATTTTAACGACTTAATCGCTACATTTACAAAAGTAATCAAGCTTCTTAAGCAGTAACAATTTTATTTGGACTAAACAATCTAACATATATAAAGTTGAATATAAAAAACGCAAACAGTTTTATGGTATATATTTTAAAAGCCGTTACCAAAACCAGCGCCGGTGGCTTGGTATCCTAAACCATTGGCAACTGGACCACTAGTGATCATCAATGGTTGGACGGAAGGTGATTCTTCTTCCTTCTTTTCGGCCTCTCTTCTCTTCTTCAAGTCTTCATAGACTTCATTGAGTTTCTTTTGGTTCTCAAAAGCAATCGAAATCTCATATGGTTTGATGAAGTTACCTAAGTTGTGCAACCAGGATAATTCGAGAACGTAATCTGGAGAAATGACATCGTACGAAGTGTATAACAAAGCAACGAAGCATTCGTGGTTACCGGTCTCGACAAAGTAGTCTAATAACTCATGGGCAATCTTGGTAGACTTGGCAATAGCAACAGTCTTGATCAAGCTAGCCCACAATTTATCGTTTTTCAAGATGGAAATAGCCTTGTTGAATTTCTTCTCCTTTGTGTACAAAGTAGCAGAAATTTGTCTGAAGAAAATGAGTTCATGGTTTTCCAATCTCTCAGCCAAATCCAACTTGTTGAATCTGTCGTTAGATTCGTTCTCAATGGAAGATCTCAAAGACTTGTAATCTTCTTCTTCAATCAACAAATCGTGGTAAGCTGAGTTGACAACGGAGTTGTTCTTTTCCAAGACCGAAATTAAAAATGGCTTGATCAATGGCAAATTGTCAGATTTGACAAAGATTCTGACAACTCTTGGTAAGTCTAACTTAGGAGTCAAAACAGTCAACAAATCAACCAATAATGATGGGTTTTCGTTCAAGTAGAAGTTGATGGCTTTGTAGTAGATTTCCAAGTTTGGTGCCTTGACAATTATTTCTTTGAATGAGGCGTGGTCAAATGCAACTTCGGATCTTTCAATCATGGTCAAAGCAGCATTGTCCCATTCTTCGTAGTGACAGTACAAGAAAATCAATTCAGGATACAAGTGTGCTTCCTCACAGGCAGTCAACACCTTTGGAATGTTGATTCTTGACCAGAACAACTTCAAGTGTTCCATAACCTTTTCTGGGCTGTACTTAGCGTACAAAGTAGCCAATTCAGTGAACATACCCATATGAGCTCTTTCCAAACCAAGACCACTTTCAAAAAGGGCGATCAATTCATTGAAGTAACCGTTGTATTCGTAGGTCTTGACTAATTCTGGAAGCTCTTCAGCATCAATGATCAAGTTCAAACCACAAATTTGGGCCAATCTGAACTCTTTGTTTTCAATACAAGCACTGTTGACTTGCTTCCAGACATTAGTGTTTGATGCCTTTCTGGCACAGTCAACTGCACCTTGGTAATCTTCCAAGTAGACTAAGGTGGTAGCCAACTTGGAGTATTTCGAGACAGAACTGTACAAAATCTTGGCAGCTTTGTAGTTCTTGGCTTCGAACAACTTGTCACCAATAGACTCCAAGTCAGCAACATTGGAACCACCAACAAACGATTCGATGTCGGATAATCTGTCTAACGAGGCGTAAGCATTGATGAGAGCACCATCAATGACTGGTTCTCTTAAAGTTTCTCTGGCCATGTCCAAGAATGCAATCAACTCTTCTTCTTTACCAGCATGTTCCGCAATTTCAATAACTTGTTCGTAGTTATCAGGGATCTTAGACTTAACATAAGAGTCAATAGCTTCTGGAATACGCAAACCATTCAATTGGGCGTTACCCAAAGCGTGCCATAATTCAGGAGTATCGTACTTTTCGGCATATTGTTCACCTCTGTCCAAAGACATGATATCTTCAACCAACACTTTGATGGCATCTAATCTTAATTCGAATTTGTCATAAACTTCGAAGGCTTCCTCGTACAATTGATTGTCAATACACAATGGGGCGATTTCCTCGGCATCAAATTTATCCAACTTTTCAATGTAATTGCTTACTCTTGAAGGATCAGCCTTAATTGCAGTCAAGATCAATAATCCTTGTAACGAAGTGTTGTCATTGAATGGAGATGGCTCTAAAATGATCTTCTCCAACAATTCAATCAACTCTTGAGGCAAGTCGTTCTCCATAAAGGCCTTAACGGTAATTGAGATTGGCTCAGGATCAGTCAACTCTGGGATACCAGTTGAAATAATTTGGTCAACCAATTGTCTTCTGTGGATATTGTCTTCACTCAAAACCTTGTTCCATAAATCAAAGTCGGATTTGCTCAATAAGTATCTGGCTTGGTACTTGTACATTTTGTTTTCATTGGTGATATTGATCAATTCGTCATCGTTTCCACCTTTAGAGTATGAAATGTAAGCCAAGTATGGGTCTCTCTTTTCACAGTATTTACCCACAACCAAAGTGTCATAGTTTTGATTCTCTTGCAAGAACTTTTCAGGTTGGTTGTTGGAGTCAATGTAAATCTTGGCCAAAGTGTTGTAGACTTCTTGGTCATTAGAACCGCCTTCTAAAGTCTTTTCCAAGAATGGCAATAAGATCTTCAATCTGTTTCTCTTTTCAACTTCAGCTACCAATTCCCTGATAGGAACACGTCCCAAGACAGAGTCCAATAATCCCTTGATGATAGATTCGTCACAATCAACATCCAACAAACCAGCAATAACTTGTGGAGTGTTGGCTGGGTTGACAGATTGAACATAGACTTCGATAAATTTGAAGTATTGGTTCTTGTACAAAAATAAGATTAAGTCGTGGACAAAGTTGAATCTGTCACAAACAATAATCAATGGCAACTGGTCGTCCAATTTGAATTCTTTCAAGAAATTCTTGACCTTTTCACCATTGTACACGTTGTTATCTCTAACGACTCTTTCGATTTCCTTGGTCTTGTTCAACTTAGCAGCAGACTGGATGTACTTGAATACGACGTCTGGTTCCTGAGTCAAGTTGACAATGGATGATAAGTAGTAGAACAAACCTTCACTACACTTGAAGTCTTCAAAGAGTTTGATCAAAGTCAAAGGACCAATCAAGTCAGAATACTTGGTTGCAACTAAAATAACAACCTGCAAGTTTTGCTGCATGTTGTTGCTCAATAATTCCTTCAAACAAGCTACCGATTGTTGAACGTTTAATTGGCCAAAGTATCCTACCAACCAATCGACTGGCAAGACATTGGTGTGTACAACAACTCTCTTGATATCCTTCAAATCATCATAATGCTCTAACGCTCTTTGGAATAGTCCTGACTTTTCACACAATTTTCCAATGGTAGGTTTATCATAATGACTGAACATGTTGTTGCCTAGAATGGCATCTGCGACTTGTGGAGCATTCAATAAGTTAACTTCCAAAACCTTTGTTTGCAAGTGTCCTTCGGCCGGAGAATCGTTCTTCAATGCGTCCAACAAGAAGGCAGTACCTTGTTGAAAGTAGTTTTGGGAAAAGAACAAGTCAGCAATGTTTTCGACCTTTAAGTTAGCATCCGGGCTCTGCAACAAGGAGGTGGCAAATTCACTGGCCTTATCAGGATTAACTCTGACCAAGTTCTGGATCAAATTGGTGTAATCTGGATTGTAGCCAACCTTTTGACAGTATGGCAAAATCTTGTCGAATTGACCCAATTCTGCCAAACAGGAAACTACTTTGATGTTAACATTGGCTCTGACGTAAACAGCCAATGCCAAAGCAGTGTCATTGTAGCTCTTGACGATATCACCCAACTCTTCCGAAGAGGTCAATTTGTCTTCCTTCAACCATTTTTCAAACAAAGGTTTACGGTCTTGCTGCAACACCGGCTTGGCCAATTCAATAGACTCGTATTTGTTTAAAGTACCTCTGTCCAACAAGGTTGAAAAGTACTGTAAAATTGGAGAAATTTGACCTGGCTGAGGAGTAATATGTTTCAACTTGTTGATGGTATCTTGAGTACGCAATTGTTCAGAAGAAGCAGCTACTTTGGCGGCATTGGCGTAATCACCTTGGTTCAAGTAGTTCTGGAATTGCTGGTTGAACAAGTTTTCAGCACCAGGGAAACCACCACGAGATGACAAAGCCAATGCCAAAGGAACATTGGACAATTTTTCCAACACATAAGGTATGATCTTATCTTTGGCGACTTCAACACTTAAGACTTGACCGGACTTATTGATGGTAACGATACCTGTACCATTGTTGTAGGAGGAAGCAGTGAAAACAGGGTCAGCAGTGATTCTGTTGACAAACAAGTTGGCACCGGTTTCCATGTCATACAAGTGAATGAAACCATATTTAGTTAAAACATAAACGATTCCGTACTCGTTAGAGGCTTGCAAACTAATTGGGAAATCATTTGCAGCATCAGGTGGGAAGAAGATATCCACCGATTTCTTTTGGAATGGTGGGTTACCGTCGACGTGATCAATCTCGATGATGTGTAAGTTACCTTGTCCTTGGGCGTTTTTGTTACCAACACAGAACACTTTTGTAGGGGCATTGGCACCTGACAACTTGATAGATGCAAACTTGGAAACGTGACCCTCGATTGCCTGAGAAACGTTACGGGCTTTGGAGAACAACTGAATGTGACCGGCGATACGACCATCTTCTTGGGCAATACCATTGACGGCGAACCAGTTCAATTCCGGTTCAGCAACAATATTTATAATCTGACAGTTGTTCAAAGTATGATGCCTTTCTGTCAATTTGATTGGACCATTGTTGGAGCCGTCAAAAACGTTCCAGTAGTAAATGGCAGATCCAGTTACCAAACCCAAATGGGTATTGTCCAACCATTTCCAAAAGACTACCGGCTCGTCTAACGTAAAAGCCTTTAATCTCTGTTTGGTTCCCAAGTTGAAAATTTGCAAGGTGGTACCATTGGCTCTCAAGGAAACAACGAATTGTTCTGGATGCATAATAGCGTTATCGGCGGTCATATTCTTTCTGGTGATTTCGTTATTATTCTTCAAGTCAACAATTGCTACGGTGTTGCCATTAGCTCCTGATTCCCTGATACAGACATAGTGATCCGATTCCAAGGTGGTGGATTTGAAGTCCAATGAGCTTTGCTGGATCCCTAATTGAGTCAACTGGACCAATTCAGTGAAGTCGATCGGGATATCATTCGACATATTGACTGAACGATTTGGCTAGCAATGATTTTGGTGTCAGTAATGAAAAAAAATTGAAGCTCAGGGTAATAGTACAGTTAACAATGAATAATTAACCTGGCTAATTCAATCTATGATTTGGCCCTTGGTTTCAATTGATTAATTACTCCAATTGTTTTTCCGTGGCCCACTGAATTGTTTGATCGATCTCCAACTGTCGTCCACGCTGTTCACCACTGGGATTTTGTGGAACTTAGTCACGTGGAAGAGGTGCGGAAGGCGGCAGGCTCGGCGGAATTGCTGTGAACCTGCTATGGTTCACGTGACGTCCCCAGAATTACAACTTGATCGTTTAGTGAAGTGGCCCTTGACTTTACTGGTAGTATTGAGGTCATGTGTATCAAATGAGACGGTATGCTCAAACTCTTATTAGAACGGTTTTCTGCAATTCGTCCATAGACTCGATCATGTGTTCAGGCCGGATCTAGCGTACGACGCCCCTATTGAAATTTGCAACACCAATTTAAAAACAATTGATACATAGTGTCAGGTCAAAGGGGGTGTGATAGAGAGTCTAATCCTCATCGACAAGGACGATGGGGTGGATCGCTACTCCTTTTCATCCAACTCTAGAGCCGCGCACATAGGCCAAACATCCTCGCACAATGCGCCAACTTCGGTGTATAGACTCACTTCGATACTTCTGGAATTGGGTGCAAATTTTAGTAGACAGGCGAACATTTTCAATTCTACAGAGAGATCTACACTATAGATGGGGATACAGTTACATCTATGCGACCTTTCTAATTGATATTGAAGAAACATTTTGACCTAAAGAGTCTAGGTAACTGGTTTAGAACCCGGGGAATATTGGAATTTAACTGACTGGAACAACATTAGAATCAGTGGTGTACTTGGCGTTGGCAATTCCAATTGTGTTGTCGTCAAGATCATAGAGAACGTAAGCATATCTCAAGATAGCGTCACCAATAAGTATTGAGTTAAGGGTCCAAGAGTATGGAGTTATAGCGAGTCCACAAGTACCGTCAGTAAAAACTGGTTGCAAAAATTCCTGAATTGGAACATCGAAACTCACACTACCAAAAGTAAACTTAAGGTCTCCAGGTATAGTAGCACCACATGGAACTTGGACATATCCCTGATAAAGTGAATATCCAAGGTCTTGTGCAAGTTGACTGACAACCTCGTCTGGAAGAGAACAATAGGTGGTGCCACTGTCCAAGGTAGCAGTTCCATTAATAGAGATAACAGTACCAGCGGGAGTAGTAACACTATCGAAGGCAATATCCAAACTAGCATCCGATGGATTTTGAACTGGAAAGATAGTTAACTCTCCTTCGTATTTGGCGGTATCGATACCGCCAAAAATGATTTCACCCTCTCCTGCCAGTTTCGAGTTCAAGTAGAGCGAGTAGGCATTCTTGGAAATGTAGCCCTCATTCTTCAAAGCTTGAGGGAAGTTGACATAAAAGGGTAAATTTGCTTCACCCCCGATGTAACCAATTCCTAAGACACCAGACGCACTAATACCTGGATTCGAGACGTCACCAAACTGGAATTTCGAAAGAGATGGACCGCCTGGAATACCAACAGTGTCGGTAACATACTCACCAGTAGCAAAACCCAAGGCGTACAGGATGGTGAAAGGTTCTCCTGTATCATTGTAAGTGGAAGACTGATTGTTATTGAAACCCCCAGCTCTGGAGTTTGCATCTGCTACCCATAGATCAGAACTTCCTGTATCAAGAAGAACAGAAATAGTCTGCGCTGGGGAGCCAAAATTAAGCGCAATCGTGTAAGCTTGACCATTGGTTTCCAACTTAATTGGAGATGTAATAGGACTATCAGCGAGAACGGTAGCGTTTTGTTTAGCAGTAGATCTTTTAATTGGTAACTTGACGAAACCAGGACCCCTGTCTTGTCTGGCTGGAAGTACAGCAGCTTGTGTGGTCAAGGCGTAAGCGAGAATTGTGAAGGCTTTGGCGGCGAAGAGAGAGCTAACCATGTTTGATTTTTGTTGTTTGAAGTTTGGAAGAGCGTTTACGGTTCTCAATATATACTAGCGATTAGGCTTGTTTCAATTCCATGACAACAGTTCGGAATATTTATTCGTTACCGACCGAAGAACTTATTGCGAACCCACACATATTCATACATGGCTGACCCTTAAACTAGATAGGAATCAAGAATCCGCGAGTCCGTTCATCTCACGGCTCGATGTCCTAGCTTTGCCATTGCAATTATCGCGCAATTTGATTTACGATTCCATTCGGAAATTCTCGGGGCAATAAGAAGTCAACTTAAAGGTTTCAAGCTAATTATTTTTTACATGATTGTCTCGATGTTGCAACACCAATAAGTGGATCTATTGGAGGTGGCCATCGTGCACCTGTAACGCACGTAAGCTGGGAGTGGTTTGTTTGTAGCCTGTCATATGATTTGAAAAATGATTTACTGCTGTCAATTACTATTGGCCCCAAATTTCAGCCTTTCTCGGCGATGAAGGTGCATACAACGATAATGCATATGCATGCACGTTTGACACTGAGTATTTCTAAGAAATATTGCGCGAGGGGGCATTTTGCTAATTCGTGCCGTTTGACATCAAAAGCTATGTTACCAATCAATACTTTGGTTTCCAGGAGTAGCATTTTTGTGATAATTGAGTTCACTTACGCCAAATACTAATCACAGAGTATCATAGATTGCAAAGCAATTCATTGCATCGTATACACTTCGTCAGAGGTTGATTAAGATAATGTTGGATCAATGGCGATAACAATTATTTGCCCTGCGAAGAGGCTTATTTTTAGTTAGATCCCCTTGCGAAGATTTTGCGAGAGGTTCTTTGCGGAAATACTACTTGGTTCCCAAACGATATATTCATGTAACTCTCTATGCCATTTCAGTATACCTATTTGTCGTTCCAGAACGTAGACGATAAATTTCGATTTGAACCACCATTGATTTCCATTGATATCTAAAAGTTGATTGACAATAAATCTTTGCCAGTGGATCTCAAAGTCCAATACGAGCGATACGCTTCCTAGCACAGTTTGGTATACTATCATCAACTTTGCTACTTTACTCATTGAACATCTTCTGTACTGCCAATTGAGTGCAAATTTTACTAGATAGGCGAACATCTTGGCCACTAGACGGAGCCCGAATTACGTAGCAATTCGCAATTTGGGTGCAAATAATAGCTCGTATAACTCTATCAAGTCACATGTTCGTAGCTTGTGCTTTACATTACATTAAATATATAGATTGAGTAGTTTGACATGCTACCAAATGTGGTTAGCTATTCAACTTATTTCTAGTCAATTATATCACATCTGTGATCACTAGTATTTTATTATAATTGCTGTTTATTAACCAGAAACATTCTCACTTAGTACTTGCAGCCAAACATGGCAAGGTTATAACGTTCTAGTCGTCCCTGTCAAACATCTAGCGTAAAAAACGTCTCTATCTTCATCCAATTGGCAGTGTGGACGTGCTCAAATTGGGGGAGTCACTTTGCTGATTGCATCCTCTACTATCGTATTGGTAAAACCTGTAGGTGAAGCGTCATTCTTCAAAGATTGCGACCTGTCCAAATACTTTTCGACGTAACGGAAATCGCTGCCGTACCAGTCGCCAGTCAATATGTCTATTTCCTGAGGTCGAAGATCATTTTTAGCAGGTTCATTGGATGAAAAGACCTTGTTACATTCCCAGTCTACCAACCAATAGCCTACTTTACGTGTGGCCACCTTTACATAATCAGGCGTCACGAAAGTTTGGTCAGGATCGCTGCGCCAAAGAACAAGGGCGACTGTCAAATCTCTTATTTCGTCAATAGCCCGCGTGGATAACCTGGTTTGTTTAGGAGCTAACGAAGCAAGACGGTGGTTTCGCACAAACACTATTAATGAATAGATATACTTTTTTATAGCAGGGCTCACATAGATCTTGTGCCAATTGTTTCGACAAGCCACTATGGCATCTTGATAAGAGTCTATTGGCCTTATATTGGCCGCTTCTTTGATGCAAACCAGTTCCGATTCGTAGACATAATTGAATGAGAACCAAAACTTTTCCTTAAGATATTGGTAGATTTTGCGGTCATAGTACTGGTGTTCGAGTACAGCAATAATGGTAAACATGGTAGGAGTTCTTACCAGAAGATCTCGTACTTTAACTGTATCCGATGTGCTTAATCGAGAAGCATTTGTGTCGTACTGATCCAACTCTAATAGTAGTTGATAGAGCTGTTTTTGCTGGGGGTGGTCTAGAAGCTGAATGTTTCGCCATATCACTATAGTCCTGAGAACAGGGTGGCTCTTGAAGTAGGTGCACATCCGTAGCAATAGTCGATCAAAGTTTTTATCTTGGTTATATGCATCATATACGTCGATTTCCACGAAACGGCTCGAGTCTATTTGACACGCCTGGGCCACCACAAGCGTCCGGAATTGCTGGATCGTGAAAGCATACTGGTTTGTAGTGAGTGCAAACCTTTTGTTGCGGATTAGCGCTAGCGAGAGTGCCGTGTAGAGGCTATCCATGTGGGTTCAAGTAGAGGGTATACCTGATCGGTTTAGCACGGGGAAGAGCCATCACGTTTGAGTACTGCACGTGTGTTATCACGCTCTAGGCTCGCGTGAGGTAATGTAAGCTCGTAAGACACGTGCCAGGGGATATCGGAGACGCGCGGTGGTTTCGTCAAACACACAGGGTTTAAGCGAGTATTTTCATGCTCGAGTATGCACGAGTGAATTCGGTGTTGATTGTCGCAATGAAGTCTGGATCCAAGATTTGTGGCCACAACTTCAAAAACCGAGCCGTAATTCAGCCTTTCAAAACAAACAAATATTATACGTTTTAGCAAATACAAATAAATCTAACTAAACCCTTGTTCCCCAGCGCATCTCCCGATACCTCAATTTCAATGCCGCGTTTCAATAAATGCGAGACAATCCAGACGCGGTTTTTTGTCCGGCACACAATTGGCCGACAAAAGCTTAGACACGATTGACTTTGACGATTGTTCGCACGAAATAAAAATAAACACAGACAATCGAGTAAAATTACACGGTCAAAAAAATAAAACAGTAATCTAGACGGTAGGATGTTCGATGTTTAAAGATTCGTCATACCATAGTTGTCGACCAGGCCGCTGTAGTTACAACACATACTAGTTACAACACATATTTTCTAACTCCCCCAACCTCCCCCTGTCTCATTCTCCACTCCACCTCTAGTTCTCTGTAATCAGGCTAGTCCGCGCATTCTTTGCCGGGCCTCGCAACCCCTTTCCCTACGCACAATCTCTACACATACACGCTCCAACATACTTGGTGTGTATATGCATTCAACTAATTTGCTTGCGTCTGAGTGTTAGCGAGACCCCACGACCACTTTCTTTAGCGGCTAGTGAAGCAAGTTTTTTTTTTCCTTATATCGCAGTATTATTGTTAATCTTCATCTTGACAACTTTGTTTATTTCCACCAGTCACCAAGATTCTGGACACATCCTAGCTACTAGAAAGTGACAGACTGGTAAACCCATACTACCATTCTATACTTCAAACTACACATTCGTTTAGTATACTTCGCTAATTGATCGTTGTATTTAGTCTGACGATGCAACAGTTCCCGAAGTTTCTTAGGTCAGAGAACCCGACCAGGTTTAATGACTCGCCGTTCCCGCCATTCAAATTGGAGCACCGCTACAAAGGAGTCTACGAAAGAGCCGGGTTTGAAGTCAACACCGGTTCTTCTGGCGGCAGGAGTAGAGATGATCGGTCGATACATTCCAAGTCGTCTGGACATAAACATAAGTACACAACTGCCCCTAAATCTACATCGCCCACTTCAACCAAAAGCTCGCCCTTGAGTCCTTTATTTAATCCAAATAAAGGAACTTACCAAACTGCAGCCAGTACTCCTAATATCAGTCTTCAACAACAGCCGTTCAACAAGCAAAGGAATAACTCGCTACCACACCAAGCATACTATGAGCAGCCTTACCCGCAGCAACAAATTCCGTACCAGGATAAACCTTCCAAAGCATACGCAAATGGGTATCCTTCCAACAGAAACCCATATGAACATCCTCCACAATCAGCTCCTGCAACTTCCACCACTTATCCTGAGTTTTCCGGGCATACTTATCCTGAAGCCAATTCTACGTATACTTCGCGGTCATTGTCGAACGGTACCAACGGTTCGAGTCCTCCACATGGCAATGTAGACTCCCAGGTTACTTCTCCATCTTCATACGAACGTGACTCTAGTCAACCTCATGATAATACTCATAAAGTCCCAACTCGTTTGAGTGAAGTAGATGATATGTCTCCTCCTGGTGACGATAATTTCGACTTCAGTCCCAACTCCACTATTCCCGTGAAGAACATCAAGAGTTTGCATCTTGATTTGTCCAAAGAAAATGAACTCGATGGCATATCAGATTCTGAAAGCGACGCTAATCCCATGTTTTCAAAGTCAACCTCGTTCAATGATACCAAAAATACTTCGGTGGAAAAGTTCGACTCTAGGCACAATAGTCAAGAGTCGACTCAAAAGTTCGATCCTCGTAAAAGACACCAGCAACATCAAAGATCGGGTTCTACAATGACCAACTCTACTTCGTCATCTCATAATAGAAGTTCTTTAGCGTTCACCAAAAGAGAAAACTATCCATCGATAAGTGAAACGAATGAATATGAAATTCCAAATACTCAGCTTCCCACTTCAGCACCTTATCCAATTCCTGAATCTACTCCCGAAATAAGATTTTCCTATGGAGCTCCATCCAATGCTGAACCTTCTCAACAATTCGATCACTTCAGAAATGAACAAAGCGCTCCAAGCCAAAGTCTTGATACAGACTATCAGAAGTTTTTGGGAGGTGAAACTGCCAAGATCAATAGAACAAGTCAACTATCCATGGTCAGTTCGATCATTTCCAAGGACTCAATGTATGAGGATGAAGAAGATGAGGTTGAAAAGGAGTTGGAAAGACAACTCCAAACATTGAAAATGGCTGGGAACTCCAGCAATATCGATCTTCACAATAAATCTACAAACAACGAAACTGTTACTCAGCAAGACAGCGTTGACTATGGCTATGGAAATGCAAGTATTCCTGTGCCTGTTTTCAATATAGTTGATGCCGATGACTCTAACCAAAATACGGCTGCTTCAATTCCAACTATAACGACTACTGGTCCAGATCACAAATACCAGGTCGACAGTCATGCTGACGAACTACCAGCATCTATGCATGGAAGTGTTTCAAGTAATGGTAAATCGGAATCTGACTTGTATGATACTGCATCTTTTGGTTCTGTGCAACCGTTATCAGCTCGCCATTCACAAACTGCATCATTAAACAAGGCGCAAGACTATGATAACTATAACCAAAACGAACACAAGGAACTTGACTTGAACGATTCACCTTCGTTGCCGTACGATGATGGAGTGAAACCATTAAGTCCAAAGAACCATCAAGTCGAAGAAGAACTCAAAGGGATCAATTTCAGACTTTCCAAGACTAGTCCTTTGCCACAAGACTTTACAGTTGAGAACTCTACACCTTATTCTACAGAAAATTCTACACCTTATCCAGCAAATGATCTTCCATACCCAATTTCTCATCCAAGATACCTGGCTACTTCTCCTCAGTTCCAGCAGCAAGAGGAATTCAAGCATAATCCTGGTGAAGGTCCGTGTCGCTCGTGTGCCAATGAAGTTTCTCCAGACGGCAGAGGTGCCGAAAGATCAATCTACTCGAAAACGGGTGAATTATCTGGGCAATGGCATAGAGGATGTTTTTCGTGTGCATACGATAATTGTAAAGTCCAATTCAACAAGCATGTTCAGTGTTATGCATACAATGATAAGCCATACTGTAACCATCATTACCATCAAATGAATGATACTATTTGCGAACATTGTTCCATTGGAATTGAGGGTGAATGTATTGAAAATGAACTCGAACAGAAATGGCATTTGGCATGTTTGAGATGCCACAAGTGTCACAATACCATCAAAAATGACTACTATTTAATCAACGGAACCATTATTTGTGAAAACGATGCCCTTAAGATCATCAATGGTAGCGAACCATATAGTGATGAAAACGGTAATGTGATCAGTGGTGGATTATCTACTCGTGACAAAATTGAAAAGAGAAGAACAAGACTCTTATTTGTCGATTGAGTTCTCACTTTGCCAACTCTCTTATCCCCCTTTGCCATTTATATATCTTGTACCAATACTGTATCAACTAAAATATTTTATAGAAAGTTCAGAACTTTATCATCTAATACACTATTAAAATAAATCTTTTATCATTAAATAAATCTACTAAACCATTATGTAATTGCTATGCTATATCATACTTGAATGCTGAGAACTAAAGTCATGGATCCACGAAAGCTAATAATCTCTATTAAGTGAGGAATGTTTCATCTTTCCAACGTTCAAATCATCATCTATGTCAAAGTCTTTGGCAGAGTCTTTTGATTTGGGTGATGGTTCACGATTGGTTTGGGGCGAAGTTACGTCATCGTTGAAATCATCATCGATAACGAAATTATCAGCGTCAAAATCCGCAGAATTCAATTCGACATTAGCTCCTGATTCCAAATCATCTTCAAAGTTACCGAAGATCATTCTATCGTTGTGCTCCACGCCATTTTCAGCATGATAGCTTTGCAATTTTTTCTGCATTTTATTATAGATAATGTAAGTGACCAAGAATGCTGCAAGACCTGTAATGATTATGCTAATAAAATCGATCAATTTTGTGGATTTTGGCTTTGTTGCATCACCGAGCTCTTTTATTTTTTTACCCACAAAAACATGAATCATCAACTTAGGACTAGTAATTACAGAAGCAAGCAAAAATGTTCTGGCAGATAATTCGGGAATTGCAGCTAATCCACCATTAGACAATGAATACGGAAGAGGGCAAAGTCTGATCAATATCAATAAAAAGAGCGATGAGTCTTCTCTCAAAATCTCGGAAAAAGCTCTAAACTTTTCATTATGATTTATTAATTTGAGTGCTTGATCTCTCAAGATGTATCTGAATACCAAGAATGAACCGAAGGATCCGGTGATTGAAGCAGTAGCCAATAAAGGCCATCCAAATTCGAATCCATATATCATTCCTGCAAGCATGGAAAGTGCAGAAAACCCTATCAATGGAGGGAATCCCACCATGAATATCAAGACAAACAAAAGGACCAGACCATATTTGAGATCTTTCCAGCTATCAGATAATTTGACAAGCTCTTGGATGATATAGTTGTGGAAAATAAGAACCAAAATAGCTGCAATTGCACCCACTACCACCAACAATTGGATCAAAACCTTTTTAAGGGCCAGTTGCGAATAGTACCAGTTTTTGGACTGCTCGCTCAACTCATTTACTAAACGAAGTTTATCGCGTATAAACGAATTGGTTTGAGGAATCATATTTGAATTTAATCTTGAATTGTTATTGGGGTTGAGGTGGCGGTATTGATCACAAAAATCTGGAAGTGAGGAATGGAATTGTCTTTATGGCCATATACGACAGTTCATCAGCTTGCTCAGAGCTACCGAATATATTTAAAGAAGTAGGCGAATTGTGCGGCACACGCGTGTGGGCACGTGAAAATAGTCAAAAGTACATAGCATTGACCTTGAAAGCCCCATATGAAAGGCTCATCTGAGCGGTGTATTCGTCTTCAGTCAGATCTGCAGATGTGTAGGGTGCTACGGACAGAAACGTACGTGACAGCTGGAAGTTGGAGATGGTAGTTTTTGAATTTAAGGACCATGAAAGTTGGTGATTATGTAATCTGACGAGCAACGTCGCGTAGTCTCATTTTGCAGTCACCAGGGCTATATTTGGACTAGCAGATCAGACGTAGATCTTACCGCAAAAAAAGCTAAGGTTGTCAGTTAATTGCCTTAGTGAAGTAGTATTTTAATTTACAAATATTCACTAATATTTTTGTTCAATTTGATCTATAAATTTAACGAACCTAGTATACAAGAATAATGACTAATCTAATCGTCGCCTTCTAACAAAGATGGGAATTCGTTGACGTCGGCGTTTTCGTAGATGACTCTGTAGGTAGCTTCAAACAATGGGAATTCTTTCTTCAAATCGAAACTCTCCAACAATTCGTGGACTTCCTTGGCAGTCAAAATACCTTGAGAACTTTGACCATTCAACAAGACCTTTTCGGCTTCCCAAGCATCGACCTTCTTTTCCACCATGTATTTGGCGACTCTGACGTTTCTACCACCAGAACAAGTGGTAATCAAATCAGCAACACCGGCACTTTCTTCAGTGAAAGTAGTTGGGTTTGGAGCAGTCTTGGCCTTGATGCCAAACTTTTGCCAGTAGGAAGCAAAGTGGATAGTTTCCTTCAATCCGATTCTCATAATGGCGGCCTTGGCATTATCACCCCATCCAGCACCTTCGACGAAACCAGCGGCGATGGCAACAACATTCTTTAAGGCACCGGCAATAGAGGCACCGACAACATCTTCAATGACATTTACGTGGAAGTATGGTCTGTGGAAGGCTTGCTTCAAGATGTACTCATCGATGTCTTGGCCCTGACCTTTGAAGTCTTCTGGGATAGTGTAGGCAATGGAAGTTTCAGACCATCTTTGTCTGGCAACTTCGTTAGCAATGTTGGCACCTGATAAGACACCACAGTAGATTCCCAAGGTATCGGTGATAGATTGGGATAACAATTTGCAGCCTTCTGGGCCAACTTCCAATCCCTTCAAACAAGAGATGGCTCTGACATTTGGCTTGACTTTGCCGATCAATTGCTTACACACTCTACCCAAGAATTGGTGAGGAATGTTGAAGATAAGTAAGTCGGCGTCTTGAACAGTATCAACAACGTCTGGCTTAGCAATCAAGTTTTCTGGTAATTTGACTTCTGGCAAGTACTTGACGTTTTCGTGTTCGGTGTTGATGATTTCGGTCAATTTCTTCCCGTCAATTTCTTCTTCGAACACCCACATGTTCACGTCCTTTTCGAAAATTTCTGGCTTTTCTCTGGTGTTTTCAGCTACCAACTTGGCAACTGCTGTTCCCCAGTTACCGGATCCAATTATGGCGATTCTGAATGGTTTATTAATTTTATATGGAGCAGCGGTAGTCATGATGTTCTTGTAATTGTTGATTAGTCTTGATCTAATTCGGACCCAAGAATGTGGGATCATTGGTCTATTTATACCAATCCTTTTTTTTTACAGCATTTATCGTCGGAGAGGTTCAATCTGAATGAGTGGGCAGTGTGCAGGAGATGGTGAAGTACTCCGAAGCGGTTTCTTTTCTTTTTTTTTTTTTTCGATTGTCGATTCATAGTCAAATTCACTACAGTATGGGCTAGATTACGGTGGACGGGCCCATGACGTCGTTTCTTTTGTGTTAGTGGAATATTTTGTATCGATAATAATGTTTTATGATGTCACGATGAAGTCAGATGAAAACTACTCCCGGTTAGTTTCGAGGTGCATTCCGAGGGTGTTCCGGTCATCTATCCGCCTTCGGCGTGTCGTCACCAGCTGACCATACCAGCCCAACAATTGCTTTCAAGGGGGACTATCAAGCGGGGAGCGGAGTGGGACCATTAGCCCCACTACCATCATTAAAACATTTCGTCTTCTTCCATAGTAACCAAATCCTTTTGCCCTGCCAATGAGGAATTCTCTTGGGTTATGATGTTTTTCCTAGAGCGTTTTCTCGTCACATATGCAACATTTCATCATCGTTCAGTGTAACATTTTCTGTTACGTTCAAAGCCGGACGGGTTAGACCCGGTAGGCGCAGAATATTTATTCAAGCAAATTTGAACTTCTTGGAATACCCCAAAATAGGCAGATCTACTAAAGTCCAGTAAATGTGAACACAACAAAACCCTTTGGTGCATACGATTGCTACTACCCTCTTGCTCTAAAGTCCGTAGTCGGAAAAACTTGGAGATCTCATTCGATTCTCCTAACCTGCACAATAGGGCTTGGTTTGCAAACCTATCTGAAATCGCTCGGACAGAAGGACAAATATCACGTGACGCGGTGTTAAGAACGTCTAATAGCATTCTCTATATATTTATATATTAATGGTCGTCGTCGTCATGCTTGTAATCATCAAATACTTCTTGCCATTCGTCGGTTAGTATTGAATTTTTAGATCTACGTTTTGCAGCATTCGCTAATGATTGTCCCCAAGAATCAAAGTCTTCCATCCAATCTCCTGATTTTACCTGATTGCCACTAACAATTCTTGCTGCAAGTAATGGCTCGTTTACATCCGCAAGTTCCCCGTCATTGATATGGGCTAATGGATCAGGAAGTCGATTGATTTGGTCCTGATTAAGCACCGGGCGCGCAATCTCGGGTTCTCGTAAATTTGAAAAACCTTGGCTATTAGCTTGATTCATATTTATACCACTAGCACTTCCTGACGATGCTCTTCTAGACGATAATTCTGGCATATCTCTTACATCCTGACCTGATTCTCTATCCACAAGTTTTTCTCCTTCCAACTCCACTTTTCGAGATCCGATAGAATTCATAAGCTTGAGAAACTGCGACTTCTCAATTTTCTCTCTCATATCAGCGTTTACAGATTGCGACTCTCTCATTGATCTTTCTACTTCCTGAGCAGTTTTGGCAAATTCGTCTTTCTCCAGATCGGGTGCCATGCTGGTATCTTCAACAGCATGTTCTTGCGGCGTCTGCTGCAGTATCTGCAGCTCCAACTCTTTCTCTATCATATCAAACTGTTCGTCGAAATTTGACTGCTCAAATTGCTTGTCCTGCGAGAACTGCGGGTTTAATGGTGTAGATAAGTTAGTGCGCATGTTGAGATTGAATGCTGTAGTGGGTGCTCCTACAAATTGTTGTCCCATATCAAACTGACGCTGATTATGCTGCTGCTGTTGTTGCAGCTGGTTGGCATGTATGAACTGTTGATTCCAGTCGTTTTGTTGTGCATGTTGAGCCTGTTGAGCCTGGGGATTTCCTTGGATCGATAAGCTCGAGAAATCCTGGACCCAACTGGCATTTCCACTCTGCTGGTGAAATTGGTTTTGTTGATGTTGTTGTTGTCGTTGGAGCTGAGGCGGTTGAAAGTTGGGGCTGTTCATAAACGACGTGGCGAAATTGTTTCCACCGTTGAACTGGTTGAACTCTTGATTTAATTTTACGTCAACTTGATGGCCGCTCTTGAAATTTTGAGGTCCAGGTGCTTGTTGGTTCCTGGTGATGAACTCGTTTTGTAATGAGTTGTCGCGTTGCGAATGTTGCGACAACTTGGTCATGGCGTTCGAAGGCCCACAGTTCGCTTCCATCTTGTTTATCTTACTATATTACTAGCTCTTCGATGACAGATGCCTGGTTTATATTTGTCTGGGGTTCGTCCGAGGTCAATCTAATCATGACGAGGGCGAGGAGTCACGTGACTCGCCCCGCACTAGCGAGCGTGACTGAGCTCGGTCTTGGTGGCCCCATTGGGCAACATGGTCCAGGTAATGTCCTGGTTGTGTTACTATCTTATACCGTCGTGGTATCGATGTAGCACCGACATCACCGTATTTGATTTAGTATATTGATTTCGAGTTATTTACATTCAGTGCATATTTCAGTCGTTTATTGCGTTTTTTTTATATTTTTGCTTTCGCAGCCAAATTAAAGTTTCAAGAATGAGTCGCCCTCGAAAAGATCAGAGTAGGACTCGCCCAAGAATTCATGGACATTCGATGCTTGCATAGCTCTGCCATGTTTCCTATATGCCTTGTGACTTGCCAACTTCACCAAGGAACTGGCAGCAAAAATAGCCAAGAGATTGGCTTCGTCGCGATCCAACAGTTGTGAATCGTCGGAGTCCCAAAGCTTGTCACTATAATTGTTTGACCAATTCACCATTGTAGCTATGGCACCTGTAAGCGTGTCGCCTTGACCGCCAACGCGTTTGTTCGAGCCATTCACTTCGTTTATAAGGTATTCATCGCCCTTGGCAATAATGTCCTTTTGTCCCTTACGAATGATGGTGACCTTTCCCAAGCTGTTCGATAACTCTGTTGTTTGCTGCGCCAACCGATCTACACTACGTTCCGTCAAACTTGACTCGACCCCTTGTTTTTTGGCCAAACGATCAAACTCAACTGGGTTGGGACTGAGAATCGCCTTGTTATAGTTTTGGATCAACGATGGTATCACCGAAAGCAAATAGAGCCCGTCCGCGTCCACAATTATTGGTTTGTTCAACACCTTGATTTCCTCAATAATGCGCACCAACGATTTTAGCATTAACGGGTCGCGACCAAAACCAGGGCCCACGATAACAAGATCGGAACGATCGAGAACCGGGGCGATTTTGGGCAAGATGACCGAATCGATGATATCATCGAGAGCAGGATGCTTCTGGGTGACGAGCTCCTCAACGGGCAACTTAGAGTATTTGGCTACGTCGTCCTTGGAAATACTCAAGGTTGTACTATTGAGGTTGTAGAGGTACGGATGTACCATAAGGTCCGCCGAATACAGCTTGATTGTAGGAGCCGCAGACACTTCGCACACCACCCTCGCCATATCGGCGCCCACCAATGCAGCCGAGTGGGCAGAAAAGTATGGCGCGCCAGTGTAGTCCTCACTACCGCCTATAACGGTGATTTTCCCGGCCTGGCCCTTGTAGAAGTGAGGAAGCAATGGCTGGACGATGTTTTTGGAGAGCAGTAGCAATTCCCTCTGGTTCTTGTTGCGTAGCATGGTAAAGAATGTTTAAACCTACCTGCTCCTGCTCTAGCTGGGCAAGTATAGTTGCCTTTTGGTCAGTGGGCTGCGGTCAGGTGACCTGGTTTTGGTGGCAATAACCACCACCATCCCAAAATCCTTGCCAGGTTCGATCTAGACTGGATATAGGGGCCCTCACAGCGCCACATAATCACACCATTACGTCACGCGGCCCCACTCAATCTGGCACACCCACGAAACAGCAACTTGCTCAGCGTGCAATTGACTAATGTGCAAACATTTTCTGCAGGAACGACCGGCTCGCCTGGCCTATCGCATTTTTCAAAACTCCACAGGTATATAACTAAGCAATCACCGCATTGCTATCTCAGTAATCAACCATGTCCTTTGCTCGTCAGATCAGTAGATTTTCAAACCCAAGAGTCTTGGTGCCAATTGTTGGAGCTGTCTCCTCAATTGGTTTGGCATACCATTTCTCCACCTACAACTCGTTCATTGCCAACGAAAGCGGCAAGGCTTTCAAAGGTGGCGACGAGTGGATTGACTTGAAATTGGTCAAGTCTTGGGATGTTTCGTCAAACACCAAGCACTTCGTTTTCGAGTTACCAAACAAGGATGATGTTTCTGGATTGGTCACTGCTTCGTTGTTGTTGACCAAGTTTGTCACTCCTAAGGGTAACAACGTTATTCGTCCATACACCCCAGTTTCTGACCCAGACCAAAAAGGAACCATTGAGTTCGTTGTTAAGAAGTACGAAGGTGGTAAGATGACCACCCACTTGCACGACTTGAAGGAAAACGACACCGTCTCTTTCAAGGGCCCAGTCGTCAAATGGAAGTGGGAGCCAAACCAATTCAAGGAAATTGCCTTGATTGGCGGTGGCAGTGGTATAACACCATTGTACCAATTGATTCACCAAATCGCTAAAAACCCAGAAGACAAGACCAAGGTCCAATTGTTCTACGGTAGTGTCAGTCCAGACGACATCTTGATCAAGAAGGAACTCGACACCATTGCCGCAAAAAACCCAGAACAAATCAAAATCCACTACTTTGTAGACAAGGCTCCAGAAGGCTGGAAGGAAGGTATCCAGGGCCACATCGACCAAGATTACTTGAAGAAAAACTTGTCTGGTCCATCCAAGGACTACAAGGTGTACGTCTGTGGTCCACCAGGTTTGTACAAGGCCATTTCTGGTCCTAAGGTCTCCCCAACTGAACAAGGTGAAGTCACCGGTATTTTGTCTGAATTGGGCTACACCAAGGAACACGTCTTTAAATTCTAGATAATACACAATAGTACTTTGAATATCACTAGTAGTTTATCGTAGGAGTTTACCGTTTCACTTAGTTTTTGCTTTATCTAGCTCTTTTTTCTTAGTGAGGTGAAAAATCAATGCCTGCAACACTAAGAAACATAGCCGTGCAAGGGTGCTGCCATGGCGAGTTATCAGCCATATATAAGTCTGTTGAGGCTAAGGTGGAGCTTTTGGTCATATGTGGGGATTTCCAGGCCATAAGAAACGCAAAGGACTTTGACACCATTAGTGTACCTAACAAGTATAAAGCTTTCAAAGACTTTCATAGATACTACAAAGGCGAACTAAAAGCACCGGTACTAACGGTTTTCATCGGTGGAAACCATGAGTGCTCGTCATACTTGAAGGAATTGAAATTTGGTGGCTGGGTTGCTCCCAACATATACTACTTGGGGGAGTTTGGAAGTGTGTGGTTCAAAGGTCTTCAAATAGGAGGACTCAGTGGGATCTACAATCGAGAGTCTTTCATAAACAATACCATAGATGATGAACAGCTACCGTATACACCTCTGACATTACGGTCTATATACCACGTAAAGCCGAAGAACTTCCTCAAGATGTGTCTCATGAATCGTGATATGGATGTGTGCTTGAGTCACGATTGGCCGGCCGAGATTGAAAAGTACGGCGACGTTGTCAAATTGCTACGAGAGAAGAAGTTTTTCAAGGATGATATCAGCAAGGGAACACTAGGCAGCCCTTTGAACATGTACTTGCTACAATATTTACGCCCTAGGTACTGGTTTTCAGCGCACTTACACGTTAGGTTCGCCGCGACCGTGAACCATGAAAATAGTACACAAGAGACGTCAGAGGTGGTGTCAAGCAAGGATTCCAGCAAGAACAATGCTGAAATCGAACTAGACATGGATGTTATGGAGAAGCCCTCAAATGTACACGAGATACCACTAGACATGGACGATATGGAAAAGCCCTCAAATGTACACGAGATACCACTAGATATGGATAGCGATGGTGAAACTGGGGAGAGAAAAAACAGTAGTGAGAGACCACGCAAGAAAGCCAGACACGAATCGAGTGCTACCCAGTTCTTGGCACTAGACAAGTGTATGCCTCGAAGGAAATTTTTGGAGAAAAGAAGTGTCGAGGTCAAACCAGAAAACATCCACCATGCTTCGATGAGCCACCACGGACTCGTCTATGATGTGCGCGCCATTGCGGTGAACAAAGTGGTGGAAGAGTATATGAAACACCACCGCGCGCAGTTCAGGGCCATTGACATGCAGGGAGTAGCCAAAAATCCTGGCGCGTTTCCCTTGGTGAGCGAGCTAGAGACTTTGGTGAATATAGAGGAGAAAAAACTACGAGAAAGACCCCAAGCCGACTTCATTGTGCCCCGTAACTTTGAGCAATGTGCTCCCGACTCGAGCAACCAGGGCCCTATACCGTTACAGTACTGGCCCAACAATCAGACCATCGAGTATTCAACCAAGTTTAGTATTAACTACGATCAGCCAAAGACCCTACCAAAGACGGCTGGTCCGGCAGTTGCCAGTAACAATGAGTAGCGAGTGCGACGCCGCGAGGCTCCAGTATTGTAGAGACCCGTCAATGCGCGACGCAGGAGAACGTGTGCCTCGAGGAGGGCTCGCTAGGGCTCTGCAATGCCGAAAGTTCCGTAGAAAATGTACGATACCCACAAAATCATCCAATATTACTTTTCAATGTAGTCGTAGTCACTGCCGCATCAATCTTATTTGCGTAGCCAGCCGTCAGGTCAGCTGAGGCAGTCACCTCAGCCGCAGTAAATCTGCACTGCATGGGTCACACGTACGAAAATTGGGACCAAGTCTCGTCTGCTCAACAGATCTCGGCGCATAGATACCCTTGTAGTAACTCCGCTTCTTTGTTTCCCCAGTCATGTTAGCAGTGGGTGTAGTTACGCGCGCATCATTTTCTGCTTCACTAAGGGTAGTTAGGTGCACTTGGCAGAAGCATAGCCAGTTAGGTGCGCTTGGCAGAAGCTTGAATTCGTAATCAATGACCGTCCGTGTGTGGCTGGTCATCTTCCAGAATCCCTGACCACAAGCATAGCTGGTTATCCTCCGGAGCCCCGGCTACATTTATAGGCTACGTTAGTAGCTGGCATCTTCTAGAAACCTAAACCAGCTAAGCGTAGTGAAAATTGACGGCCGCGACATTTTCCACCACCACATTTGTTCTACTCTGTATTGCTATCTTCGACATCACATGTTCGTCTAGTAGCGCACTCTTCGACATTGTCTTGGAATATTTTACACACCTACTGTTTATCTGTGCCCACAGGACTTCGAGTTATTTGGCTTTTTTCCTTAGAATTCATCTAGTTTATCATGCCGTTTGATCACAACAACCCGTTGCTGGTGTCTCTACCTTACAACTTTCCCAATCCCCAGGACTATCCCACGGAAGTCATGGCGGCTAGGTTTCTGGCCTGGAGAGTCATCATTAAAGATTTGGTCGATTACTTGAAAGAATGCGCCAGCGTTCAGGAAGAAATCGTCAGACAACAGATGAGACTTCAGCAGGCCGTTGGAACTCCTAGCGCCCCCGGTACAAATTCCAGCTCGGGCTCTCACAACGCCATATCGAGGAACGAGGAAGTAAGCGCCATCAACAAATTCTTTTTGCCCATTGGAAACGGTTCAGTTCAAGATATTCCTGGTATCTTGACCAAGTACCATCAACAGAACGTGTCTAATGCTTCCAAAGCCCTCAAAGAAATCAACAACGTGATAATCCCCAAACTCGAGGAGTTGCGCAAAGACTTGCAAGTGAAAATCAAGGAAATCAAGAACCTTCATAACGATTTCAAAACCAATTTGGGCAAGGAAATCGCCGAAACCAAGCATCTCTTGACTCAATACCAGCAGGCCATCGAGTTGTCCAACAAATTGGACGACACCTCGTCACAACACCACCATTCGCATTTAGAAGGCGGTAGCGAGCATGGCAGACATGATCCTTATCTCATAAAAATCAAGTTGGACAGACAGTTGAAAAGACAATTGACTGAAGAGAACTACTTATACCAAGCGTACGCCAACTTGCAGAACGCTGGAGGAAACTTGGAGTCGATTGTGGTGCTTGAGATCCAAAACTACATGTCGCAGTTTCTCAACTTGTTGAGCGCCACAAACTCTCCATTGGTGGAAATCTTGGTTCCAGGCCTCAACAACGGGTTTTTGGCCAAGGAATCGACATTTGAATGGAACTCTTTCATTTCCAGAAACTTGCCTTCTCCCACCATAGGCACTGCCATTGGCAATTCTGCTTCGGCCATAAAGTCAGGCACATTTATCGATACTTCATTCCCCTCTAGAAAATTGGCTGATTTGAATATCCCTAATTTTGACTCGAATTTGAATGCTCCGGTCAGAGAAGGCATGTTGGAGAGAAGATCCAAGTACTTGAAGAGTTATTCTAGCGGATGGTACGTCTTGACATGCAACTATCTTCATGAGTTCAAGACTGCGGATCGCAAAAAGGACCAACAGCCTGCAATGTCTTTACCTTTGGACTCATGTACTGTCACAGAACACTCAAAAGACGATGGAAAATCGGGTGGTGTTTATAAATTTATCTTGAGTTCGAAGCTGGCAAACGGTCTTATGCATCGTACTCATAACTGGGTATTTAGAACAGATACCTACAAAAACATGAAAAACTGGTACGACGATATTAAGGCATTGACTAGCTTGCCTACTCCAGCATCGAGAGCCAGATACTTGAGCAAAAAGAAAGGTTTTGTCAACAAGAACATCAACATCACTTCGTCCACAGGACTCTCTAGACAGTCCAGTATCTTATCTAACGGTACTGCCAAAAAGTCGCTCAAGTCCAGAACAACCGTCGATTCTCCTACCAACCAATCCAGTTCAGGATATCCTGCCAACCAAAGAGAAAGGCCGTCTTCCAGAGCAACCTCCATATTGAATACCAACCGTCTTTCGTCGACCTTTTCTCAAAAGAATAACCAATCGCCCAGATTAGCCAACATGATCAACAGTGACGGTACCATTATAACTCCCGTAGAAACGTATGACGAGTCAAATAAACCCGATCACCACAATAAAGATGACGAGCCAGAAGAACAATCTACTCAGGATCAGCAATACATCCAACAGCCGCATATTGCTGTGCAACCTCAGGTTTCTACGCCTCAGCAATCTGTGAACTACAAGGGGCTTCAGTACGTGCAACCACAGACAAACTACCCATACTATCTACCAGCACAACCCAACCAACCACAGCAAGTATATGATCCGGTCCAACAGCAGTACTTCACATTAACCCCCAGTATGCCTGTGCATGGCCCTGGCCATCCACAACCGCAATACTTCCCTACATCGCCCCAACCCACAAACCACTCCCAATTTGTATCAGTACCGCTGCAATCACAGCCACCCAGATCTCCGGTAATTCCAGGACAGTCTTTTGATATCAATACGGCCAACTACTTCCCACAATATGCCGGTGGTCCCCAGTATGCTGAAAGCTTGCCATACCCCACCAGTTTGCAGCCTGTGGTTACATCCACTGAAAAACTCTCCCTCAATGACGAAAGTAGAAATGTAAGAAGGGAAGAAAACGCCGAGGATGTACGTGATGAGGTATCGACATTGCAAACCAATGAAGATACTCAGCTCACCGCCTCCAAAACCAACGAAGAGAAGAAGGAATAAATAGTAGCATGTAATATAGTTTAGTCAAACACCTTGAATAACACTAACTATAACTCCACAGGTAAACACGAACATCAGTACTACTTACATCACTACATACCACCTCTCACTAAGATCCCAACCACCAATTTAATGCTCTCTTTGTTTTAAATTATTTCACTCTTTCGCAGCCATTTTCCGAGCTCTACAAAATCCATCGTCTGTCAATATTTATAAATTGTTGCTGCTACAGGAAATTTATCATACAATGCTACGGTATTCTAAACCATTTTCTATACGTTTTTCTTTGCTAGTTGTACAGTATTTCAAATGTGTATATGTATTAATATTGATGACTATCAAGTTTAGACAACGACACCGGAGTTGGAAGCAATACGTGGCCATAAATCAGCACATTCTTTGGCAACTGGACCAGTGATGGCAGAACCCTTCATTTCACCCTTTGGATTGACAATGACACCGGCGTTGTCTTCGAAGTACAAGAAGACACCATCCTTTCTTCTCCATGGTCTAGATTGTCTGACAACAATGGCTGGCATAACCTTCTTTCTTAATTCAGGCTTACCCTTCTTGACGGTAGCCATGACCATGTCACCAGCAGAGGCAGCTGGCAATCTGTTTAATCTAGCACCGAAACCTTTGACGGCTAAGATGTATAAGTTTCTAGCACCAGAGTTGTCACAACAATTGATGACGGCACCAACTGGTAAACCTAACTATAGGATGTTAGTAAGTATTCTAGGGTGGTTAAACATATCGATAATAAGGCCAGCTCGTAATAAACTCAAAGTAATGATCTCAACACAATAAACTCATCGACTTTTCAGTGCTTCAATCTAGTTTTCCACTTCTGAGTCTTGATTTCCTTGGTGGTATTACTTTGTTGCTGGATTTGACTGATTTTCATCATGGTCATCATCTATCTTCGATGCTCCTTAAAATCTTGATGGTTCAACCGTTCTATTCAAACAAATCATGGACACATACAGACATACGGAATTTGTTACCGGAAGCACCAGAACCAGACATTTTGCTATTATTTGATGTTTCTAAAGTATTAGGTTCTAAAAGAAAGCTCGTTAATATTTAATCAACTGAAAATTGTCCTGGTGCGTATACTATTGAAAATTTTTCTATTCCCAATTAGGCAATGCGGCTTGCGGGCGATGGATCCTAGCTGCAGTAGTTGGCATCCGAAGAGTGATCGGTCGTGTCCAGAACGAGTGCGAGGGTTATAGCCCTAGCAAAACAATACATACACGTGATAACCCGACCCCGCGTGGATTTGGTTAGCACCCGTCATTCAGGAACAATTATATGCGAGTGATTAAAGTGCATGCTCAGAACTTAGTCAGGGGGATTGTCAGCAGTTTTTCAGTGTACTTGTGCAGTATCAGTCCGGTATGTTTATTCAGATTAGCAGCCCAGCCAATCTTACCTCCGTGTATCACTGTTTGCGCAGTAACATAGCTCAGCCTGTTCTATGTCTGTATTCAGTCTACTGTGTTGATCCATTTTAAGTATAAACATAGTCGAATGTAATCAAGATGCATAACGTTGAGGCGTCTTGGCATACTATCCCGACCTATCCTTGAATACTTTATTGTTGTAGATCTAGACCCTGTGGCCCTATTGCAGTTGTATTGCAGTTGTATTGCAGTTGTATTGCAGTTGGAGAATTGCACGGAGAAATTGCAATTCCTCCATAAACAACAACAGTAACACAAACCTGTCGAGGCAGTGGGAGAAGATTATTTTTTTAGCGCACCCTGCATATAAGCAGTGATCTGATTTAGGGTATGAACTTGTATTAACGACGGTCTACGAAAACACAGGAGAATGGAAAGGATGGTAGCATAATGTACCCAGAAAACCAAATGGACATAAACGTAAGATATAGAAAAGAAAAAGCGTCGTATTTTTCGTATTAAAAGGATGACTGGTTCGTAAAATACCGCAATTATTTGTAGTTCGTAGAATTAATTATTCACAACCTTCAAGGAGCCAGGCTGTCTAGCAATCATGTCAGGCAAAGAACCATTACTCAACCTGCGGCGACCAAACTCAGCAGACGGAGGTCTTTCAAAACCCTGGCCACTGTTTTCGTGGAATATGAAATCTCGTTCGGCATTACTAGAATTGAACGAGTCTCCATGTGAATTAGTACGGCCGTGGCTGAAGATGTGTGAGTTGGTTCTGCTATGACCGGTATGACTATTTGGATTGGAGTCACTACTTTGTGAGTTCGAGTGGCCCTTGGCATACGCCATTTGGTGATATGCATGACCATTTTGCAGGCCACTAACGCTTCCTGGCCCGTTATGCTGATTCTGTTGGGAAGTATCGAAATTATTGTAGCCACCTGCAATCAAGAAAGGATTCGAATCCAATGGAGGCTGCGGCTCTGTTTTCTCATTTATTGGACCTGAAAGTGTAAATTCGTCGTCAAAGTCGTCGTCTCCTCCCTTGTATCTCTTGAACAAAAAGAATCCAAGTAAGGAGAGAAGAGCTACACCAGCAACAGAACCTACCACGGCACCTGCTATTCCACCACCGGATATAGTCTTTTTAGAATCGTGGTTAGCATCTGATGTCGCAGAAGCCGAGGATGTTGGTGATGATGAAGGGGTAACTGTCCTGTAGATGATAGACTCCGACACTTTGATGTTTTTGGGGTCGGTGGTCACTGTAGAATAGATAGTCAAGGATGCAGAAAGGCTCTCACTGGAGTGAGTACTTGAGGTAGAAGTTGTTAAAATTTTTGACGACGAAGAGCTCGAAGGTGGTGATGAGCTTGTCAGGGGTGCTATTGATAATGAGGATGGAGATGATGATGATGATGAAGATGATGAAGATGTGGTTGAGGGTGATGAAGAAGATGATGACGATGATGACGAAGAAGATGATGACGATGATGACGAAGTGGAGGAAGAAGCATCCGCCGTGCTTGATGGGCTTACGTCGTCGTTGGTGTAGACCAAAAAGTAGTCGGTGCCTCCACATTTTTCATAAGGCCAACCGGCACAAGCCACATTACACAAATCACTAGATACTTGTTGACTACTGTCTGGGAGCGTATCACCGCAATAACAGTATTTACCATCGAGAAGGCCAATGACGGCTTTGTCTGAGCATTGTTGTTCACAATAACCTGAACTTTGATATGTATAAGAGTTATCTTGAGTTAATAGCGATCCGATGTCAGACTGTTTATAACATCCAACTTTACTGAAACTGACCGACGTCGCCAGTACAAGTCGGTTGGAAATCCCATATAATATGAGGAATGGGAAAACCTTCATTGTGAAAATAGTGTTTGACTCGCCAAGGGGGTAAGCGATGATGTATATGTGGAACCAGACAACTAAACGATAGTGCCAGTTGGTTAGAAATCAAACGTTGATAAAATGTTATGGCTGATCAACCTTATAAAGAATGTTTTCAAGTGTTCAAATAAAAAAAAAAAAATTATTATCCTCTAATGCTCACAAATCGCAATCGATTATATACAATCTAAAAATATCGGATCGGATTGGTAAACAAACACAAAGCCTCGTTGGGTGAAATGGAGATGGAATGAGGTGCGTCTTATTATGGAGGACCAAGGCGGGGGCGAGGGAAGCCAAAACAACTCCAACGGATATTGGAAAATCGCCGATATCCGAACTACACACACACTCTAGTACATCCTTCAGTTTCTAGACACAATGCCAGTAGTTGTAGGTTTTGGTCGAAAGATTATGAATGTTACCTCGGTGCTTTTGTGGCCGTTTCGAAAGCTTCTCTGCGTGGCGCTTTAGGTGGGAATGAATCCTGCCAGTGCTTCTATTGGGCCAAGCATGGCTGCCTACTGCAGAATGGGGAGATTCGTATTACGTAATAAGCTACTTGATGCAACCTCCGGCGGTTTCGGCACCTGATGGGGACACTCGTGAAGCAGTGGGGGCTTATTTGCGGCGGTCGCCTAAAAGCCAAGCATTGCCTATACTACACGGATAGTTTCTGGAAGTGCTATAACCTAAAATGCTAGTCTATGTAAGACCTGATGTTTTTAGGTCCCCACGTCGTACCTTGGCTTGGCCTGGCCGGCATGTGTTGAAAGCGGGCGGAGCGTTCAGGGCTCGACTACCAAGGGAAACTACGAACCGTGGACCTTAACGTCACCACAGCCGGGTAACACCCTTCACGTGACATGGTCCCTATAAAAGGCGATGGCGAAAGGCGAAGGTGCCTTTTCTAGCCAAGGACATAAGGGAAGACTTGTAAGAACAAAATAGAAGAGTTTCTCTTCGATGCAATCTGTTCGACCGGTAGTTTGTACCTAGTCCTAAGAGTACTTCAGCCCTTTTCGCTAACCACGATCATTTTCCTTAGATCGTTGTTTGATAGTAGTGGGGCATACATTTGTAACTTCTCTGATTTATTGAGCACTCGAAGTGCTCATCTGTAAGTCTCTTCAAGGTCCGAAAAGAACATGTGCGTGAATTTGCATTGCGCTACAAGAACTTAAAAGTTATTCTGCGAGTTACTCGATACAACGCGTCTTCAGAGTCAATCTGTTACTCGATTTTGCAGTTAGGTGTCACTCTGTACATTTTTGGTTTTGGTGGAGATTTTCCTCACTTTATCTAAAAACTTACTTTCACCGATCACGATGCCAGTCCAAAGCATACACACGATTGAAAAGATACTAGCCCATCACAAAGATGATATAGAACTGCTCGGCATACCCAGTTTGGAACAGCACTCTCAGGAATCAACCTTTTACGTGACCAAATCGCCCTACGTCGATCAATTCAAGTTGAAGCAGATCAGGCGTGACTTGACTCTGATTCGTCACATCCTCCATACTCAATTCAAGTCTAACAAATCATACTCCGACACAATCAGACGAGTTGACTCGATCATAGATACGTTGGATGAAAAAGAGTACGTCAACAAGAAGTTGGAGCAAGTATACAGCAAGCAATACGAACCACAGGTGGACGAAGAACTTGCAAATGTCGAAGAGACAAAAGTACCGAGCTACGATACCAAAGATACAATTGAAGACGAAGATCTAACTTCTCTCAGAAAAAGGTTGCTTTCTGGCGGACAGAATACTCAGCTTCTTGATGCCAGTGCTCAAGCTACTGATAAGCAAAACGAATACCACGAATCTATACAGGAGAACATACTTTCCGATTTGACTGAGCTTACATCTACTCTCAAGAACTCGGCCATGACGCTCAGTTCCAAGATACTTAATGACGACTTACAAATATTGAACGAGACCAATGAGAATATGATAAAGAATTCCAGCTTGTTCAAAATAATCGATAAAAACTTGAACAGTTACCTTGAAAATAAATCAGGAGGCAAGATCAGTATATTCATGTTACTAAAGTTCACAGTTGCCTTGGTATTGGGGTTCTTCTTTATGGTGATGCTAGTCAAAATCATCCCCAAAATTGGTTGAAACAGATTGTATATTGATAAATGCATAAATTTGTGGTACCATAAGATATTTCATAAGTTGAAAGTTAATAATTAATACTGATATATACGAAGTATAATAATAAAGAATATAAATATTTGAAGTATGCTAGTTACGTTTGTATAATTTTTTTGCTGTTGCATTTTGGTTTTGACTCTTCATCAAGCGAATATCACTTTTCTATCCGAAAGTCTTGAGGTCAATTTCAATAAAAATAAATAAAGTCAAAAACAAGTGTGAATATCATTAAACATAACCCCTTGATGCCCGTCTAAAATGAGCAGCGACAACTAACATTCATTGTAAATATTGTTGGTGCTATTGCTGCTACTATTGATGCTTTTAATGCTGATGTTGGTGCTGGTGCTGTTGATGATGTTGTTGCTGTTGTATATTTTGTTGTTGTTGGTGTTGTTGGTGCTGTTGTTGGTGTTGGTGTTGCTGGTGCTGTTGGTGATGTTGTTGATGTTGTTGATCATCATTCATGAACTCGCTGTCTGAGAACGAATGGTTAGAGCCATTGTCCAAACCATTTAATTGGGCTTGGGCATTTTGGGTCTGGAATTGTCTTGGCAAGTTTCCACATCTGTCTTTACCAAAGTTGATCTTCAAAGTCTTGTAATCATTGAATGATTTGATGCCATCTATAGCCTTGATTGCGTTAGCGATATTGACAAAATTAATGAATGCGCAATTCTTTTCTTCCAAGTAATTGATTTGTTCGATGTCACCGAACTTTGAGAAATCATCTCTTAACTTTTGAGGGTTGTAATATTCAAAATCGACAATGTTACCAATATAGATGTTTCTCGATGCACCATTTGAAACAGCCAAAGATAAAGCATTTGACAAAGGACCAGATTGTTTTCCCCAGCCAACCTTAATTCTACGGTTATGAATGGTTAAACCGTGTAATTGACACATGGCAAAGAATTGGGCAGCGGCTATTGGATCAATGAAAGTAATGAAACAGACGTGTCTTTCTTTCAAGAATCTAATGCTTTGTAACAACCCACCTCTGACGACATTACAGATTTCTTCAACAGACGAATCTTGATGCAAGTTACCCAAATAAACCGTTCTGTTACCCAAGTTGTTGGCACCACCAGCTTGAGTAGCGATTTGAGCAGCAGCAGCAGATTGTTGAACCAAAGCCGAAGAAATGAATTCACGATCTGCAGCCGTAACAATGTGTTCCATACCTGGAGCCAAACCCAAATATTGAGCAGCATTGTGCTGTTGAGTCTTGGTAATAAATGCGCATCTATCTTTACCATAAAAGCACTTTTTGTCCAAGTATTTTTCTTTTAATGGCAAGTTGGCCACACATCTAATAGCACTCAAGATTGATAAGAAATGAATGAATGCAATTCCCTTTTCCGGAATGATTTTTATACAGTCAATAACTCCGTAACAAGACAAGTCTTCTCTTAATTCCTGCTCGGTTATGATTTCTCCATTGACTGGATTGTTCAAGTTACCCAAATAAACATTTCTGGTGGCACCGTCTCTTTGGATTGATTCCATCACAGCTGGTAATATTGGACTATTCTTACCCCAGCCGATTCTAATATCGTGTCCCTTAATACTCAACTTCTTCAAAATACAATCAGAATGGAATAATAAGGCTGATTGGTGATCAATGAACGAGATGAAAGCACAGTTTTTGGCAGGCAAGATCTTGACACTTTCCAAAATACCTGATCTGACGTAGTCCAACAATTCATTAGGCTGGATATCAGATGGAATATTGCCCAAATAAACGGTTCTGGAAGGAGCAGCCGACGAGTTTCCTCCTCCGTTCGATTGGTTATAAACAATGTCTTGGTGGGCCTGAGGTGGCTGGTTACCTGGAGTTGACATCATGGGAATGTTGGACTGATTTATGCCACTGTTCATAGAGGAGTACTCGCTGGCCTGTCCATGAGATTGGTTAATCAAGTTATTGTTAACCTGCTGCAAGTTGGATCCTCCCGAGTTGCCGTTTATAAAGACTCCGTCTTCGTTATAGAACTCGTTGCCAGAGCCTGCAACATTGGGTACTTCGCCAAAGTTGTAAGGCGCATCAGTTTGGTATTGGGGGAACTGTTCGTGCGAGGTAGGTCTGGAATCAATGTTCAATGGTAAACCGCCTTCCTGAATTGGGAACTGCTCATCATGAGCTTGTTGATAGTACTGGGGGTAGTAAGGCTGGGCCATGTACTGCTGAGGTATACCTTGATATGGGTCGTAGTAAGACATGGTGAGGAGATTTTTAAATGATTTTTTGAATTTTTTTGAATTTTTATATGATCTTCAAATTTGCTCTAGATTTTTGAAGTTTTTCCAAACCTGATGAATGTTGAAACTTTTGAATGTAAAAACGAACTGCAAGGAAGAATTAGATTTCAATATTGACAATGAAGTGAAAGAAGAAAATCAGCAAATAGAGACAACGAAATGAAAAGAACAAAAAATATGGATGTTTGCCGCTGATATGTAAAGTTATGTCACAGATGATATGTAGTAGATGGTGTGTGATGGATGAATCAATAAATCAATAATGAGTAGCTATGGATTGATTCCTGCCAAATTTATAAGGTAACCAACAGAATGAGATCAGTGAATAAATGGGGTATAGAAAAGTCGAACTTCACACCAGATTTGAGATCAAACGAGTCTAAACGATTGGCTGTGATTGTATATATTGGGAACAGGCTATAAAATGTATCAGGATGTTAGCCACAACAGATTATACCGAAATATCGTGAAATGAAATATAGTTTAGATCAACAGAAAAAAATTTTGGTAGTAAGATTTTTGAACGACGTCTCACTAAGCTTCAAATGAAAAGCACACACCAAACACGGTTTGATCCCAGCACGAAAAAAATTTACTTTACTTTATGAAAAATTTTCCCCTTTGATCTGCGCGGAAGAACAACTAAGCTTCGTAGGCGTGGAGCGAGAGAATGCGACCGAGACACCAAACTAAAAAAGTTTTTATTGGGTCGAGGACAAGTCACAAATAGAATGGGTTAGGCATTATTGGGGGACCGCTGTAACCAGACAATTATCATCCCCCAACCTTAACGTCTCCCATACCATGAAATACTAGATATTTTTAGCAAGCTTATTGTTGTGCGTCGCAGGGGGATTTTCAAGTGACAACCGCTGCAACGGTTGCCGCGACGGGATCTGAAGGAGACATTCTACATGTAGTCTAAAGGTAGTCAACCCGATGTGTAATTGAGTGCCAACTACATTAGCGTGGAGAGGGTCCGTGTAATTACAACCTACAACACCAATGATGTTTCGGGATGTTCTTCCAGGTGGAGTTCCATGTAGATTTAGTATTTTTTCTCTGCATCTAGAATCTCTCATTTCTTTTCCTCGGTAAAACTAAACTCTATTCCTTTCTTTTTTCGTGACCCATATTCCTTACTTGGTTTGGTGTTTTGATCCCATAACTGGGGTGATGTAAGGGTTGATGTGGTGATGCTTTTGTCTGACCGTTTTTGTCCTTTAATTTAGGCTGCTTCATCGGAGGACGAACCGTAATCCGTTTCTACTTCACCCGTTGCCGTAGTGCCCAACGGTTTAGTCGCTGGATCCAAACCATTTCCCCGATCATCCGACGAATAATCGGTTTCAACGTCTTCGGGTGTTTTCTGGCTGCTTTTTTGTGCATTGCTACCGAGACTGTCTCCCACGACAGACACCAGATCACTGGCTTGATCTGCAATATTACCGTCTCTGCTTTTCTGTTCTACATTTAATTGCTCGTGCCTCTCCTCTTCTGACACCTGTTCATCTTCCTCGTCCTCATTATTGTCTTCGTCTTCCTCGTCCTTATTATTGTCTTCGTCTTCCTCGTCCTCGTTGTCTTCGTTTTCTTCGTTGTCTTCGTAATTCGTACCCTCTGCACTGCTGGAGTCATCCCGCGATCCCAGGTTTCCCAAAACAGAAGAGACAATCTCTTCGTCTTTGAACAGGAACGACGACAAGCGCGAGCCTTCTCCTACCTCGACAGCCCCCTCGTGTTCCCTTTTGATCGGACCCTTTCTCCTCTTAAGAGTGGGCGCTCCTGGTTTGTTGCGTTTGCGTAAATATTTTGTATCCAAAGTGTCAGATATCTCCTCCTTCTTAATGTTGTTTAATTTAGATTCTCGTTTCACATATTCCTCATTGAGTCCCTCTAAGCGATCTTGTGGAATCTGATCTTTGGTCAATTGCCATATTTTGTCTTTTTTGGATTCGAGCAATTGGTAGAACTTCTGCTCTAAATCTTCCACAACGAGCTTATTATGAGCGACGTTAGACTCGTAACTTTGCTTGACCATGTAATTCTCTGCTTCGAGCACTTGGACTCGTTCACGTAGACGTCTGATCTCGTCAAAGGTATGTTTGTGCTGGCCAAGTATCGAATCAAGCCAGCTGAAAAGATTGGATTGGTGTTTGAGTTTTGGATCGGTTTCCAAATCGACAGCTTCAAGCGTGATGGAGCCGATGGTGATGGGGATTTTGGCATCGGTCTTGATCGACATAACTACAGGACCTTCGTTGGGATCGTCTTGTGATTCCAAAAGCTCGCCAGTCACAGGATCATAGCTTGATTTCAGACCCATTAATCTTGCTGACACCACCAAGTTGCTATACTCTACGTCGTCTGCATCTTCGATCATCAGCCCATCGAGGGGAAAGAGTCGATTGACGATGTCAATCGCTTGATTGGTGTCTATATTCTCTCGAAAAATGGATGAAAGGGACCGCGATGTGACCAAGGCATGGAAACTTCCATCTTGATATACTCCAGTGATCGAGATATTTACAAACTTGGGTTCATCGCTAGGTATATCGGCTGCAGTTATATAAAGATATAGTTTGGATGTTTTGATGATGCCATTGGTGGTTTTGTCTTCTATTATCAACGGAATCGATAAAACATTTCCATCGCCACTCGTTTCGTCCTGGCTCGACATCTTACTCTTGTCTCTCGATATCGCTTATTTTTATTGCGCGGGGTTGCCGAACTCAGCATAAAAACTCCGAAGTATACTCCGAGATAAGTCAAGTTCACACTTAGCTTGTGCGTGTACTTAGATGCGACTCTTTTCACGAACAGTTTCACGCCTACAGTTTCACGCCTACAGTTTCACGCCTACAGTTTACAGCTTCTTTTTGTTTTTTTCAAATTCTGTACATAAACTAGAAAAATGGGCACCATCCAAAGTATATCATGGCGAGGTTATTGGGGCTGGTGGCTTCTTGAATCAATTCTCTTACAGCTGCCTCAACGCTGAGCCCACCGGCTATTAGCTTGTCGGAAACCATCAGCACAGCGCGCCCTGCTTCAGAACCGTCTTCCTGCGGCTGCAAATTTGCCCATCCACCTGCGGTTTCGTCTTGAAGCTTCTTCTTACGAATCGGCGATAGTGCCCATGAGTACAATGGATCCCATCTTAACACGTCCAATATGGATATCATGTGATCCTTGTTGCTCCGTAGAACCCTAAAGGTATGCTCGCATGACTTCTTAAACACTCCTTCCACCCCCGAAACCCCAAACCCATCCACGAGATCTCGGGTTAATCTGAACGGCACTGTTTCGGGGATCGGTAACCGCTTGCCCTGATCAAAAGCTACGCCAAGATCAATGTGGATGGGCTCTCCGGAGTTCTTGTCTAGTAATATGTTGTTGCAATGGCGGTCTCCAAGGCCAAGCATATGCCCCACCATCGAGTTGGTGGCTACCCCATGGGTGTAGGCTGTCTTTCCCTGAAACCAGGCGTCGGGCGTGACAAAGTTCTCGAACATAAAGAGGTGCAACACCGGATGAATGCTGGCGGTGATCTTCTCGTAAGCCTTGATTCTTTCGGTTTTGTCTCCGCCCTGGACTTCTTTCATCAATTGTCTGGCTTTGTCTAGCTTCATCTCATCATACTTGGTGTGATAAGGCCTTACAATGTCTATCAATGCCACCGAATTGGGCACAAACTCTATAATCCCCGATTGTGGCCCAAGCGGTACCGGTTTATACGTTCGGATCTTCAACCTTCTTTTCCGCGTTTCTTTGTCTTTATCAAATATATGGTTGACCTTTTCAAACACCTGCTCCATGATAGAATCTTGTCTCAAGTCGTCAGTACCATGTTTCAATAGAATCTTGTGTTGGGATCCATCGGTGAGTTTAAAGGTAGCAATCTTAGGCAAACTTATCCCCGAACTAGCAATGGACACCTTATTATCAATCGCCTCAAGTCTCGGAACATTCAAGTACTTTGTAGTATGATCAATCGCCAAAGCCTTGGTCGGAGGAGGAATATCAGGCAACTTTCCAAGCCAGTATTCTCCTATGTTCAATTTATCCAATGCAAGACTTCTACCTTTCGAAACTTTATATTCGGCTAGCTTATTCGACTCCATGCAGAAATCTTCAATGGATTTCAATTCTTCACTGAATCGGTTTGCATGGCCCTTTCCTTGGATCCTTTGGCCGACATTTGCTAATTCTTGCCATAGCTTGTTAGCAGCCATGTATTTAGATACAATGATGGGATTGGTGTTTTCATGTGAATGGTTCTCATGGATTCTCAACGACATCAACTGATATAATGTGTGGTAAGGATGTTTAATCGAGAGGTTGACTATCAACTTCTGGAGTAAAATTTGAAATTTGCTTGTCTCACTTGAAAGTCTTGAAATCAACTGCATACACCAGCTGATCAATTTATATGACGGTAAGTTGAGAACATCCTCATTTATCAAATCATTCAAATCGTCTTCATTTGAATGCTCTAACCATAGACTAAAAAACCTATCGAGATTTTCATCGTTACTATCCAGAATCGAAATGCTTTTCAAGTAAAATTCCACGGCTTTATTCAAAAATCCTTCTTTGCTGGATCTGACCATTTTAAGATCAGCCGACTCAATCTTTAATTGATGTTTCAATTTCACATAAAATCGTTGAACAACCTTTTTCTCATCACTTGGAACAGATGTTTTGCCATAGTGAGACTTCAACTCGTCTATTTCTTGCGATTTATCCTTGACTCTTTTCTCTAGTTTCAGAATTTCTTCATTGAGGCTTCTAGACTTGTACTGTGTCTCACAAAAATTAGCGAGGGCTTGATATATGGTGGCTTCCTGATCGAAGTTGTCCAAGGATTTGACCATCTTTGAAGTAGGCAATACATAATTCTCCATGATATTGGAAGCCAAATCCTGGCGCGAGTCTGCCATCCATCCGACTAGTTTGGAGTTAATGAAACTAGCATGAATTTTCAAATTGGTAATCGGCAAGTTGATTCCATCCCAATGAATTTCTTGAGAGCTACTTGAATCTGCTGTTTGGTTTATACAGACAATATCTTTCAACATTAGGACAGGAATACCGGTCTGGCCCTGGTGCCACAATGAACATGCCGCATGATACTTTGAAAGATAAACTACATTACGACACAATGTTTCATCACTTTCTGCTTTTACAAGCATATTCGATATCTCGTCGAGTAAAACCGCGGAGTTAATCATCTTCTGTGTTTCTTTACATGCTCTTGTAATATTATTGACTCGAGATAACTCATTGATTACTGCTAACCATTTATCTCTCGAATTGAACGAGCCCTGCTGTTCATTTAAAATTTGGAACAGAACTTGTCTTGCAACCAAAATATTCTCAGACATCGTGATATCCAGATCCTCAAACCAGCGGGTTTTATAGTTGAACGAATTAACGAGATCTGTTAGTTGATTTCCTGCAGTACTGCTATATTTATTAGCTGCTCTATCCTCTGCTGCTGAGACAACGACGCTTTTGATACTGGAGATAGTGGCTAGTGTCTTGATCCAATCAATAGTGTTGTTCTTGAATTCTTTTGAGCTAAGGTTATTATTAACAAGCCTATCTTTGTTGTACAACGTTTCTAAAATTATGTTTTCACATATCGTTTCTGATCTAGTTGGATAATCATGTATACTTTTCAAGGTCTTGTAGATTACCTCGTTATCGTTCAAGGCTTCTCGAGGTACTGGTAACTCCCAGCAGTTTAGCTTCCACGCCCATTCATAATTGTCGTCCCCTCTTTCCTCATTGCTATTTATTAGTTTTGAGACACCCATAAATCCATTCTTCAACATCGACAGTAGTATATTGTCGTTCTTAGCACCTTTGTCTTTACCCAAGGAAATACTGGAATCAAATAACCCGCTGCTGTATGTCAACAAAGAGTTGTCATCTCCACGGTTAATCAAGCTCAATGCATAATCTAGGGTAGTTTTGGTGGGTAACCCATATATCAAATCATCGTCATCGATAGATTTGTATATAGAAGAAAGCTCATCGAAATCATCACTGTCAATTGTGACTTTTGCTTCTCCGACACTCTGATTAAACGAGGACCTCGTTGGAATTCTCTCATCGGATGCAATAGAGTTTTGCACCAGCTTTGGCTTACCTGAAAAGTTGAACTTCCAGTCTTCAAATAGCATAATGGCAGTATGGTACAACTTGTTTCGAGACGCTACTTTATAAATGCATTCGAGATCAACTAATTGCATTATTTGAGCGAATCTCCTGCTTTCTTTCATAGCTTGCATTCTGACCAATATTATGGTGTCTATGAATAACTTATCAATCTCCCCAAATGCATTATTTTTGTTAAGATGTTCTATTCTTAGCTTACAGTATTTCATCACCAAATTACCGACAACATCAACGCTTCTCTCTCTCGATTGGGTCGAAACGTAAAAGCAAATGAAGTTGGGTAATGCTTTTTTCGCAAATCCAGGAACTTTGATGATAAAGCTTGAAAAGAGTGGAGCAATGCTGGTAATGGCAGACAAGTCCTTTATCAAAGTCAAGAATAGTCTGCTTGAACAGATTTCGAAGTCGTTAGAAATAAGAAATTCGTCCAACTTCTCTATAATGTCATCAATAGTATCGTTAAAAAGTCCACTTTCTGATTCAGAGCCCTCATCATTTAGCAATATACATGTATGAAAATCCAATGGCAAAATATAATTTGAGAATCTCGTGCTGATATCAGTAAGATCTAAATATTTCATTGCTTTCTTATTATTCGTGTTCAAATTATGCAAAAGCACACCCAAAATGGTCTCCGCACAAGCCACAATGCTATTATCAGTGTGATTTAAATACGTGATAATTGAGTCTAAGGTGTTATTCACAGTGGTTAGGTCTTTTTCTGTACCACCGGTGGATGCTTCGGGTGAGACGTATTCATGATTGAACTCACTAATAGATGTGACCAAGTCATTGTTCACGTCTTTTAGACCCCCTTCGAGGTAAAAAGCTCCTAAATAACTCGCTACCCAATAGTTGAATTCTTTGGACTGGTTTAGATAATTTTGAGTACCCGACTTCAAGAAAATCTTCACAAGGTTTGAACTATTCTGATTTACCAGATTAGTATTGTCTTTTAAGAATGGAAAGACTTGGGATATGAGGCTTATTACTTCAGATATATCTTCACAAGACTTGCATAGATTGAGCTCGTCTTCATTGTTCAATAATCCCTCGATCAAGTCTGTTGACATTGAAGTTTTGGAGGAAGATAACATTTCACTAGCGGAAAACAAAAGTTGGTATATCGCTCTCTCTGGATCCAAGGTAGATATTAGACTCGTGATATTTTGTAGAATATCAGAAGGCAAATTAAATTGCCCCTTGAACTTAAGCATCGTGCTGAGCAACGTTATCATCGGAGGTATAGCGCGTTTCTCTTCAAATATTGAGAAATTATCAATCTCAAACGCTCTCAAAATCAATACTATATCCTGATGCAAAGAAGTTTGAGACATGAGTCGACATAATAATTTCATAGTGAGCTCGATTATGTTGAAGTCGGATAATACCTTGTGCCCTCCAAACAAAAGTACGAATTTTATCTTTCTTAGTAATATTATACATTGCCTATCATTCAAAGATGAAGCAAATAATAACGAAAGTCTTCGAATTAGAAAGTAGACTTGGTTCGTAGACCAAAATGATTCCGGATCTGAATACTTTTCTATGAGCTTGAGCAACAAATCATGACTCGAATTGACGGATATAGATGTGTCGCTGACTCGTTCAAGTTGGGCGGACGAACTTTCGATCAATAGGTTCAGGAAAATGGAATCATAGAATAAGTTTTTCATCTCTGTCTCCTTGGAAATCTCGGTGAACTTTATAATCTCTAGCACGATTATACTGATTTTGGATTTGATTTCTTGCTTAAATCCTCCGATCGAATGTAAGACATTGAATACTTCATTCCGAATCCCTTCTTTGGTGTAAGCCATTGCGATGGTCTGAGGTAAGCTGTCATTTACTAAGGACTCAGGCGTAGAGTCCTTTGATACTGCAATTTTCTTTAGAAACGCTATCGATTGCTTATTCTTTGCTGTATGCTTCAAAGATAACGATATCGCAATTAACTCTTTATAGTTAGAGTTAAGGAAGGTTTTGATATCGTTGTAGCCAAATAGCTCAAACGGAAATATCTCAATATCTTCAAACTTCCACCAGAATCTCAAAATTTCAAATTTGAAGCAGTTGAATAGCCTCTTCGTAGTAGAGACTTCCACTACTTCACAATATTTGTACAAAGTGGTACTCAAATACGGCAACAAAATGTCATATTTTGTCAACTCAAGTACGTTGAAAAGCGAAGCTATCAATATCTGAGTAGAGGTTTTAGACAAGATTCCGAAAAAATTCATAAAGGCGGCGGATTCTTCAATTGAAGTACCCAATTGTGTAAATTTATCAAAAAACTGCTTGTAAAGTACCAATTGCTTTGACGATTTGACAGATGCAGTGAGGTCAGTCAAGGACTTGGAGTTTGCCATTTCTATCTTGACAATATTAGGAGCCATATAGAAGCCATTCAAAAGCAAATCATATAAATGAATATTGTTGATTGTCGTTTGTTCATTTGAAATGATAAAACTGGCCAAGAACTTAGTGTATTCAAGCAATGAACTTTGAGTCAAAATTAGATTTTGTTCTCCACACTGGACTAACCAAATACACATATCATAGCAATCCTTTTTAAAGTTATTGTCAAATTTGGCAAAGCATGGTAAAAGTATAGCTAGCAATTTGGAAACAGTCATTATAGTCAATTCACTTCTTTCGAATTGATAATTTGGGAGGAGTCTTTCACCGATTAACCGAACTAGAATCGATAGAGTGAAATGGGGAATAGCATCAATATCAACGGTTTTTTTCTCCATAAATGAGATCAAATAGTATATAGCATGTAAGAATCCCACAAGATCGTTATTCAACTTTTCGAAGTATACCACCAAGGAAGACAAGGTGACAGAAAATTCAATGTTACGAAGTAAATCGTTTAGAATAACTAACTTGACGCTTTCTACGCATGGCACCGAAGTATAAATTAGTTGGCACAGGGTATTGTGAGCTGCCTCGCTCGGACTCGACAGAATTGTAGAATGCAGCTGGTTAGTTTGCTTGAATTCACCATCAAAGTCGCCAAACGCTAATGCTGGAGGTGACTCTGAAACCTGCTTTTCTTCAATGAACAAGAACTTTTCAAACGGAAAGTTTTCTGCCAAAGCCGACTTTGTATCGGTATCTAAGCTTTCTAACGAGAGTTCGTTTAGCAAGCATAGGATGTAAGATTTGGATCCTACTGGTAAGAGGGTGTCACGAAACGATTCAAGAGTCGCTGTAGATTGGTAGTCCAACGAAGTAGCGATTTGCTTTAGCGATGTTTTATCCTTCAACCTACGACTTATTCTCTGGATCAAAATTGACCACTGCAAACTAATCAGCGGATCGAGATCTTGCTGATTGAAAGATTTCAAACTGTCTAAAATCTTCAAAAGGAGTACTTCACTTTGTTCGTTATCATTTAAGGAATCGATATGTATCGAAAGAGATTGGGTAGGAACCTCGGTAGGTTCTTTTAACACAATGAAGTTGATCAAGCTTTTGAAACTATCTTGAAAGTAGTATGCTTCATTGAGAGATCCAGAATATAAGCCATGACACAGACTCTGTATCAATTCAATTTCATAAGGAACTCCGCATAACCAGGCAATAAAATCGGGCAAGCCACTATTGGAGAAAATTAAATCGCTAGCAGAATTATAAGAAACGTCCCATTTGGATTTCATCCAGCTTTGAATCCTGGAACTCAAATTGTGCTTCTTGTTCGAACCAATAGCTGTAATAACTTTATGAATCGAGTACCACAATTGAAAACTCTCGTTACAGATAGTGCTTGGACCATTTATCTCACACAAGTCTATCAAGTTATCTAGTTGAGTTAAAATAGACATATCTATGAGGTTGCCAATACTCAGTGGGGAATGACACCATATGATATCATAGATCAAGTTGCATGAAATTTGACTCAAGTCTTTTCTTTTTAGCAATTGGAGTGCTATTTTCAATAAAGATGAGAAGTGCTTGGATCGTATACGATTGGAGCCAGATCTCAGGCCAAACGTGATAATGCTTTTACAGGCGTAAAGCGACCAAATATGTAATTCTGTTCGCTCAAAAGAACTAAGCACAGACTTGAAAAGCGTATTGATATCAAACACTTTTCGAGACTTTGCTGTCTCGATAGGAATATCAAAAGTAGTTTCATCTATATCTGCACTCAAACAATTATTGGCGATACTTTTAGTGTTTTCCTGAGTCTGATTAGGTGAGATTTGACCCAGCTCCAAGAGAAACACCAACAATTGCAACCCGACTTGTTGGATCTTGATATTAGTGTCAATGAGAATAAGCCGATTACAAAACTCCAAAGAATTGTGCGATTGGTGCAACGAGTCACTAACATAGTCCAATTTCTGACGTTTTCTTGCATTGGAGCTGTCCAAAATCGAACCTGCCAAAGACCCTAGCACATCTTGTGTCTTGTAGTCACTGAGCAGGTTTTTGGAAGTAAGTTGTGATTTCACCTCATAATACGAGACAACAAATCTGCTTATGCCCGACATGAGAAGCCACGGCTTGAAATTATCGGATTTGAGATAGATATTGGATAGTTTAAACCAAGTTATTTCATGTCCCACAGAGTGAATTAGACCAAAGTCCTCCGAGTCAAATTTATAGTCACTAGAGTTGATACGAGATATGAGATTCTCGATTAGTGTTTTGACACCATATAAGTTTACTTCAAACGAAACTGGTGACTCTTTATTAGAAGAAGGGGATCGTATGGATTCTTCTTCGTCAATTGATTTTTCATTATCAGTATATGGTAACGATTTCAAGCTCATGCAGTTATGGGTTGCAGAGAGATTTAAAAAGATCAATAGTTGTATTTGTAAGGAACTCCATGGAGTCAGATAGAAAGTCAAAAAGATATTTTTGATGGCTAGTTGCACCAACTTATTTACAAAGTTAATGTCCTGGGTAGACAACACTATTATTAGCTTGTTGATGATCTTCGTTATGCTCACTATGAGTGAAATGTCGGTTTTGTAGCGGGGAATAGCATCTTCCATCAAAGACGATAAGTCACGATAGTTTACAGGATCCAATGCCTGTATGAAACTGATTGAGATGGTATTTGAGCATTGGAGTAAGCTCAGGAGTGCCTCGAACAGCTGAACCAATAACTTTTCTGAGGCCACCCCCTTTGTTGGGTAATTTTCATCAAGCAAATGCCTGATCACCCGCTTGAGAAAATCATGAATTCGATTCCATTCAGCTACTTTTAGATGGAGCTTGAACGATTCTTGGGATAGTATTCTCACTACCGTGGACAAGAAGCTCATGGCGGTTGGTTCAAGCATAGTATGAGAATGAACAAAGAAATGGGCCATTATGCTCTCTATGCTTTTGTAGTACGACTTGTAGGTCAACTGAATATTTTTGTCATCTATAGACTTTTCAATGAAGAATTTGAGATACTGACTGGCATTTGCGAGTCTGGACTCCACTGGGGCTGACGAATTGGACTTGTAAACGTGTATTTCATGTTGGATCAAGTCGAAGATGGCACTAATCATGCTCTTGATCTGCTTGGTGGTAAGCTTGAACCTTGCATTAAAGAGGGTTTCTAGTAGATTGAGCCCATCATTACGGTCTTTGATTTTGGTCGAGCCAAGCGACGTGATGATTTTGTTGATATCAAGCGTTGACATGATTCATGGCTCCCATCTATACTGTTGAGATCTCACGATAATCCTCGCGAATTTCGCGTAGCGCGCTTTGATCGTAAATTTGAGGCAAACGGTTGAATCTACGCTTTAGTTTACTAACAGTCAATGAGCTAAAGCTTCGAGAGTAACGCTAAGTACAAGAGTATGGCAAGCAATGTAGTAAACACTTAAAGTACCAGTTAATTAATGTCAAACATAATTTAATGATTGTGGGCCTTCAGTTCACTATAGCGTAATGTGATAAGCCAATGGTAGATAACGATCTGATGTATGCGAATAAGTTGGCATAACCAGACCAGTGCACGCACACACCAATGATCACCGCTGTTTTTGGGAAAACATAGCGGGAGTGAGCGAGGTGTATAGAACTTGCATAGAATAGAGATCATTGTAGAGGACTAAAAGGGAAGGCAGGCTCAAACCCAAAAATGCGTATGTGCTGCAATTTCGCCCTATAAAGGATTGTAGTCTGCAATGTAAAATGGCTGTAAAATTGTCTCTAGATCTAATGGTATCAAAGCCCACAGTGTACCTTGAGGTACTGAGCCGCCAGCTCAGTGATGAAGAGCCACACATGCGCGAGGAGTATTGTGTATGTACATGCTGTGACTACGTAAACCAATGGAAAAGTACGATACGTAGGCTCTTATGGTACGGTATAGTGTTTCCCGGGTTCTGGATAGCGATTTTAGCAGCAGCCTTGTACGGTTTGACTCGGTATCAGTACGACCGCCCCTCCGGGCCCGACTCGTTTATCGGTGTTGTTCGATGCAGGATACCCCAGACAAACGGCGCGATCGATACTGACGACTATCTGTACTTAAGCCACTTGAATCTGCGCTACATCTTGGTACAGCTTGGTGGATACGCTTGCTTAGGTCTAATCTTCTACTCGCTAGCTATCGCCTATGTCTATTGGGGTATCAATTACGTACTCTAGCCAGTGCCGTGCATAGTGCACTTTCGCCCTTCGCGGCCGAGTCAGCACACCCGAGTCAGCCCTCGCACAATCAGTATAAGAATGCAGCCATACCACCTAAATTAAATCCAATAGCAACGTGCATAATGTTTAGAAGAGTGCAACAAAAATTATATTCTACCAGTTCAGGGAGCGGGGCTCTCTTGAAGACTCCATTGTATGAAGCACATATTGAGTTTGGGGGTAAAATGGTTCCATATGCTGGCTTTGAAATGCCCGTTTTGTACAAGAACCAATCACATATAGAGAGTCACAATTGGGTCAGATCAAAGGCTGGGTTGTTTGATGTCAGCCACATGTTGCAGCACAAGGTAAATGGGCCAGAAGCCAAAGCATTTCTTGAAAAAATCACCCCCATCGACATATCTTCTTTACCAGTTAACCTGCTGAGTTTATCGGTTTTGTTGAACAACGAAGGTGGGGTGATTGACGATTGTATTATCACCAAGCACGGAGAAGAAGATTTCTATATCGTTACCAATGCTGGATGCAGAGAAAAAGATCTCAAGTTCATCAAAGAGGAAGTGTCAGAGTTCAATGCTGAGCACTCGACATTTGAAGGAACCTTGTTGGCAATCCAAGGACCTCAAGCGGCTTCAATTCTTCAAAAGTTTACCCAGGACGATTTGTCGAAGCTTCACTTTGGACAAGTCAAATTCGTCGAATTATCCACTGGGGGGGTTAATACTACTGTTCATGTAGCAAGATCAGGTTATACTGGAGAAGATGGATTTGAATTATCGATTCCTTCTGGTAACCCGACCGAAAAGGCCAACGCATTGGCCTTTTTCCAGATCTTGGTCAATGAATATCCGGAAGTAGTCAAGCCAATTGGGTTGGCTGCCAGAGACTCTTTGAGATTAGAGGCTGGTATGTGTCTTTATGGCCATGAATTGACCGAAGAAATCACTCCTATTGAGGCCTCATTGGCGTGGTTGGTTCCAAAGTCCAGACGCCAAAGTGGTGGGTTCAATGGAGATTCGAAAATCTTGCAACAACTAGCCGATAAGTCCAGTTTCACGCGCCGGAGAATAGGTGTTAAATCTAAAGGACCTTCTCCAAGAGACGGTAACAAAATATTCAATGATGAAGGTCAAGAAATTGGCTACATTACATCAGGATCGCCCTCCCCCACATTAGGCGGAAATGTAGCCCAGGCGTACATTGATAAAAAAGCCAAGATTGGTTCTCCAATCCAGATCGAAATCCGTGGCAAATTGAGACCCGGAGAAGTGGCCAAATTGCCGTTTGTGGCCCCCAAGTTCTATAGAGGATGATCACATTATAATATACGTCTCACTACCCTTGTTTAAATCGTCTAATAATAGCTCTATAAAAAACTCGCGTCTACATGGCCAAGACCCTCCCCAAAACAGCTGGGTATAGACAGAAAACGACCAACAAAGATAATTTTTTGGCGGAGAACAATTACACCAAGCAGCTCACAATCGCCACAAGACAAAGAGCAGTTTTACCGATTAGAGGCATATAATAGGAATGCACAAAAATATGAACCTGCGAGTCTAAAACTACATAATATTCCAATTTTGCAGGTAAGCACGACAGAAGGAGGTGGGGACGCGGCAAGAGGGAATACTAATTCGGACGAGAGTGAAAAAAATACGACTGTGAACACCGAACGGGAAAGTGGACTGAGTTAGCAGGGTTGATACAGAATATTAGCAAGCCATAGTGGCTGAACATTGTAGCATTGAGTGTGAAGCTGAAAAGTAGCGAGTTTCAATCACGGTTTTCGCGCATGCCGCATCTACCTGCTTCGTCATTGGTCGTCTGACCAAGCAGTTTTCGTCAAGTAGCTGCGGTGAATATTCCGCACGCATCGGCCCAAAGTGTGCTACAAGCTGCGAACGCTAGGCAAAGGCGCGCCAAACTTTTCAATTTCTGGGGAACCCAGCGCGTTTGTGGTTTCAAGAGAAAGATTGCGGATAGGGGCCACAGGGGGAAGAATCCTTCGGACGAGATCAAGTTAATTCAATTGTGTGTAAGGAGAGCAATCTGGAATGAAAGAAGCTCAGCAGGGGGAAAGATGAAACTATAGCCCGCTGGAATAAAGCGCAAGCAGACTAGTTCCATCGCAGGCTATTGTAATGGTAGTGTGGTCAATGTTTTTGACGGGATGCGTCAATCAAACAAAGCGACTACGGTCACGCGTAGGTACGCAAAAGAAACTTTATTATCACTTAAAAATGACATCAACAAATCGCACCTCGCGAGCAAACGGGCAAATCGCTGCAAACATTCACGTTCCTATACATTCACGTAAAACCCCAATTCACGCCCGCAGATTCACGCCTTAGCGTGTACTACAATTAATATTAATCGTCTATCAGATATATAAAAGTAGTTGATTTCCAACCGATCGGTTTGTCTCGTAGTTGCAAATTGTCTGGTGTTGGTACTTGGGAAATAGTCTACCGCATATAAAAAAACAAAGTATGTCTTCAACTCCCTCGCCTTCCAAAAGATCGGTCTTATCGCCTAAGCCATCAAACATATCCTCACCATTCAAAAAATCCACTCCTTTCAATAAGACCGTACCATTCACCCACAATAAACTAGCCACTGCCACTGTAGCTACTCCATCCAAAAAGCCTAAGCTCAACTTCACTATATACGAAGACCAACCAGCTTCCTTCAATTCTAACACATCTGCATCTTCAAATGACAACGTCAATCATTATGAACAAGAAAACATTTTGCAACCCAAAAAAATAGCATCCCCATCCAATAGATCTCAAGCTAGAAAACCTTTGGGAAACTTGAGTATCAACCAATTTCCTGGCTACATTCAATATCCATCGGCAGGTGCTCGTCAATTGACCGAGCTTTACCAGCCAATCAACTACGATAACGATTTCAATTCTTTGCATAAACAAACCAACATTCCTAGCTACTTGACTCCTACCAGAAACTCAAAGGACAAGTATTTGTTCAGATCTACAAACTACCAATCTGACGTGGATCCGGTTCTTGACAACTGTGCAGACGAAACCGATGACGCCGAGATAATGTTGATGAAGAAACATTTGAAGCGTGTTGGCGCCCAGTCTGCTACCACTCCTAACATGGTTAGAAAGCACAGACGCTCAATGTCGGTGGGAAAGAATGACTCCAAGTTGAGACTTATCAAGAAGAACCACTTTACTATTTTATCTAACTAGCTGTGCTCTCGCACTTATGATACCCAATAATACTAATGAATACCCTAATATAAAGTAGTGCAGTCAAGTAATTCTTATGTAATAATCAGTTTTTTCTAGTCGCAATATCGCAGCCAAATTCACCCCAGAGGTTATACGGTAGAAATATAAAAAGACGATGTGTTCATTACTCTATAAAATCTAGTTACCGAAGCACTTGTCAAATTCGGTGAAGACAAATCTGTATCTAACGTCACCCTTGTCACATCTGCTCAAGGCGATGTTGACGTTCTCTGCACTGATTGGGATTTCTTCAACCCATGGCTTGACACCCTTTTCACCGGCAATGTGCAACATTTCCAAGGCTTCCTTCTTGGAACCCAAAAGCGACGAACCGAATGAACCGGCATTACCGAGCAAACTGAATGGTGAAATTTGGAAAGAGGTGTTACCGTCAGGTAAACCGGCAGTAACGAATTTACCGTTGACCTTCAAGACCGACATGTAGTCGTCCAAAGACAAACCATCGACACCAGAAGCACAGTTCAAGACAAGGTCGAAAGTGTCAGCGTAGTTCTTAACCCAGTCCTTTTCTTCACCAGTGGCAACGAAAGCGGTGGATCCCATGGTCATGGCTTGTTCCTTCTTGGCAGAAGATCTGGAGAAAGTGACTACCTTGGCACCAATGGCGTGGGCGAATTGAATGGCCAAGTGACCCAAACCACCAATACCAATGATACCGATAGTCTTACCCTTAGCATCGTAACCCAAGTTTCTGACAATTGGAGAGAAGACAGTCAAACCAGCACACATCAATGGGGCTGCGACAGAGGTTGGCAAATTGTCTGGAATTGGGAAAACGAATTGTTCATCTGCGATGGAGTGCGAAGAGTAACCACCTTGGGTGACGTAGCCACCTGCACGAGGGTCTGGTCTGTTGTAGGTGGAAGCTGTGTGTTTACAGTATTGCTCATTGTCGGATTTACAACGAGCACAGTCTCTGCAGGCACCGCTGGCAGCACCAAGACCGACTCTTTGGCCAATCTTGAAGTCGGTAACCTCGTCACCAACGGCAATCACATGGCCAATGATTTCGTGTCCGACAACCAAGTCGTTTCTGTTCAATGGTCCCCAATTACCCTTGACAGTGTGGATATCACTACCACAAAGACCACAGGCTATGTTCTTGATCACAACATCGTGTGGATTGATTTGCTTGTGCTCGTACTCAACCAAAGTTGGCTTGTTCCAGTTCTCGGGCTTGTCGACACCGAATCCTTTGAATGTTTGTGGTACAGCAGAAGACATTGTAGTAGTTCTATTAATTATTAAAAGTCTATGAATTGAGAGCAATCGAAAATTGCGCTTATCTCTCGCCTTTTATAAGATTGCAAATTTCAAATTCGCACCTCGACTAGCAAAATCACATTAATAATAGGATAGGAACATGGAATGTTCCAGCTGAACCCTAAGCAACGGAGCTTAGCAACAAAAAAAGAAATTTGCCTGTGTCTAATTATACTGTTGTGTGCCCGTGCCCCTGTCATGTCGCAACCATATATGATTGATCGAAAATGCCTATAAGTGCCGAGCCGCTCGGTGTATTATTAAGCGAGTCAAAAAGTCCGACTATCCTTCCGAATCCAGTCCCGACGGACTCTAATACCAGGAAGGGTAAATTTATCCTTGTCACTAGTTCTAGTCCAACAAATGCTTGTGGTCGCTGTAAATCAGTGGATTACACGCCCCATACCGTGATTTAAGGTACACTGCCGATCAGGTCATCTCCAGATGATGTCAACCCGGGCTGTTTACTATTTTCACGCACCTTTAAAAAAATTACCGTTTGAAAAATTCTTCAAGTTTTTTTTAATTACGTAAGAGAATTTGACTGATTGCTATACATCATCGCACACAATAGCTTACTAACTACTTTCTACCCTTCTTCTTTTTCTTCTTATCCGCACCAGCAGCGGCAGGCACAGGTGCAGGAGTAGGCATCGGGGAATTACCGCCAATTCCCAATGATCCTTGATGCCCACCGCCGATTTTTTTCTTGTCCTTTTTGGTTGGTTTGTAGTATGATCTCAATTTCATAGGCAACCATCTTTCAGGATCCAACTCCAACTCTCCTTCAGGCTTGAGTACCTTCCCTTGCGAAAACTTGGGGATTCTCTTGACCTTGGTTTTCTTGACGGTAGTCCTTGGTTTGTTGACCTGGCTCGTGAAGGTGCTCCTTAGTCTACTATCAAGCAACTCATCAATGGTTTCATGCGACACCAACGTTTCTATTGGAATCAAGTCCTTATCGGAATTGTTCAAAACAGCACTTATCAAAGTATCGGGCTTGATCGAGTTCAAGAAGTTCAACCATTGCAAGACAGTCTCATTGCCATTGAGTGGATCGTACAACTTCAATGCTCTACTCTTGGCAAACTCAAAGTATGCAGGATCTTCTACAAACACTTGTTTATCGGTGGAGTAAAGGTATTGGTAGGCTTCTTGGAGAGTTTGATCAATACTGTTGTAGTTGGATCTTTTGTGATAGTGAGAATTGTTCAGCTTATTCTTGAGGTCTCTTTCTCGGGTCTCTTGTTCCAAAATGTCTAAAACTCCCACTAAACTTGGCGAGAGCTTGAGAGAATTTTCAATGTCGTGCTTGATACATGATTTGATCTCGTGTTTGGCTTTGATGAGGTAGCTTTTGTCTTCGTGACTGAAGTGTATCAATAACAAGAGCGCCACTCTATATTCTTCCCCTCTCTGTTCTCTAACACTGTTAACAAATTTCCAGAGCTTACGAATGCTGTATTTGTAAGTGGCTTTGTCTTGGAAGTCATCGTAGCTTATTCCTGTCTTCAACAAGACATTGTAAGCGATTGGCATGTAGTCGCCTGGAAAATCCTCCTTGAACTTGTTCAAGAACTCATTTCTAACCTGACCTTGACTCAAAGTATCGGTGGAATATCTTAACAACAAGCTGTTCTTTTTTATGGTTTGATACTGGAGCTTCGTGAGTTTCTGGCCAAATTTGTGTAATGCTTCTTGATAGTTCAAGTCTCTCTCAATCAAGTTGAAGTCTATTTTGGTATTGGCATCTTGAAAGACGTATTTGTTGTTTTTGATGATAAGTTTGAGAATCGAATCTCCAATCAATTCAGGTTCAACATTGTTGAAAAGTTCCAAACTCGATTCGGTTTTTCCTTGCAAAAAGTGGACATATGCTTCTGTGAGTTGAATAGGCAACAATTCCGACAAGATGTAGCTTTGGGCGAAATCCTTGTTTTGTTCAGAGCATATTTCTTGGGCCCTTTTCAACAATTCCAAGGCTTGTGGCAAATTTTTGATGGAAATCTGGATCAAAGCTTCATTGAAAAGCAAGTCGTAGTTATCTCCATGCTCCTCAATATTATATTTGGAGGTGATAGTTTGTTGATGGGTGAAGTTTAATTGGGATATCACCGAACGTTCATTCACCACAAGATCCAATTTATTGTCGAACTTGTTGTTCTCAATCAAATCGTGATAGATTTCCAACGCCTTGGTATATTCTCCAGATTTGTAGTAGTTCTGTGCAACCATATGTTTTAAACCCACCTGCACTCCTTCACTGTAGTCCGAGCTCAGATTGTAAAGTTTGATCAAGTCATCGGATCTTCCTAGTTTGTAATAGATGTAACTGATTTCCAAGACCACAGAGCTTGTAATGTCCGAGGATGATGGGATTTTATTGACGATTTCTAGGGCCTTGGCGTATTTATCCAAATTAATCAACGAAGTCAAGCAGTTTTTGAAGGCCTTCGCATCGTTGAAGTTCTTGACTTTGGACAAATATTCGTACGAGACGGTGAAAATCTTCTCGTGGTCCGATATCTCCTCTCCAGGAGCTACATTCAACTTCTTGAATGCTTCAGCTATGGACGTACTCATGATATGCTAGCCTCTACTCTTGCACCGATCTGCTCGTCGCCTTTTTTTCCACTATTCGTTGACTACCTATATTGGGCGTCGCACGATAATTATCCCCACCATTTGGAATAGTAGCACTCATATTAGACTCTTCGCAGATTGTGACCTGTAAGAAAACCACAGGTAGCAGATGGCTAAGAACGGATCATTGTAAAATAGAGCATTTTCAAAAGACGATAGGCATTATATCCAACATTTATAGTATTCAAGATATGCTATGAGCGAGCCACCAAAAAAAACTATAAATGTATTTCGTACAATAATTAATTGCTTGGCTTAGTTGATTTTGAACGTCATACTGTCGGTAGGAACCCTTGGAACTTTGGTTATCAAACTTTTAAGTTCCATTTGCTGATCAATATGTATGCATACCCCAATAGCAAAAATTTAAGGTAATACATAATTCATCAAGCTTTAGATGAATTACACTACTCGTACGATCTTTAATCAGATTTCGATAATTAAAGTATTGATTTACAGAATTGTCATAAAATCGTATTTTATTTATGTATAGCTATGGTACATATTTGTGACTGTAATTAGACATGTTCGTTAGTTGGCTTGGCTTCAGCAGCAAAACCGGTGGTGTGAGCCATGTCATCTTCGGAAGGAGGAACCCAGCCGGCAGAATTCCATGGCTTGACATTAGATGCATATAATTCATCAACTTCTTCTAATGACAAACCCTTGGTTTCATAGACAAAGAAGTAAACGAAGAAGAACGAAAAGATCAAACAACCGGTGAAAACGAAACCATAGTAGAAATGGATATCACTGGTTATGAATGGTGTGAAGAATGAAATGAGGAAACCCCAGAGCCAGTTACCAGCAGAAGCAATACCCATAGCCTTAGATCTGATACGAAGTGGGTAAATTTCAGAAATAATACTGTAGACACCACCAGCCCAGGTAGATGCAAAGAAGAAAATGAACAAACATGAAATGAAAATCAATGCATCACCAGTTGGCTTATTGGTTGGACCATCGTAACCATCAACGTACAAGTTGACTGAACCCAAGACCGAGTAGATAATGAAACAGACGGACATCGTAGCAGAACCTACCAACAAACAAGTTCTTCTACCGAATTGTTCAATAGCCCAGATACCCACAAAGGTGGAGGCAAAGTTGACGATACCTAAAATAATAGATGTTTGGAAAGAATCGTTTAATCCAACAGCCTGGAAAATGGTGGTACCATAGTAGAAAAAGTAGTTGTCACCAGTCAATTGTTGTAAGCATTGTAACATAAGACCAACAAGAACTCTGTTGAGAATTCTTGGTTTACCAGTGATTAATTGACTCCAAGAAGCGGAACCAGCTAACTTTTCTCTATCAATACCTGCTTGAATTAATTGAATTTCAGTGTAGACACCTGGACTTTCAGGGGAGACCTTGTTAGTTCTGGAAATAGACACCTTGGCTGCTTCAATCTTCTGCTTTTCAATCAAGTAACGAGGAGATTCTGGCATAGAGACCATACCGAGAACCATCAAAATGGCCCAGGCAAAACACAATCCTAATGGGATTCTCCATTGTCTGGAGTCAGTGTAAGTCTTGGTTCCGTATGTGGTACAGTAACCTAAGAAAATACCCAAGGTAATGTTCAACTGGAAACAGCAGACCAAAGTACCTCTAAGTTGTTTAGGAGCGGACTCACCGATGAATAATGGGGACAACACGGATAAACAACCAACAGCTAAACCGGCAATGGCTCTGCCGATAACAATTTGGTACCATTTCGATGAAGAGGCGATTTGAATAATGATTCCGACGACGTAAATGACCATAGCGCACATAATACCGATACGACGGCCAAACATATCACCTAATTTAGACAAGAAGATACATCCAATGGCACAACCGATGTTGAAAATACCGACAATAACACCGGTTCTCACGTTAGATAAATAGTACTCGCCTTCTGAGTTGAGTTGACCAAATCTTCTCTTGTAATCAGACATGTTCACGAAACCGGAAATAGTACCGGTATCGAAACCGAAAACGAAACCACCAAAGGCGACTAATAAACAGAACAATGAAATCAATACATAGTCCTTCTTTTTCTTCTTTGGTAAAGTTTCCTGGTTTTCCACTATTTCTTTTGCGGTTGGAATACGATCTTCATTTTGAGGAGTATCGAGCTTCTCTTCGTTTTCGAATAATGAGCCTTGAGGAGTGTCGCTTCCAGATCTGGTTTCATTTTCTGAACCGTACTGTTGCGAGAGCATATTCAGTGCTTGAGGATTTGGTTCTTGAGCACTCATATCTGTGGTTATTTATGAGTAAAACAGTTAAACTAATACCCCAGACTGAGTTTACGGGGAAAGTCCTTTATATTTATACGGAGCAAGTTTAAAAAACAGATGCGTTGGCGCTCAAATTTAGTCAGAAATTACCAGAGCTGCATCTCAAACAGCCGAGACTAACACCATTTTTAATCAATGTTGTTGGCCCGTAGCAAGCTACAATAGTTTATGATACAAAAAAAATATAATAGCATCACCTGTACCGGAAAAATTTCTTCTTTTGATTTCTTTTGCCATGTGTTTTAAGTTTAGTTGTACAGGGTTTCCTCAGATTGCTGGTGCAGTTGGGAGCGTTGAGCGAATTTATGGCAATAATCCGGATTAACTTCTGACACAATCAAGCTGAGGTGGCACAAGCGACCAATCAACGCTTGATCTTCATTGACCCCGCTTGTGAGATATTTTTCAATACGTCACGCTACATGGTTGTTTTTCCGATCAGATTTATCATCAAACTTGAAGATATTCGTTGGTATTGAAGTTGCCAGGACCAACTTCAACAAAAAAGGCACAGAAGAACAGGCTTCTATGATTCAGCCACTTGGTCAGTCTACTTGCCTGCTTGCCTACTTACCTACTTGCCAAGAGTCGTAACTTTAGCGCCCGTGCTCTTCATAACACGGCTTAGCCCAGTCGCCCGTTCGGAAAATTTCTCGGTAAAACTGGTTTCGAGCACAAACTTTTCTGAAGGCAAAACACTGGAGGGATTTTTTCCCAAATGGAAATTTAAAGTTTTTCTAGCAAAAGAAACACAGAGTTACCCCTCCCCACTCAAGATTCGAGCAAAATCACTTTACGAAACTATATTCTCCATGAGCGGATATGGGGACTTATGCTCCGTATGATGTCACAATCGAAAAGGCCGTGATCGCCGAGTGCTTTTCGAATTGTATACACAAAGAATCTAAACGGCCTTCATATGGTTGTGGTCGTTTGCGCAAGGTTTCTGGGTCAATACTGATAGCCCTGGACACAACTCGGAAGATTCGTTAAAAATTAATTACGTATAGTAGTAGCTCTGAGCACAGCACTGACTGACTTTCAAAGATCTCAGATCGTGCCCGAATAAATAACCCTAAAGTCAAAATCTCGGTGTATGCCGCACAAATCCAAGTTCAGCCCCGAGATTCATCTTAGTGGTGTCGGGAATAGCTACTTAATTCCATATTTGCATGATTAAATTAGCGATCATGGAAAATGAAATTTCTGGACGTATTAAACTTCCAACGGCTAGAACAATGCTGTAACGTCCTTCAATTACATATCTGTACGCTGATATTGGATTTGGTATAAAGGTCTTGATTTGGCACGTGACTATCAACTCCGGTCTTTCACCTGACCAAATGCACGTGACTGAATACCCCTCGAAATCGACGTCTCTAATGTGGTGGTAGCTATGGGGAAGATACGGAGTAAACGGCATGACGATATCACATCAAAAGTATCTTGATACAAATGGGACCCGAACAAGTAGGCGACCTATAATGCCCTATGGCGATGGTGCAAACAAGATATTTGGCATGGAGAATTTTGGTAATAGTTGTTATTGTAACTCCATTTTACAGTGCCTCTATTACTCAGACACCTTCCGGACCAAGCTTGTTTCCCATAATCTTACCGAACACAATCGAAAATTGGTTCAAGCTGGAGTCAAGCCACATGGATTCACTGTGAAGTATGAACAACTAGTCGCCAAAAAGCTCAAGGAACAGGGAAGCACCAAAAACCCATTTGGAGCTAATGGAAATGGACACTCAAGTGGCATAAATTCAAATAATGAAATTGGACCAAATTCGAACAATAGTGTGGCCAATTCCAATGGCTCAAGCTCAATCAATTCCAATGACGATAGATCCAGAAGTTCGAGAAAGGGCTCCTTTTTAGGGATCAAGTTTAATACGAATTCTTCAGCTTCTGTTGGCGCGAACAATACAAATGAGAGGAATTCGTCAGTAGATGATGGGAGTAGAAAAATGTCAAACTATTTGGTCAAGGCAAAATACTGTGATGCCTTATCACTTGACCAAAGAAATAAGATCAGTAAAGATCCCGAGTTTCAAAAGTTGAATATACTTATAACAAGACCTTCTGACGAAAGTAATAACCCGTTGAGTCTAGATGATTACTCTCAAAGCTCTTCTATGCTTCTCAACAACGAACAAGCCCAAGATTCGAATCACTCTCAGAACACTCAGCAGGCCCATACCCCTCAAGAAGGCTCTATTAGTCCCACTTCTAGTGCAGTAATAGTAGGGATTCCTAACCCCGAGTCGTTCTTGGTGAACCCGATAAATCCGTTTAATCTTAATCCGTCTTCTGACCAAAGAAAAAGATCTGCATTGATAAATGGGCCCATCATAAACTTGGATTTTCCAATTAAGCTTCCTAGTGAACAAAATGAGGAATCTGTATTACTTTACGCTTTGAAAGATATGTTTGAGAGCATGATAGAAAACCAGTCCAATACCGGAGTAGTAAGTCCATCGTATTTTGTCAATAAACTTAAGGAAAAGAATTACTTGTTTCGTCAGAACAATATGCACCATGATGCACACGAGTTCTTTAACTATCTAATTAATGAAATCATTGAAAGTGTGGCCAGAGAAACTGGTTCGGAGAGTAATTGGTGTAATGACATATTCCAAGGAATGATCACCAACGAAACCAAGTGCTTGTCGTGTGAAACTGTTACATCCAAACACGAATACTTCCTTGATTTGTCCATTGATATACCCCCCGGCGAAAGTGCATATTCCTTGAGTTATTGTCTCAACAACTTTTCAAAGCTGGAAACATTAACCAACCAGAACAAATTTAGTTGTAACACTTGTTCCTCGTTGCAGGAAGCCGTGAAGACCATTAAGCTCAAGAAATTGCCCGAAGTTTTGGTGATCAACTTTAAAAGATTCAAGTATGATGAAAATGTAGACAGAATGGTGAAGTTGTTTGATCTGATCAGCTATCCTTTCAAGCTCAGACTATTCAACACAACCGATGACGAAAAAGACTTCACCCTCTATGAATTGTACGGATTGGTTATTCACATTGGAGGAGGACCAATGCATGGACACTATGTATCCCTCTGCAAGATCCAGTCTGGGTTATGGTTATTATTTGATGACGAGACTGTAGAGTTGGTTGAGGATTCGTACGTTATGCGTTTTTTCGGAAACGGTCCAGGTTTGGCTAGTGCATACATCTTATTCTATAACAAGAACACCGCTGATGATAAAGATGAGAGTGACGACGAAAACACCATAAATTTTGGGTTCGATGTCAATAACATTTATAATGGAAGTGATTATACATTATTTCAGCAATCTGATACTGAGTCTCACGAATCTCCAGTTCAGAGGAATACTGCTTTGAATCCCGGACTACACAATCACAGAGAGGAAACAGACCATGAAGCTGGCTCGGATACGTCCTCAATTGCATCGTTCAATGCTCCAACCAGCTCTGAAGTTCTCCCAAAAAAGAGTGGTCTATTTAAAAAGGTGACCAGAGAAGAAAAATCCTTGTCGAGATCCGGAAGTATATCAGAATCTAAAAAGACATGGGTGGGTGGTTTGAAAAGAAGAGAGAACAAAGTCGAGGCTTCCGGTGATCGCAACTCGCCAAGTATTCCTCCTCCTGTTGAAAAGAGAAAGAGTTTCTTTGGATTAAAGCGAAATAAATAGATTCACCACTCAACCAACTTCCGGGAGAAGACATGTTTAAACATGGGGTCGGGGTGGAATAGATGCGCAGAGCCGAGCTCCTCGCTTTCAAACGAGGAAACACATTCCGCCTTTTTTCCGTCAATTCTACACAAATGGAATATTACAGGCTAAGTTGATTGTGATCAACACAATCTGAGCAATGCAGACAGTTCTCGGACCGCATTCATAGTTTCGAGCTCCTGATGTAAAGATAAGAAAGACATATAGAAATGTAAATATGAAAAAGTACCTCGTACTTGCCTTGGTACTACAACTAATATGACTACGGCGAAAGCGAAAGGACAACTCTCACAAATAAACGAGACATGAAGAGAAATTCGTAAGGCGAACTTATTTACTCACTCGTTTGATTATTTCGAAAGTTTTTACTCTACAAAAGTTCCCCATGGAGAACTACAAACCCTTGCTGGAAAAAATTTTTAGCCACATCTTATCTGCAATTACTACACTTGGCATCTCCAATATTTAGTATGACGCATCATTCAGTGTCTCAGACCTTGAGTGAGGGATTAATTCTTAACAAAACCTAGACTTACCAATTGATTAGGAAAGTCTTGAATGTGAACCCTAGGAGTTCATTTATGCCACGCACTACTAGTCATGCATATCATAACTTGATCATCTATTTATATATGACTGATCAATTAAATAGATAAGGTTTAGTCCTTTTTTAGGGCTCATTCAATCATTTTTGCCACCGCATAGTATCTCTAATTTGATCCATAGCATCCGGAGGCACAAAAGCGCACTGTTTACTCTCCATTTTTTAGACGATTGTATTGTTCGCAAGCCATTCGTGCTCGCTAACTCTACTACTGGCTGCAAAAATTACAAATCACAATCCAAATATGGCATCATGTGGAGTGAGCCACCGTTAGAATGCCAAATGCGGGCGATAAAGGCGGTTGCTCAGCATGTCCTGTGCATAGCCAGTCATGTGACATGGCGCGATGAGCAGATCTCGCTATGCATCGAGCAAGATAGAAAAAAAAATCTTGTTTGAGTTCACGTGAGCGCTTAGTCATCGCAAAAAGTGGCGGATCCACAGTTTTCTGATTATATATCAATCTGCTATAGCACCTTTTTGTAGCCACACCATATATTAAGGGATATTCGTCTGAAAAACAGTTAAGGGGTTGTGACAGCTTTCAACTTTTCAACTTTCAAAAATACTTATCACACATAATATACTCAAAATGACTGCTACTACGTTATCTCCTACCTTAAAGAGAACAAAGAACTCCAAGGTTATCACATTGGCTGCTGGCTGTTTCTGGGGAGTCGAACGTTTGTTCAAGAGGCAATTCGCAGACAAGGGTCTTATTGACGTTGTGGTGGGATATGCCAATGGTGTTCCAACTGCCGGCAATGTCAACTACGAAAAGGTCTGCACTGGTGAAACCAATTTCGTGGAAAGCATACAAATCTCGTACGATCCCAGCCTTACTAATACCAGAGAATTGTTAGACATATTCTTCAGAATGCATGATCCTACCACTGTCAACTCTCAAGGTGCCGATCGCGGAACCCAATATCGTTCGGCCATCTTGACTCATGATGATGCCGATCAAGAAATAGCATGGGAATCAAAGAGCACAAACCAAAAATTATGGTACCCAAACCACGAAATCGTCACAATTATCGAGCCTATAAAGATATGGTACGATGCCGAAGCATACCACCAACAATATTTGGAAAAGAACCCTGGTGGATACGAGTGCTCGTCTCACTTCATCAGAACCAAGCCAAAGGTGTAAGGATTACCTTATCAAAAGAAAACAAAATTCAACTCAATTAAGTTCAACACTGTACAATAGGTTCAACACATGTATATTACTCTCAAAATAGGCTCTTCATTTCGGCCAGGTTATTTCTTTTTTTGATACGTTTTTCAATATAAGTGCATAGGTTTATGATATGTAGTCTCATCTAGGACTCACGTGAATGATGACGACCAGATGGTGTTCAGGATTGTAGGGGTCACACGTGATCTATATCGACGCGTATATTTCAATATTTCTGCGCTGCGAGTAATACATAAAGCACCGATGTCGTTGTGGGTAGATAAGTACAGGCCAAAGAACTTGGCACAATTGACGTACCATGAGTCGATTACTCAGAATCTTCTGGCCCTAGCCAAATCTGGCGATTTCCCCCATCTCCTTATCTACGGACCCAGTGGAGCTGGTAAGAAGACTCGTATTTATTCTACATTGAACGAGCTCTTTGGAGCTCAGGTTGAAAAGTTGAAGATTGACGTCAAGACATTTGTGACCTCGAGTAACAGAAAGCTTGAATTTAATGTGTTGAGTTCCAATTATCACCTTGAAATCACCCCATCTGATATGGGCAATAACGACAGAGTAGTTATACAGGATTTGTTAAAAGAAGTCGCATCGACAGAACAGGTTGACTTTACAAGTGCGTCAGGAAACCAGCGTAAACATCGTTTCAAGATCGTTATAATCAACGAAGCGGACTCTCTCAGTAGAGATGCCCAGGCAGCCCTCAGAAGAACCATGGAGAAATACTCCACCAATATTCGATTGATCTTGGTATGCAATACTATCTCCAATATCATACCACCTATAAAATCTAGAACTTTACTTGTGCGAATTCCTAGCCCCACTGCGGATGAAATCGCACAAGTATTGCTCAAAGTTTCCAAAAAGGAAAACCTCAAATACTCTTCAACAGACGAAGATGAGATAACCGACTTCTTAAAGAAAGTGGCGATGTCATCAAACAGAAACCTCCGTAAGGCATTATTGGCGTTTGAAACGTTGTCGATGCAAAATGAAACCATAATGACCAACAACAATTTGGAGGTTTTAAACTTGGATTGGGAAACTATCATCAGAAACTTGGCCGCTACCATTAAAGATAACAGAAACGTGGCCACGCTTGCCAAAACTAGAGTGATATTCTACGAGTTGTTGGCCCATTGTATTCCCGCACGAGTGATTCTTAAAACATTATTATTTGAATTGATCAAGTGGTTTGATAATAATGGAGTTGCGGTGGTGGAACTCGTGAATTTGGCATCTATTTTCGATGAAAGATTGAGTTTAGGGCAAAAGAGCATTTTCCACTTGGAAGGGTTTGCAGCCAAGGCCATGGTAGCGATTGAAAAAAACATATAGATTATAAAACTAAATAAACATAGATAGTTTTACCTTAATTCATAAATAATTGTGATAAATATATCTTGTCTAGTGTTGGACTTTGTTGTCCGTGCTCTTGGAATCTTCAGGGGCGCGACTACTGCCCGAGCCTGCGACAGCTTCGTAATCAGGAGGAGCATATTCCGGAATAGGCTCGTCGTGATTAGAACTTGAAGTCTCAGTTGGAACTTCAGGGACAGCAATATCCTTTTTGGTATCTTGTTGTGGATCAGCATCGGAGTATGGGGCTCTGACAACACTGGATTGAGGTCTGCGGTTGATACCAACGTTGCTTTCCTCGTCAATATTTTCATAGCCTTCTCTTTGTGCAATACTTGGATACTCTATGAAACAATACCACAATGTGAAAATGATACCTGGAATGTGGCCAAGTGCTGTCAAGATCAACGAGATCAAAAACTCCTTATTGAACACACTGTAGTTTTTCAAAATTATAATAGGCAAAGGAGGGAATATTACCGTCATGAGGACGACAAGAACCTTCTGGAATCCATTAAGATCGGTATTGGCCATAGCTGTGGTGGTGTTTATCAGTTAGGGTTCTTGCGACTATGGGGTGGCGGGACTCATTTTTATGCATGCTTAGGTCATGTGACGCAGCCACTATCAAATTGATAACGACTCAAACAGCGGAGAGAGCAGAGACTATACAAGAAACGATGGACTATATTAAGAAGGCGATATGGGGTCCGGACCCCAAAGAGCAGGTAAGTTTGAATAAGTCAAACTAACATGGCAATTGCTAACATTATAGATGCGAAAGATTAACCAACTTCTTCGTAAGAATAAACGAGAGTTGGATAGATCCATGAATCAGTTACAACCACTTTCGAAAAAGACAGAAGGATTGATAAAAAAGGCAGTCAAGGACAAAGATATGAAAACGGCCAAGCTCTATGCCAAAGAACTCATCAACATCAAAAAGCAATACAATAAACTCCACACCTCCAAGACCAGGGTAGACAGTATAAGTATGGCGATCAATGAACAATGGCAGATGAACAAACTCACACAGTCACTACACTCGTCAACAGTAGTTATGAAAGACGTGAACCTGTTGATACATCTTGGGGTAGTGCTGGGGACGATGCAGGAGCTCTCTAAAGAGTTGATGAAGGCGGGAGTCATCAACGAAATGATGGACGATATGGTTGATTTGGATTTCGAAGAAGATGAGGAATTGGAGTCAGAGTCCCAAGAGGAAATCAACAAGGTCATCCAGAGCTTGACGGAAGATAAGCTTAACAAGATTGATACCGAAATACCTACCGTGAGTGTCGAGCCAGAGATTGAAGAATCAGGCTTGCAAGATGAAGAAGAGCAGGAGGCATTGGACGAGATGAGAGAACGTTTAAAGGCATTACAGGAATAAACTACAATAGATAAGTTCTAGCTTTAATTAATATATAATAGCCTATAGAATGCCCTCAACAAGTAGTGCCCCGACTAGCATCATGAGTGCCCAAGTAGAGTCGGTGCTTGAAGCGAGCGAAGTGTCACGATTATGGTGAATCTGAGCAAAATCGGGTCTGAAATGCTTTTCGCGGCTGTTGTTTGTAGTGCGGTTGACAGTAGAGGGCCGTTGGCTTTCTGAAGTAAACAAGTTGTGGGTGTCGCCAACAGTGGATACCAAGGCTTTCGAACTGATTCGAAAACGGTAAGGTACCTTTGGATCTGGGCTGTTTGATCCCAACCCCTTTTTCTTTGAGTTTTCGTCTTGGTTTATGTAATGATCTTCTGTTCTTGTACCACCTGCTTTATTCTCTGGCACGGACTTATTTGGTTGCTCCAACTCAATTCTCTTAGTCTCGGGGAATTGTTGACCCGGGCTTTCACTAATTTCGTTGATATTCGAAGCAGTATAAATGGCATGCAGATTGTATGTTTTGTTACTGAACGATAGGATCTGCTTTGCTTGGTCTAGTCCAAAGATACCTGTACTTTTAACCAGATTATTCTGGTCTTGGAGCACTAAATTCTGGGATGGGACTGGGTGAACATACTCGGAAGAGTACGCCAGCGCAGCTAATGCTAGTATAATCGCAATCTTGACCATATTCTCTTATTGACTGGAGATAGTGTCTATTGCTGCAAAAAGAGTAAAGGCTTATTGTGAATTTTGTGCGCACAAACGCGGCGAGCTTTAAAGTCTCGCGACAGCGAATAGTGGAGCCTTTTGAGACCAATTAACGCCGATTTATCATAAATATATATTGAAACCGATTGTTAAACACACCTAAGAAATAAAGAATCTGTATACTGTAGTCTATCTTGACTATGCACTTTTGCTTTTTTACTCTTTTGGACCTATAGCCTGACGTAAAGCAGCTCGGAAAAGTTGATCTTGCTGGCATCCTTTATTGTATCACTAATGTTGGATAGGTCCGACTCCACTTTCGCCTTCTCTTCTGCGCTGTAGACACGAGGGTAGCTTTTGTATTCGTTTTCTACCAGTCCATTGGCCTCGCTATGTTCATTAGGGTACCCTGAGTGTAGACTGGGGTTCAGTTGTGCCAATAAGTTTGGAGTTGTGGGTTGGGAGTTGCTACTGGTGATAGTCGTATTCAAGAATGTCGACACATCTATCAAATTATCTGACAAGTCATTCACTATGGTGTTGAGTTCTTGTTGTCGCTGCTGCTGTTTCAAAAGCTCTGCCTCTTGTATGTAGTCACTTGAATAGAGATTTTGTTGGTTTCGTAAGAGCGAGGATGTTTCGTTCAAGTCATCATCGTCGCCATTGCCTCTCAAGCACGATAAACAGACACCCATATCGATAGCAGATTAATCCAATGGTAATCTACAGTAATCGATTGATTTGGATACCTCATTAGCGGTCGTGCGCACGCCTTTTGCGACAAAGATGGCTGGTTGTGGGAAACGAGATAGGCAAAGGCTAAACAGAGAAGTGTTGCCGGAATGTGGGGGCAAAGAAATGATGGACATCAGCGTATCTTTGCTCGTGGAAGTGTGGCTATAATACTAAAAACTCAAAAGTAGTTTGCCTCTTGCAGATAACATATTATGATTTATTTCGAAAATTCGGAACAGACACAAATGCCCAGTTTACGTTATCAAAAGGATGACATACTGAAGTCTAAGGTAAGGACCATTATAAGGACGTTCTTTATAAACAGAGAAGAGCCTCTCGGTCAAACTATTTCTAGATAATTTGTTCAAATTTCGCAGCAATTTGAAAATGTTAAATATAACATACCAATACGTTGGTAAAATCATCGAGATCTTACAAGCTACGCAAAGCCAATGCGCTTGCGATATTACCATCTTCTAATGTAGAAATTATGTACATAAATGCCATTTTTCTTGCTACGTTCACAGTTGCAAACTTGAACCCTTATCTCGCTTACGTAAAAGATTACTAAACGCTTAGTATAGGGAGAGCCACCGTCTGCCCCCCTTATCCTTGACTAATTATCAATCTTGCTCTTCTAAATGTCCAAGGCAATATCCTGCTATGCTTTTGAAACGCTCTATGCTCAATTGAACCACAGCACTCCACATACGTTGAGTGAGTACATTAAGATCCTCAATGAGGACTCCATACATTTGAGTTCACTGGCTCCTTTATTCATCACTTGGAACCAAAACGGGAGGTTGAGGGGTTGTATTGGGACGTTCCAATCACAGCCAATTGAACAAGGCGTGTCAAGGTATTCCATAGTATCGGCATTCCAAGATTCTAGATTCAGCCCTATATCCAAGAAAGAGTTGGGGCCAAGTTTACTGGTGAGTGTAACGTTGCTTGAAAACTTTACCGATATTGACGAATGGGATGATTGGACAGTTGGGGCTCATGGACTCAGGGTTTCATTTGAAGTAGACAGAAATCATTATCTGGGTACATTTTTGCCATCGGTTGCAGAAGAAGAGGGGTGGGATAAAGTCACCACATTATTTTACCTATTAAGAAAGTCCGATTACTTTAGTGTCAATCAAGACGAAGCCAAAGTTAAGCTGTTTTACAGCAAGGGGTTGAAGGAAGGTTGGTTGACTTTGACCCGATACGATGGGACCAAAAACTCTCTTGGTTATGAAGAGTTCTTGAAAACAAGAGATCAACTCTAAACAGTACATTAATAACTATATAAACCTTTATAACTAATAAGAAACGTTGAACGGACAGAGGCAGTGATGGGTTGAGTATTAAGCATCCTGGGGTATTGAAACAACATAAATCTAAATAACATTTCTGCAATAAGCACTTTGTGAATATCTAAGGAAGTCCTTAGATATTACTAACCTTGACGACTGCGTAAAGGAAATATCCACTTAACACGGGAATAGTGAAATTGTCGTCAATTCCCCAAAGATCGATAAACTCTGAGACACTTGCGATTATTCCACTCAATAAGGCGTATACATGGATGTTCAAGTTACTGGTGGAGGGAGTCCACAAGATATCTTGAGGGGTGTTGACATTGAAGTGTGGAATAAAGTATCCATAAAGTAAGTAGCAAGAGAAAATGCCGGTTACGAAACTTGCCAAAGAACCAGCCAAAGACTTGCCTTCAGAGAGTTTGGGTGTGTATTTTCCGAACTGTCTTCCGATGGTTGAAGCAGAAGTATCGGCCCAACTCAATAACAAGACACTCATAAGAGAGATGTCTTTTGGAAGAACAGCGAAAACAATGACGAGTCCCAGCAAATACCACAAAGTTCCATTGTACTTGTTGATTTCTTTTTCTCTAATCAACCACCAAAAGGCAGTGACGATTTTACGGTTCAATTCAGGGTTTTGGAATCTGATGTAGTCATTGGTAAAGATGGCCACAAACATAGTCGATAATGGAAGTATGAGCTGAGTTTGATGAATTCCCAAGGTGTATAACCACAAGGCAAAGGTGCCGATTGAAGAATGCAAGAGTTTTCTTAATACTTCATGCTTCACGATAAACTTTTTGATACCTGAAAGCTCCGAAAAGAACAATTCAAGCTTAGGATCTCTTCCTGATTTTGGTTCCTCAGGTTGTGCCGATTCTGGCTTTTCAGACACAACTTCGGCGTTTTCTTCTTCATTTTCTTCATCTTCTTCGAGTAGGTTCAGAAGATTCTCGTTGTCGAGATCATCCACATCACCAGATTCCAGGATTTCCAGGATCTCACTGATCATCGAGCTTTGGTTGATGTAGGTCTCATCATCCTCTTCGATGTAAGTCTCATTGGAATCGAAGTTAAGAATGGTTTTCTTCATCGGACTAGGTCCCACTATCTTAGACGCCTTGGACTTCGGTGTCCGCGGAGTACTCGGAGCAGATACCATTGATTGTGTCTATAGAACGGATCTTGTACTATGTTTATTAAAAACAATAAAAAAAAACAAAAATATTTTTGATCCGATGGCACGCATCCTCTCAAAAATAATCATCGCCACGCTATTGCTGCAAAAAGCATCAAGATAGCCGTGGTTAACAGGAGGCTGGACCGAGAACTTGATGCCATATTGGGGACCGCGGTGACCTGTGCCTTTCTTCTTCGACTAGAAGGTCGGGAGCTCTTGTACCAATTAAACACATAGGGTACTGGCTTTTGGGGACGAGGAAATTCCGTCCTCTGAGCCTCTTTTGGCCCAGCAGTCGAGGAGTGCGAATACACCGAAGATTCCGTGAGGGGCGCCGAAAAGGGTGCCGGGTTATGGTACCGGTGGAGCTGGGGCGGAATCGCTTGCAGAGTAGTGACTTGCAGTGACAGCTCTTGCACGCTCGAGCTGGTAGGTGTACGGGTCTCTGATTTTGGTGCTGCACTGGACTGCTGCAGGTGGCTTTGTGCGAGATCAGTGGTAGACAAAGACTTGGATAGGGCTGGCTCTAGAAGCACGTTTAACTTTTCAAGATCCAACTTCTCAAGTAGCAGTTTCAATTCCTGATAAATCTCAAGGTCGGTTTGGCTTTTTTTTTCTTCGGTAGGTTTTTCTTCGGTGGGTTTTCCTTCGGTGGGTTTTCCTTCGGTGGGTTTTCCTTCGGCGGGTTTATTTCGTGCGTTGTGCCAGATGGATTTGGGCTTGGAGTACTCGACCCACTTACTCTTTTTGGATGGCTGCGAATTTAGTGAATATTTGGTGCTTTTCAGGGTTGCAATTTCCAGCGTAAGGTAAATGGTGCTGGCACTATCTAGGTCTTCGGTAAGCACGGTAGTCGAGGCTGGACCTCTTTCAGTAACCACGCTCCAATATGTGGTGGTTGCGCTGGCTTCGATGGTAGGGTCTTCGAGTATAATTGAATTTGCTTGTGCGCAAAGAACAGTTACAATTAACAAGAAATATGCAAACATATTATCAATATAAAGCTTAAATAGTTAAAATTTGGCTCTCTTCGCTGTTATTTGTCTTCTCTTATCTTAATTTGGGTGTTGTATTTGTGGAAAGCTGCGAAAATAATCTCAGCTATGCTTATATAATTTATGTACAGTCACTCCAACTTCTGCAATATTTTGTCGGCTATGTCGAAGTATGGTTTGGATGTGGGCGAGTGAGGCTGGCTTATCACTATAGGCTTGCCGCTGTCGGAATACACACATATGTCTTCGTTCAAAGGAATTGAACCCAAGAGTGCGATGTCGTGTTTCTTGGCCTCTCTCCTGGCACCCTCAGATCCAAATATATGGGACTCATGGTTACAGTTAGGGCAAATGTAGAAGCTCATGTTTTGCACCAACCCCAATATGGGTATGTTCACCTTATTAAACATGGCGATCCCCTTGACTGCATCTATTAAAGCGATGTCCTGAGGGGTGCTTACTATGACGGCACCATCGATTTTCAATTGCTGCGCTATAGTAAGTTGGGTGTCACCTGTTCCTGGCGGCATATCAATGATAAGATAGTCTATATTGGACCATTTGACCTCAAATAATAACTGTTGTAGTGCCTTCATCACCATCAATCCTCTCCACACCACAGCATTTTCGGGCGGGACCAAGTATCCCATTGACATTGATTCTATGCCATAGTTGGCAAGGGGTAGGAGTTTGCCATCGTCCGACATGCGTGGCTCTCCCGATAGATTGAGCATGCGAGGAATCGATGGGCCAAATACATCTGCGTCCAAGATTCCCACCTTTTTGCCTAGACCATGTAGTGAGAGAGCTAGGTTGGTCGACACAGTCGACTTGCCCACTCCACCTTTTGCCGAAGAAACTAACACTATCTTGCCCACTCCTGGGATCTTCTGTTTAATAGGCAATCCCTTGGACATCCGGGGTATTTGAGGATCCAGGCCCTGTCTCTTTGGAAGACCCAACGGATTTTCGTGGCATAGCGACGAAGTCTTGTGGAACTGACGCAATGCTCCCTGTCTTAAAAAGGGGACACGAATCATGGCTATCAAGTTTGTAGTAGTTGCTTCGTTCTTGTCCGCGATATTTCGCAGCGACAGCTTGAAAATCAGCGATGCGCTTGATAATCTGGAGATGCATTAGTGACCAATGGTGTGGAGACGTTTGCTAGGCCCAAGTATAAGGGCCAAGGTAGGCATGGCCAGAATTCTAGGACAAGCTATATCACGCCCCTGTTTCTATTCAACATCAGCCCCACTGTTCCGCCCCACCATCTATGCGCTCTCTACTCATCTCACAAGATCAGCCATAGGTATAGTCAGAATAACGGGGTCTCAGTCGCTATACATATATGACAAGCTCACACAAGGAAAGAAGCCACCTATACATAGAAAGTCAACAGTCAAACGTCTTTATTCTTCGTCAGGTCAAATCCTCGATGAGGCGTTGGTACTATACTTCAAGGGCCCCAACTCATATACCGGGGAAGATTCGCTCGAACTACACCTTCATGGCGGAGTGGCGATAATACAATCGGTGCTCAAGGCAATCAAACAGTTACACCAACCTGATCTTGGAATAAATATCCGTTATGCCCAACATGGAGAGTTTTCCCAAAGAGCATTTCTTAGTGGTCGGTTTGATTTGACCGAGATCGAAGGTATTAGAGAAATGATAGATGCAGACACAGAAACCCAAAGAGTTGCGGCATTGTCTTCACTGTCTGGAAACACAAAGGTCCTATTTGCTGGCTGGAGGAACGAAATATTGAACAACGTTGCTCTATTAACTACCGTGATAGATTTTGGAGAAGACCATGATATAGACGAGGTCAGTGAATTATTTGGAACCGTCGAGGAAAACATTGTAAAACTCGAAACTGAAATCAAGCAGTACTTGCATAAAGTACAAAGATCAGAGGTTCTACTTAATGGTATCAAACTTATTCTTTTGGGTCCTCCCAATGCTGGAAAGTCTTCGATCCTCAATTACCTTTCTAATAGAGACAGTGCGATAGTGAGCGACATAGCAGGCACAACCCGAGATATTATCGATGTTCCCATAGATATAGAAGGGTATAAGGTCATAGTGGGCGATACTGCGGGAATTAGAACCACCGATCAAAGTGATACCATAGAAATAGAGGGCATCAAAAGAGCCAAGCTCAAATCTTTTGGATCCGATTTGGTATTGATAGTCTTGCCCGTTAATGAAGACAAGAATGTAGACTATCACGATTTAATGCTCCACATAGCCCAATTGAAACAGGAGAACAAACAGATCATGGTTATTCTTAACAAACTAGACTTGTTGGAATCCACTCCTAGCGAGGTATTACATGAGTTCTCCGAAAGATTCGGCTTGCCAGAGACCAATTTCCGTATGGTTTCTTGCACATCTGGTCTGGGCATGGGCGAATTGATGGAAGCTTTGGTCCATAACTTCAAGGCCATTTCTCTCACGGAATCTTCAGATCCCATTGTAGTGTCATCGAGAATCCAAGATTTATTGGAAAGCGACGTCTTGCAAGGCTTTGTGCAATTCCACTACTGGAAAAAGCAAGACGACGTGGTTTTGGCGTGTGAAAGCTTGAGACAGTCGATCGAAGGAATCGGCAAAATAACGGGAGAATCAGTGGGAATAGAAGAGATTTTGGGCGTGGTGTTTTCCAGTTTTTGTATTGGTAAATAAGTTTACAGACATCTATTATAGTACAAGTATCATGTAGTATTACAAACGACGTAGAAAGTGAATCTTTCGACCTCCCATGTCATTTTCATTTGCTGGAGCTGGTGCCTCGTGTGGCGTCCTCCAATTTCGTCGCTGTCCTCAGGCGGTTTAGTATGTTTAAACTCTTTGCCTAAAGATGGAGCCACTTTGACTTCGAATTCCAACACATTCAAACCCTGACACAATTTCAAATCATACAGAATTCCCAACCGGGTTTCATCACCACTCTTTTGCTCAAAATAGTCGCCCCCTTTGGTGACTTCTCTGTTGTTGGCTGTCAATTTACATTGGAAAGATTCGTCTGTGGCACTAGTGTGAAGTCCACGGCCATCAACCAAGTATGGTCTCTTGACGTTGTAGAGAAGGGAGTGGAGCAGAACCTTGAAATTGACATACGACAGCACGTCTGGAGGCAATGCAGTAGTGTATGATTGAATGGCATAGCCGTTGGAAGGAACTTTGAACTCAAAGAAAGTGGTGACAGGTTGAATGGAATGAGATGGAAATAATGCCTTTTTCATCTCTTCGTGCTTGGGCAATGGAAGGTTTCGGGTTTGTTGGGCCTTTTGTTGGGTATGTTTGGTGATATGCGTTACAGCAGCAGGCGAAGACGCGAGCGATACTTCTTGGATCACCGTATCATCTTCGTCAATGGTCGGTAACGATTTGCCAAGAGTATTTGCAGTCGATTTTTCGGTGTCGGCAACAACCGGGCCAGCATCGACTAAAGCCAGAGGAGCAGCAACGTTTTCTACAGCTGTATCTTCTTCTTTTACGGCATCGTCTTTTTCCTCCACAGCCTCTTCCAAGTCACCTTCCTTAGTATCATCGGGCTTCAATTTCAAGTTCAACTTGACTTTGGGTTGTTTTATTTTCAACCTCAACTTGGTAAGTTTATTCAATTCTTCTTTGAGCACAGCATGCTTCTCCTCGAACAATTGTCTCAACTTTTCAGCGTCTTGGTGGATCTCTGAGGATGGGTCGTTGTATAGTTGTGCATTATTGAAGATCAAGACGGTGGCATTGTAGAATCTCTCGAGGTTGTCAGCGAGAGATATCTTAGGTGAAAAGAGTTTCTTTTTCTCTATCCGTTTGATGACACTATTGAACGATGTAGGATGTGCCACATAGTTCACGTAATCAGGATACTCATTGACATCGACGTCTTCCAAAAATGGGCCACTTATGATGCCTTCGTCGGGAAACTCGTGTGATATGACTTCTTTTAACGTACTGATACAAATCAGGGGAAGTCTATCATAAGTGATTTTGAGTTCGCCAGTGGCAGGAGCAGGAGTAGAGGAAGATTCTTTGGTAGCCACAGCTGTCTTGGTGGGCTTTTCCGAGCTTTGCTTGAGGAACTCTTCACCTTGTTCATTCACAAAATCGTGCAATTTTCTGGCTCCGGATACAATCCAAGACTCAGGGTCGTTATACTTGGCTGCGTTATCAAGTAAAAGCTGAAAGTCCAGTAAAAACTCGTCTAGTGAAGTGGTAGAATATTTCTGCTGCTTGGCTTTCTTCTGTATTTCCGCCAACGATATAGGGCTTTCAATGATGTCATAGTAGTCTGGATAAACTTTTTTGGGTGGTAGCTTAGCAAATGGTCCTGAGATAAGTTCCCCGGATTCGTCTTTAAGCGCAAACACCTGGGTTAATATAGACAGATAGAATTGCTTGAATTCTTCGGGAGAAGGCACCGAGGATGGCTTTTTCTTTTTAGATGCTGCCGCCACTGAGTTCTGTGATCGTTTAGTCCCCATATTTATCAATTTATTGCCGTGTCAAGTCTAGATTAGCCCTGCACGAGTCTCGAGTCTCAAAACAACAGTAGCGATATATTTATTTGGAGATTTTTCGGAGCGAGTTTTTGTAGAGGCAATCTGTAAATTTGGATGAGTCTCACTTTACAGGTTGGACGTGATTAGTATAACCATCTGATTAGACGGATGTACTACGTTAGTACTACACATACTATGGAGGAAATACCAAGGGAACCAGATGAAGTAACGATTCTATATGGATCAGAAACTGGAAATGCCGAGGATTTTGCCCGGTGTCTATGGAGAAAGCTCCAGTACCGCCAGTACAAGCCAACGCTAAGCACACTAGACGACTATCCTATGAAAAATCTAATCACCCACACCAAAGTACTCATAATAATCTGCTCTACTACAGGACAAGGAGACTTCCCTCGGAATGCCAAAAAGTTTATGAGGTTTATGCTCAAAAAGAAGTTGCCTGGCGATTTACTTAATCATATTAAACTCACTACTTTTGGTTTGGGAGACTCGTCGTATTCGAAATATAACCATGCTATCAAGAAGATCCATACAAGACTCCTTCAGCTAGGATGTTCCGAGTTATCCCCACGCTGTGAAGCCGATGAAATGTCACCAGAAGGCGTGGACGGTTTCTACAAAGAATGGGAGAGCCAGTTGTTGGAACTGATCGACAACTTATACCCCGAAAAAGCTGGTATAGATGAAAGCTGGCTTTTGCCCGCAGTCAATCCACTTGTTATTAAGGAAGAAACCACCGTGGAATGCCCTTCCGATCTCTCTTTGACTAGAGTGCAAGATGCGCCTTCTTTACACGTTGGCACCATAGAAGAGAACAAAAGAATCACCACCGATGACCATTTTCAGGACGTCAGACACATCACAATAGAGTCGCAGGACCTCAACTACGCTCCTGGTGATACCGTGTCGTTGTACCCCATCAATGACCATGCGAGTGTCGAGCTTTTGATCCAGTCTCAACCACACTGGATCCCGTTTGCCGATATGCCTCTCCGGATAGAAGGCGACCGTGCTCCAATTGACGGAGGACTTATCGATGAGTCCAAACTCACGTTGAGAAGTCTCTTGATACACCATCTCGATATTGTGGCCGTTCCTCGTCGTTCTTTCTTCCAGCTTCTCTGGCATTTTGTCGATCCGTCAACTGAAGATGGTAAGCGAGAGCAAGAGAAATTACAGGAATTTGGTAGTTGGGATGACCCAGAGGAGTTGTACAACTACGCCAACCGTCCCAATAGGCTGATCCTCGAAACGTTGCTCGAGTTTCAACAAAACCTCGAAATTCCTCTTCGGTACGTCTATGATCTATTTCCCAAAATCAAACCTCGGTTGTTTCTGATAGCATCTAGACCATCGCCTAATCAAGTCGAATTGGTGGTGGCTCTCGTGCAGTACAAAACCATGATTCGTCGGGTCAGAAAGGGCTTGTGCTCGAAGTGGCTCAAACAGTTGGTTCCCGGAGATCGCATCGTATTTTCAACCCAAAAGGTGCACATGACGTTTAGCACTCCTCAAAATAATGTTCCCCCCGTTATAATGATTGCTCCAGGAACTGGAGTAGCGCCGATGAAATCAGTCATTCAACATGTTGCCCACTTGGAAACTGGCCAAAAAATGTACTTGTTTTTTGGGTGTAGGTACCGTGCCAAGGACTATCTCTTCGAAAGCTTGTGGGAGCTGCTAGTTGCGCAAAACAAGCTCGAGGTATTTACAGCGTTCCTGAGAGACTCGGACTCAACTACCAAGTATGTGCAAGACCGTATATATAAGGAGCACCAATTGGTGAGTGATTTGATTTTGAAACGCGAGGCTATCGTGGTTGTGTGTGGATCGAGTGGATCCATGCCAAAACAGGTCCGGATCACTTTGGCAAAGGTGTTGGCCATGAACAGCTTGTCACAGGAAGAAGCAGAAAAGTATGTGTTGGATATGGAAGACCATGGCAGGTACAAGGAAGATACCTGGTAATAGAGTTAATAGAAAAAGATAATAGACAGACTCAAATTAAAGTCCTGAGTGTTGCGATCAGCTAGGAGGAATAGTCGAGAGTTAGTGAAGAGTTATGGAAATATGTAGATCAATGCAGACGAGCTCAAATGCACACGATCGAGTCCCAAAGCATTGATGACTGTGCAAAGAAATTTGAAATATGGTCGTTTTCGCTAACACTAACAAATTATGGGCCTATAACCTTTTGCGCACACTCAGAGTGAAAAAACGAATCTCGGCAACGACTAAACCCAAACGATGTTCAGAGCAGTAAGGCATCCCCACATAGGATTGAGAAATGTCCTAACGCTAAGAGGTATACGTGGCTATGCCTCGGGCCAAAAGTTTCCTCCTGAAATTGTTCTTGATGGAAAAACCTACAAGACCGATGCTTGGACCAATGTTCCACCATACATTCTTGAACTTACCAAGAGACAATTACACCAAAACCCAGACCACCCAATAGGTATTCTCAGGGACCTCATAGAGTCCAACTTCAAGACGCTTGGATACACCTTTTACAACGATTTCAAGCCTGGGGTCACCACTTATGAAAACTTCGATACCTTGGGATTTCCTCAGGATCATCCGGGCAGATCCAAGTCAGATACCTACTATCTCAACGAGACCAATTTACTCAGAACCCACACCTCGGCCCACGAACTCGAGTGCTTCCAAACTTGCCCTACACCTGGATACATAATCACAGCAGATGTCTACCGTAGAGACGAAATCGACCGCACCCATTATCCGGCTTTTCACCAGATGGAAGGCGCACGTTTATGGTCGCAGAACACCCCCGATCTCGAACAAGTACTTCTCAAGGACATTGAGTCTATTCCAAAGACCGATATAATAGTGGAAGATCCTTTCAGAGAAAACCCATCCAATGATGGCAATCCTCGTCAAGAGTATATGACAGATAGACAGGTACAGTTGGCCAGCACCCACTTGAAAAAGACTATTGAGTACTTGGTTAACCAAGTTTTTGAAACCGCAAGACACTCTGCGCAACAAGCAGGCTCCACAGAGCCATATTTGAACGAGCCATTGAAGGTAAGATGGGTTGAAGCATACTTTCCATGGACATCTCCATCATGGGAAATCGAGGTCTGGTGGAAAGGTGAGTGGTTGGAGTGCTGTGGATGTGGAATTGTACAGCAACAAGTGTTGAACAATGCTGGTCTTACTGAAGACAAGTTTGGATGGGCTTTTGGGCTTGGACTCGATCGTATAGCCATGCTTCTTTTCGGTATTCCAGACATTAGATTGTTCTGGTCGCTCGACGAGCGTTTTGCCAGTCAATTCCTGAAGGGCAACATCGCTACGTTTGTGCCATACTCCAAGTACCCTGGTATCAATAGAGACATTTCGTTCTGGTTGCCTGGAGATTCTCTTCTTCACGAGAATGATGTCATGGAGTACGTTCGTTCTAGAGCAGGTGACTTGGCCGAGAGCGTGGTTTTGATCGATCTGTTCACGCACCCAAAAACTGGCAAGCGCTCGCAGACCTATAGAATCAACTACCAGTCGATGGACCGTAGTTTGACCAGAGACGAAATCAACAAAATCCATTCTGCTGTCGAGGGCGATTTAGTGGACCACTATCAGGTACAAATCCGTTAATGTAAATAGAAATAGTAAAAAGAATAGTAAGCACATAGAAATAGTGAAAACAGTACATAGATAGTCGTAACCAAAAGCATTAGTTCGACTAAAGAGTTACAATATCCTTAACTGACTTGGTTCCCTCACTGAATTGGCTGCTAAATCGGGTGGGATAAGTTATTTGGCATTCGCACGACCCCACGACCGTACTGAAAAAATTCGCCATACCAAGAAAGATCAAGACCCACCACAGCATGTTTGGATTGAGAAACATAGTAGGAAGCCAGGGGCTCTTGCGTCCCATGGTGCTGTTCCAGAGCCCGCTCTCCAAAATGGTGCCTAGCAGCGGGATAATATTTTCCAGACTCAAGCACGAGTACGCTCCAAGATTCAAGCAAATGAAAAAGGCATTCAAAGGAAGAGTTTCTGTGAGAACCGGAGGTTCGATCAAGGGTAACACTTTGGAATATGGTAAATACGGCTTGAGATTAAAGTCCAAGGGACTCCGCTTCTCGGCCAACCAACTTTTGGCTGCAGACAAAGTGTTGAAACGTGAACTCAGACCCAGTAAATCCGATTTGATCACCCGTTTTGTATGTAACACGCCCGTATGTGTGAAAGGTAACCAGACCAGAATGGGTAAGGGTAAGGGTGCCTTTGACCACTGGGCCTGCAGAGTGCCTACTGGAAAGGTGTTGTTCGAAATCAGAGGTAACATCCACGACAAAGTGGCCAGAGAAGCTTTGAGAAAGGCTGCCGACAAATTGCCCGGACTTTTTGAGATCATTACACCCGAATCCAAAATTAGAGTTTCATTGACTGACTTTGTCGAAAAGCCCCCAAAAGTCGACTACGCCGCCAAGTTGAATGCCAACCCTACCTCCAAGTGGGCCAACATTCAAGCATCCAAGGAACCAGAATACAAGTTGTTCAGGGGCCGCTAATGTAAATAGATAGCTAGATTAATCTACCGAAATACTTTGTACAAACACGTAATTATGTATCAACGGGTGATTCCAGGTGGTGAACGTATTTGTAGGTTTGAACTTCTCTTGTCTAGAATATCTCGTTTTAGTGGTGCTCGCTATTTTCTGGCGAGACTGGATAGTTTAGTGAGCCACGGTTTAAAACTGTGCCGAGTGACCAAGAATCATATCGCTTCATGTCTAGCAACACACCTGAGTATATCAACAATGCGTTGAATGCTTTATCCAAAGTAGTGGAGTCAGATACAGAGGTGGCTACCATTGATTTGAGCTTGCTCGAAAACCTCAATACCAACCAGTCGCTCAACTACATCAAGCTCGAGCAGAAATTAAACGTGCTCGAGAAGAGTTCTGGCGACATTAAAAGGTTAGATGAGGAGTATAAGGAATATACATCCATTCTTGACTCGATAGAACACAAGATCGCGACTTTGGAACAACTTGCTGGCGAGTTGGACTCTTGGTCCAAAGAATTGAAACAAGCTGCATCCAAGTGAGAGAGTCCTGGCACTCGTAATGATACATCCCACCTCGAACTTCCTACAGTCATATATTCCTTGTTATTCTATTACTTTTGCTATAATTACTTCCCAATGCATTTTCTATTCCTCGTCATCTGCTTCGTAGTACTTGACTTTGATCCAGAGACTGCAGCTTGTACACTGCACTATAATATCGTACCCACCATGACCATCATTAGTTCCGTTTTCCTCGAGTTCTTGCTCAGTTAAACAGATACTTCCAGGGCTCGTGCATCTGGGGCATTGCCTAGACCACCCGTCTTCCTCTTCCTCAAACTCCTCTAACCCATAGGTATCTAGCCCATCACCACTTATATTGAAACCTTGTCGTTTTACGCTCTGATTATACGACTCATCGTACTTCTTTCTTAACTCGGGACTCACCAATGTCAGGTATGCTTCTTTGATCTGGCTGATCTTATTACCCGATACAATCCCGCCAACTTTGTCTGGATGGGTACTGAGGAGCCTGGCTCGGTATGCAGCTTTGATCTCGTTTTCCTCGGCGGTGGCCTCTATCCCTAGTATCTCATAGTAGCTTTTTTGAATCAGCGCATTGTCTAGATAGTTCATGGCTAGTCCAGGATAATACACTAAAGTGGGTATACCTGGACTAGTTCCGGTCTGGCGGGCTGTATCTAGAGCTGCGCGCACGTGAACCACTATTTCCGACCACATCCTCTGCTCCATATGAATGCTAGGATATATCACAACTCAAGCGTTCACACTCTCCACATCACTGGGAATGAAAACACTAGCTTAACAAAACATCACCTCAGCAGCTATCCCGTTCTTTCTTCATTCCAGGCCAGCAGTATCTCCTACCGGTTGTCGGATCACGTGAACTCAAAGCTTAAATTTGCACGTGATCTCATCGCTGAAATAAATATTTCAGTTCATCGATTTAACTACCTCAACTCACCAGAGCCAACATGTCCGGCACAAAGAGAAAGAGAGACGCTAAAACGACCGAGATCCAGATTACCTCGGTCTCCAATGACGCCACTCCCATTATTGGGTCATTTTTCAACGGGTTTTCTGTACCTTCGTCCACTGAGTTCGACGTCTACAAGCATAAAAAATCCGACAGATATGTAGTTCACGGGGAAAATGATACTTTGGACTACAACGGAGAAACCAGAGACGATGAACAGGAAAACGACTATATCGTTGGATTATACAATCCAAAAAGCAAATCTATTGATCTTTATAAAGCTCCATTTATACCAACTAGAATCACATCCAAGTCCAAGAGAACCTATAATGGCCCAGCCGTCAAACAACTTGGTGTTCGTAACATGGATCAAAGAAACGCATTGGGTGAAGCTTTCGGTACCAAGAAAGCCAAGGCCTCCATCACCAATTTGGAAAGAAACAGAATCAATTCCGAGAAGTTACAAGATAATGAAATCGATATCATTGATACTATACAAGAATCCACCAAAGAACTTCCAACTAGAGAAAAAATGGAACAAAGTGTTCAAAATGATAGACCAACGCCAGTTGCTAATGTCGATGCCACCAGTGTTGAAGATATCTATCCAATTTTCAACATAATACCAAAGAAGGAATGGTCATTAATAAGAATCGAATCGATTTTGAATGAGTCCAACGACAAGGCAAGATTGGAATTGTTCCCATATTCCAAATCACTTTATGTTAGCAAGAACTTGCCAATTCTAGCTGGCCAGAAGAACCACGAGAAACTCAAGCTTTTGTACTATGCCTCGTTATTGTTCGGAGTTTATGTAAACAGAAGATCAAGAGACAAAAACACTTTAATAGAGAGACTTGGTAACTCCGTTGGAGAACCTTTGGTTGATGGTATTTTAGAGAGATTCACAATTGCAAAAGCTTCCCAATTTGGTAAATCAAAGGACAGATCTTTCACCATCGATCCTCATAGTGAAGATAAGTTATTATGTTTCTTGATTGCCATAATTTTCCACATCAACGATTTCCTGATTGAAATACAACCTTTGGCTAACGAGCTCAACATGAAACCTACCAGACTTATTGGATTAATCAAGGCCTTGGGAGGTTTTGTTAAGCCAATCACCGTGGGACAAGCGGAAGGTTTAGGAATTTCAAAGAATTTGGTAGGAAGCTACAAGATGGGTACTTTGAAGGTTCCATTTAAATTACCAGAGATGAGTAAGAGAGGAATGAGAAGGTAAGATCATATAAATAACTGAAAATAAACAGCATATTGTACCAAGTGTAGAGCATGATCAGAATTATTGTTTTTAGTGAACTAGCGAAGCTCACTTACTTTGACAAGATAATACAAGATTGTGAATAAGCTAATTTATTGTGATTTATAAAATTAATGGGCACAATTTTAGCACTCTATAACACTCTAATAACGAACGGCTCTTTTGGTGGCAAGCCAATTGAAGGCTAGCAAAAGGAGGATACCGACTATGGCTTCCATGAGATATACCATAAATGCATAGTACTTCCAGTCTCCAAATATTATAAAATATTTCGAAGGGGCGCCGAAATTTATTCCCTTGAATGAAGAAAGAATTGTAAAGATACATCTGATGATCAAGAAGACTTCTGAAACCAACAAAATAACAGCCATTGTTCTGTATTCCGGATACTGAACGTAAACACGAACCTCCAAGACTCCGACAAGTATCAGGGTAACCAAGAAAAGGACCGAGCCGGCTTTGGCAATAGCTGAACCTTCAGATTCATTACTCCCTGAACTGACCAATGAAACACCAGTAGAAGTTAAAACAATCGAGACTAGTAACAAAATAGTAACAAATGAAAATAAATGGGATTTGGTCTTTGCTGGAGGAGCTTCGTCACTGAATTCTTCAAGTTTGGTGGTTGCAACTTCTTTGAGAAACAATGGCTTAAGTAACTGACTGATTGCTCTGATCAACAAACCAACGGAAATAGAGTTGAAAATGTAAGCAACAGTGAAGACTGCTACTGGAAAGTTATCGTTATCGCTATACAACGTCACAAGGGAAAGGATTCCACCAACGATTTTTAAAGCAGCAAAGATACCGAAAAAGATCCCAAACATAATCAATGGCCTTTTCTTATCAGCATACCTGAGTCTATACAATAGCAACCCAACGAAGGCTGCGAAGACAAAGCTAAACCAGATGGTTTGAACGTAGAAGACTGCTTTCCAGTCGGTGGTATATTTCACTTGCATATGTGGATAATTAATAGATGATGTCAAGAAAGACAGGACCCTACGGACTTGGACTTGTTTTTATATGCATCGCGGTCTGGCGATCCAATTACGCCTGGGTCATCTCGTTTGCAACGTCCAAACGGCTCATTGATGCATCAAGGGCGGTGTTTTTGCAACTAGCGCTTACTTAATCGGGTCGATTTACGAGCGGCATGCAAGACCCATTAGCGCTTATGTAAGCGCGCTTCTGAACAATGCTGGCTGGGTTGCGTCACACGGCTGGAGTCAGCACAGCCAGAAAAAAGGCTCTAGGCATCGCCTTGTCACGCTAGGTAAAAATCGGACCGGGTGCACGGGTTACGTATACTTGACGGATGGACAAGGGCGATTGTCTTTAGACCAGGCACAAGTTTCCATTTTCTCTTTTCGTCACGGAAATTTACCACTGTCTCCGCATCAAAAATTATTATCTAATTGACGTGTAGTTTTTGAGAACCCTCTTAGTTTTCGTATATCTCCCAAACTGTTTTTGGATGATTCTATTTGTTATGAGCACTACGCAGGGACAATTTGCAGTTGATTGACATTCAGCCTAACTTACGAAATTTAAACCTAATTATAAATATTGAAAAATTCGGAGATGGAACTTTTATATTTGGCACTAGCTGTAGACTATTTTGTGGGTGTAGTCAGTAACTGTTTAAATCAATAAACTGATACCAGCAGCGAAGGCACCAACGATTACACCGCTGACTCCATAAGAGGCTGCAGCGTTTATACTAGATGATGAAGGCTTGGAACTGTTTTCGGATCCATTGGACGAAGACTTGGATTCTAAAGTAATGTTCGCACAGGCAACTCTAGAGTTGTTCAAAAAATGAACAACAACAGACAATCCACCAGGGAATGCCTTGTCGTCTGGGTTCAAGGAAACATATGGGTCAATGTAAGAGGTATCGATAGAGTTTCCTTGGATGTTGCCATGTTTTCCAGCCAAATCACCCACTTCTTTCTGGTCTGCAGCAGTAGCAGTCGCACTACCGTTGTACGGGTTTAAGTGGAGAAGGGTTCCGTAACAGTCACCATTGGCTGGGACTGGCCTTTGGTGAATATGGTAGGGGAATGGACCACCGCTTTCGGGTAAACCCTTCAAGTTTACGTTTATAAGAGTGGAACCGTTGGAACTACCCACAAACTCGACTGATCCGCTGACATCGTTGGTACTGTTGGGTTTGAAGTTGGCAACGTACTTGACCCCTTCTGGGGAATCGTGCACAACTGGAGCATCTGATCCAACTGCAGCGAGTGGAAGAACAACTGACACGAGGACTTTTTGTAAGGACACCATTTTATCAAGCTGATTGAATTGATAAATCTTACTACACTACAAGTAAATGTGGTCCTTTATATACAGAGAATCCATTTCTCCTATTGTCCAGAACAAATTGAGCCAATCCCCAAACTTTGTCCTATTACTCTTTTCGGCTATTGCAGACGAACACGTACCTGGATTGTCGAGCTAGACTTTTAAGAACAATGTGGAACAGAATGATTTGAGGTTCGGAAATGGGTCCCTCGTTGTGAGCTCGTTCTAGATGTTTAAGATAAAACAATCCCCGTATACCAAGGCGAAAAATAAACGGTTTTGTGTGATGCCCAGACCCTAAACTCAGGCACTATTGGCTAATTTCACAGTCATGGTCCGTATCTCGGTGACAGTCAAAATACATACTCAGTACTAATATCCAATCAAGAAACGTAAACATGTAGAACTAGTAATTGAGTGTAGTTCAGTGAAACCAAGATATCAATTCACTGGCCAACTAGGTGACTTCAATCTAGCATATCAGGACAGTAAAAGATGAGAAACTTATCATCTGATGTCATCACCACACTAGCTCTAGTGAAGGTTTTCGGCGCATTAATCCCTTTTTATATCTTCACTCAAACTTCCTGAGCTATTTTATGACCTCATATGGTAATTCAATTAGCTCAGATCTGATGTTAGGACCCTACATATTGATGGCTACGAGAAACTGTCAAGTCGCTACCTAGATATGTGCCTGGTGACTTGACAACCTATATGTGTAGTTTGCTCCCTTTTTGTTGTGTCATGCGTGCATGAATGCTGGTTTAAATTTTGCATTACTTGCTGCGCTCACACAATAAATAATCATCTTCGCGTGGTAAAACATAGAGATTGATAGCTAGAGATGTACTTGCCACTTTTAGGAAGAGTTGATGTCACAGATTGGCCTGTCATCATAATATCCTTGCTCTTGGCCTGGATAGAGTTCTTCGTCTCCATCATCACCTACCTATTGCCCCAAATTCTTATCGACTTTTGTACGAGAACCATCAGTGTATTTTTTAAGTACTTCAAAACCAACCCCATCCAATATATCAAGAAATCAAATGAGGATCTGTACAGCAAACACGAGGAGATCTCTGGCGAAGACTACAAACGCATGATCAACTTGCTAAATGCAAAGAACGTACAGGAAATGTGTCAATATCATGGCTATGATGTGGAGAACAGAATCGTGAAAACTTCCGATGGCTACCTTTTGACTATCCACAGACTATCAGGCAACCACCCCAGGGCCAGGCATCCCAATGGCAAGGTTGTTTACTTTCATCACGGACTTCTTATGTGCAGTGAGATTTGGGTGACCATGATCGATAAGTATTCCAATTTACCCTATATATTGTACGACTTGGGATACGATGTATGGCTCGGAAACAACCGAGGCAACAAATACAGTCAGAAACATTTGACAAGAAAGCTCCAGTCCGAGCAGTTTTGGGACTTTAGTCTCGACGAGTTTGCGCTTTTCGATATTCCTAGCACCATAGACTACATCCTAAGCGAAACCGGGAATGAGAAACTCACATACATCGGATTCAGTCAAGGAACTGCCCAGGCGTTTGCCAGTCTCTCGGTTAGTCCTCAATTGAACAACAAAATCGAACAGTTCATTGCGATCTCGCCCGCTACAACCCCACATGGATTATACTCCACATTCCTTGATATTCTATTGAAGTCGTCGCCAAGTATCATCTACTTGTTATTTTCAAGAAAAGTACTCTTGCCATCAACGGTTTTCTGGCAGAAAACCATTTATCCTCCTCTTTTCAACGTGGTCATTGATTTGTCCAACTACATGCTCTTCAACTGGAAATCAGCAAACATCTCTGAGCACCAAAAAATCAGCTCGTACGCACATCTTTATTCCACCACCTCTGTCAAGAGTGTGGTCCATTGGTTCCAAGTCATTAGTGCGAAAAACTTTCAAATGTACCACGATACAAACTCTGCTCTTGGACTCAATCCTATAAGTTATCCGCTCAAGAACATTCAGGTTCCCATCCACTTGATCTACGGTACTAGCGATTCCTTGGTCGATATCGATGTCATGAAAAATCAGTTGCCCGATCATACCACCACACAACCGGTAGAGAATCACGAGCATCTTGATAATATCTGGGGAAGAGATGCCTACGACGCGGTTTTCAGGCATGTTTTGGACTATATGGGCGAAGAAAACGTGCACTCCAGATTACTTAAAAACAACCACCAGAAACTAATTGAGGATATAGTGTCAAGAGATGATGATGATGATGATGATATAGATACGTTGACCAGTCAACCGAACTATCTCAAGGTGGCTGGGGCAAAGGAGCTCTTGGTGGGCAAAACGTTCACGCCCGAAATCCAGGCCAAGCCCCATCGAAGTTTGTCTACAGGCCGCTCCATATTTGATTAACCCACTGGTGGGTCCATACCTCTCTCCATACTTCTCGCTAATCTCTTTCGCTAATATATTCTAATACAATACTTTTTCGCTTCGTTCCCAATCCGGTAAGAAGGTCGTGGGATTTGGTTATCGCACCGCACCCAAATGTATTGAGTTGTTGCAGTTGACCTGTTTAAAAATTTCTCCGTGTATCAAGACAAGGCGGCTTGAACGTACCGATAACGGGGTTATAACTACTTGGATTCTACTGGTAGCGATGTACAGAAGCCCGATGAATATACAGAATGTATGTATTACCAAACTAGCGGAGGAAACGGCGGCCCAACTGCACCGGTCACCATTCTGTTTTCCCGTAATTTCACAGTAATTGAATTAGCATCAATCGGGGTGCTGCCGTTTTACACCCAATATTTACAAATATATACTAACTTAAACAGCTTAACAATGAGTTTCTACAAGATGAGGCGTTTCATCCCGAATGTACGTACAAAGTAGATACATTTGCCCTTACCCTTACTAACCACATTAGCCCTAATACGAAGACTTGAAAAAAACATCCCAAGATATTTGCCTTATAGAAGTTACGACACAAATGAGCCACAACCCGATCCTATCATCAAAGACCTTATGAAACTTACTCCTCACAGACCGTTTGTTAAATCGGAAAGGAACCCCGATGAAGAAGACTCCATAAATCTTTACTCTGCAAGATTGCTGGAGCTTTTGTATCTTCTTAATGAGGAGCAAGAGTTGGATGAAAATTCCCGGATATCTATTGAGTCGTCACTCTTCGAAATGACCTCATATATCCCCACACCTCTGGAAATATGGACTTTGCCATACCAACAAGCTTTTGGTAAATCACAGAATAACCAGCGATCCCGCAATTCCTCTACACATTACCAAGATCCCGTATATCCAAACGAATCGTTGTCGAAGATCTTGATAGATAATTATACCAGCCTTCACAAGTTTTCATACACCTACTTCAACCTATCTCTCTCTTCTCATGTCACCAAATACTTGGTAGAGTTGGCATACTCTTTACAATACTGGGAAGTATACCATTTGTTATACATCCTACCCGAATTGGAACACTTTCTTAAACTTATTGATTTTGAAGTTACTCATACACCATTTGGTCCAATGATAAAACCACCGTTGAACTACCTTAATGATGCAATGTTGAGTGGTTTACAATACCCATTTCCATACCCATTCTACAACTATTCGTACCATTCATTTGATCCCAAAACGGATGAGTTAAAGCTCAATAAAATAAAGATACAGTCATATTCAGGTGTCAGTTTGATGCCAGAGTCGTCACAAATTCGCAGAAAACCTCCGAAATCAAAAATCAGCAAAACATATTCAATAACTAAGAAAGAAGCCAAAAGACCAGAGAGGAGTAGAACAAACTCTTTGAAATCTGTAAAGACCTTAAGCAATGCAAAGTCGACTACTTTCGAAGAAAGAAGATCGAATGCAGAGGGTAATGAAGACGACGAAGAAGATGAAAACACCAGTGAGCAATATAATGAACGAAACAAAGTCGGTGAAAGTTCAGTACCTTCACTGTTAAATTTTGCATCTAGCCAAAATGAGGGTAGCTCGGGCATTCAAATAGGCTCTCTAGCTCGTGAATCGTCAGTCCAAAATGATAAGCCATCTGACGTTAGCAGCAGTGAGGATGAAGGGGAGATCAATGGGAGACCGGGCGAAGGGAAGTCATATCAAGAGTATGGTGATGTCAATTCAGAGTTAGCAGAAAATGACTTGTCCAACAACATGCATCAGTATCAGAACCAGCTCAAGTTTTTCCAAAGTTCTCCAGGCAAAATGAAATCCTCTGATTCTCAAGGTCTTCTTTTCGAGGATGGTGATGATAAAAGTAAAAAAAACAAATCTGGAGTCATACATCAGTGTCATCTCACCGACCCCAATACGTTCAGGAGGTGTCTTAAAATCTTCTACGGCAAAAACGAGCTTTTGAGGCACCAAGAATTCGTTCATGCGACTAAAAAGAAAATCTACAAGTGTATATACTGTTCGAGAAACGGAGCGAAAGTCCAAAGCTATCCTCGTCACGACTCTCTTGCTAGACATATCAGAAGAAAACATGGTGTAACTGGTAAGGAAAACAAAATGGCCGTCAACTATGCAAAGGAAAATGTTGAGGTCATTGACGATCCTAACGCTTTGGTAACTAAACAACATCATTTCGGCAAACCTTTACCTCATCCTCAATACTTGAATCTGGACTTCACAATCAAGCCGGGCTATGCTGGCTTTCTCCTGTTCAGTTCCAAAGATAACAAGCCAACCTCTCCTACAAGTAGGCATCAAGTTATGGAAGGTGCCGAGTTTTCGGGCGTAAACCACGAAGAAAACACACCAAATACCGAGACCCCAAAAAGCTCTCCAGAAAAGAATACCAGCTTCCAAACTTTCAGGGTAGCATCCAGTCAATCTAACACCGGCACTGAAAAGACCGAAAACCATAGTTATGCAAATCATACTCAAGGTGTAGATTCACCCGCATACAAATCAGAAACACCATTACCGTCAAGTGCCGATCATGCTACAGAGCACAATCCTACATCCACAATTCCATCGGCTCAGATTTTGCAGCCAATGGATGAATCCCAGTTTTCGTCTCCAAATCAGTCAAGTTCTGTTCAATTCTCAAATTTCAATACATCACAGGTGCCACAATCTGATATTGACCACTCTAGTGCTCCTACATCCGTACCAGGTTCGATGCAGTCACCAGATGGCTTGCCACAGTTCCATGAACCAAACAATCATCCTCCCCAAAAAAAATTCCCCTCTCAAGATTAACAAGGACATATATTGAAATATATAGACTCTGAAAGTTACATAGCCATATATATGTTGGAATAAACTTCTAAGTGCCCAACTTCGTGTAATGAGAAAACTGAGTTTTATTAATACTTCATGTCAAAAATACAATCCTCGCCTAATTTGGTTGCAACTTCGGTTTTGTGTCATCCCTCAAAATTTTCGTAAAATGTAATAGTCGCAACGCCAAGCCATGTCAGGCACTAGCAATAATTTATCTAGATAATGCCACATGATACTGAGGGTAGAATATACGTTGATATAAGCTTTCAGAAATAAAGTATTATCGGGAACACTTATGGCAGGTGACCGATCGCATATGCTGATCTTTTTACGCCTGAAGTCTTCGTAATGCTCCATGTCCCATTTTTTCCGGCAATTTTGGTTGCAAAATTCCGACACTAAATGTCGCGTGTGTCCGGGTAATACTTCCCAATCAGGTCAGTCGTGCATGAAGTCGTGTGGTGTCACCGCCACAAAATTTTATTGCAGTCACCAACGGCCAGATGGGAATTTTACAGCTTTTGAAGACGGCAACTATCGAGGCTAATCCCAAAACTCATAAGGTTATAGTTATCCTGACGTCACCCGAGGGTTTAAATATTGGTCCATCAACTCATTGGTGCCAAAAACTTATAAATATTCCAATCCATCCACTATTTATTGCTAAGTAACGCTTTCAAAACAATCTATTGGTTCCAAAAAGATAAGACACCATACAGAGAATATTAGAAAATTCATATATGTGTTGAAAAAAATCATCATATATAAACTTACTATATAAAGAGTAACAGTCAGATCCTTTGATACTGTTCAGCATTAATCTTTGTCAATTATAAGCTAACTTTATTTTGCAAACCCCTTTACTTTTTTTTTGCCGCTAATATGAACGGTGCACCAATACCTTCAGTGTATCTGTTCAGTAATCACACTCACACTGGTCAACGACCAGATGTGGTAGGATCGATACGATCGGCACAACCAGGGCAGGTCCTTATGCATGGTTTAGGTGTTCATCCTACGCTCCATGTTCCATCGATACTGCAACTGCCTCTACAAGCGGTTGCACAGCATTCACACGCCAAACTTCAACTACCGCAATTCCATCAACTTCCGCATCTCCCACATCAAACTCCATTACAATTTCATCAAGCTCTTCCACCATCTGTACAACCTCCTCAATCTCAGTCCCCTCAACAGCCTCAACTACAATTTCAACACCCAACGCAACCTCCGCAACCTCAATCTCATTTACATGCACCCAGTCATTCAGTTTATCAATCACCTTCCCCCTATTATATACCCACCTACCCATCCAGTATTCCTAGCATAGCTCCAGTCAGGAAGGTCCCTGAGAATGTAGAAATGGCACCCGAACCCCCAGCTAAAGAAGTTGATCCATTCACCATTGAGGAGACCATCTCACTACTTACAAAGATTGAACCCACCGACATAAATGAGTACACTGAGCACGTATTCAAGATTGTGACAATATTGCATGATGATTTGACCAAAGATGCTGAACAAATCAAAAGTCTACGTCAAACTTATTTCAAATTGATCGATAAGTTTGACACTTACATCAATTATGACGAACCTATAAATTCGAAATTACACCTATTGATTGAAAGAAATTTTGATCTCTTTATTCGGATCTCCACCAACCACAATGACGTTGAAATTTCTACCAAGACAATACGATTTCTCACAAACATTATAATGAATCTCAATTACTGGGAGTTGTACAATTTGCTTACATGGAAACCAGCAATATATCATTTTTTGACGGTGATTCATTTCGACTTGAATGAATGCTATCATAAATTCATTGAAGATTATACCCAGTTCAATTACAAAAAGTTCAATCAGCTTGAAAAATCACAAGCTGCCAGAGATGCCAAAAAGGCCAAACGTGCAGCAGCTGTGTCAAGACGCTCACGTAATCAATCGCCAGGTTCCGATGATTCTTCCGTGACCAATGATGACGAATCAGGATCCCAGACTCCTTCCGGTTTCTTCTCGCTGAATCCAGAATACAGTGAAAATAAATTGAGTAATGAGGGAATGAGTGCAAGAGAAAAGAAAAGACTTCGGGCAGAAGCCAAATTGGCCGCCCATAGAGTTATCAAGAAAACCGCTGTCAGTAAAGCAACAGCAAAATCATCTAATTATGATCCAGATGTCGTCCATGAATGTCAACTTCCTTCACCGGATGAGCCTCATAAAGTGTGTATGCGTCGTTTCTCCAGAAAATACGAATTGATAAGACATCAAGAGACAGTTCACTCCAAGAAGAAGAAATTGTTCAAATGTTTTGTATGTGTCAAACAAAACCCCGGTATCGGTCCTAGGATATTCACAAGACATGACACACTAGCAAAACATATAAGGGTCAATCACAAAATTTCTGGCAAGGAAGCTAAGGCGGAAGTGGCATATTCGAAGAAGAACGCCGAGGTGGTAGAGGAAGGCGATATTACGGTTCATGTTGGTCGCAGGAAAACAAAAGTTGATTTCGAATTAAGAGCCCATATGGAAAAGAAAAGATTGGCCAAAGATCCCAACGACATGGACGATTCCGGATTCTTAGATACCAACAGTGAGCTAGACTCAGGTGACGAAGAAGTGGTATTCAACAATTGAGTACTCTCATATATTCATTTCACGAGAAACATTTAAAAGTAATTAGTTTCGTACAATTATTACAAAAGATTTTGATTTATTTAATTTGAATAGTATTAATACATGTAAGAACGAAATATTCTGTTTATATAACCTAGAGAGTTCTTTCAAACTCTTGTTGTTCCAAAATGGCCCTTCTGGTCTCTTCATCGACTCCTTCAAAAATTTCTTTAGGAACGTCCTTCAAACCAGTGACTTTTCTTCTGATGTCAGGGTTACTGAATTGTATTTCTTGGACAATATCGTCGCCGGATTTGGATATCACTCTTCTCTTGGTCCGCGATGGTTGAGTATGTGCTGGGAAAAAGGTGAAGTTGGTGTAAAGATCTTTGATACCTCTATTGGTTATGGCTTCTCTGTTTTCCAATAACTTTCTATTGTAGTCTTTGACTTGAAGCGCCACTTTGTAAAGCCATGTTGGATCAGTTTGGTAGCTAATTAACGGAGCTGAGGTCACTGGGGTAGTCACACCGCCAGTACCACTATCACCAGCCAAAGCCGAGCGGTTTGGATTTTTGATTGACTCGAGGGGATCGGCATAAGCTCCTGGAATATCTCCGTTTTCAATAGCCCTGTCTTCCCAAAAATCATCTATGACTTTTCTACCGTTTATAAGCACTTTGGCCCCGAACTCTCTGAAAATGGACCTTGCGGCAACCAAATTCACTGATCTACCCTTGTAAGAATTTGGAATGAGTCCACGTTCTATCAAGTCAGTCTTTTCTTCTTCGTTACAAATCCTTTTGAATAAAGTTCTGTGAGTTTTGAATAATAAATATGAATCTCTGAAACCTACCAATCTGGCTGGGTCGGTGGAGATCATATACAATCTCTTTCCGGAATTAAGAACAGTGAATGTTTTGTTACGATATTCTCTTCCTCCGAGTAAATAGCCATCGTCGTCGACTTTGGCTTTACCTTTTGGATCTTCATTTTCTATGACCACTTCATCTCCTGCAACGTCAATGGGGTTTCCGTCTTCATCAAAGACTCCATCTTCCAAAAATACCACTTCGAGCTTTTTTCTACCTCTTTTCTTGAGTCCTGGTTTCCTAATTATTTTCTTTGCAGGCGTGGAGTTTTCTTTTTCGGTGTTCTCAACCTCAACTTCTTCCTCCGCTTCCTCTTCTTCTTCTTCTTCAAAATCATCTTCTGGTTCGGCAACTTCTGGTTCGGCACCAGCTTCAGGATCATCATCATCCACTATTTTTCTTTTCGTTCCACGTCTTTCTCTGGGTTTCTGTTCAAAGTCAGCCTCTTCATCTATGTTGTCTTTGCTTCTTTCGGCCTCACTATACTCTACGTCGTCGCCATCAGAACCCACATCCAATCCGGAAAAGTCGGCCCGATTTCTACGTGTGGCTCTGGGCGACCTCGAGTGCTCGGCAGCTTCGTGTCTAGAACTTGATCTTGTCATAATTGACGATTACAGTATGCTGAGGGTATTCAAACTTTCTCAGCTTTCGAACTTTAAGTTTGTTGATGAAAAATGCGCGTCGTGCGCTTTTCAAGTTTACAAAGTGCCTACACCTAGAAATAGTGCTACAATTATTATTCATTTATATAATATTGGGAATATTTACAAGGTATAATTGGGAGAGTCGACGTCTATTTCTCGTCGTCCTTCTTCTCCTCGGCGGGCTTTTCATTTTTGAATGCAGCTTTTCCATCAAGATACTTATCGAACGCATCGTTGGTCTCTTTGAATGGTCTTGGGCCCAACAATCTAATCATATCTTCTCTGGTAATGAACTCTTTCTTCAACAACTCTTGTGCAACCAATTCGACTTCTTTGTTTTTTTCTCCCAAAAGCTGGGTACATTTTTGGTGACACTCTTTAACGATTCTCATGATTTCTTGGTCAATAATGTCATTAGTCTCATCACTAAAAGGTTTGGTCAAGTTATCGGAAGATTGGGTGTCGGCATAGTTGACCATACCGACTTTTTTGGACATACCGAATCTTAAAACCATCGATTGGGCAATATTGGTGACTTTCTTGAAATCGTCGTGAGCTCCACTGGTGACAGTGGGGAAATGGAGCTCTTCACTGACTCTTCCACCCAAAGTCATAATCATTCTATCGGTTAATTGAAGTTCGGACATCAAGTACTGGTCAGGTGGCAAGTATTGGGCATAACCCAATGCACCTTGACCCCTTGGAATGATCGATACCTTCAATAATGGGTGGGCGTATTTCAAGTACCACCCACAAACAGCATGGCCTGCCTCGTGGTAGGCAACAATTCTTTGCTCCTCAGGATTCAATATCTTCGATTTCTTTTCAACACCACCAATGACTCTTTCGATAGCCAACTCGAAGTGTCTCAAAGTCACGGCCTCAGCATTGAATCTGGCACCAATCAAGGCGGCTTCGTTACACACGTTGGCGATATCGGCACCTGAGAATCCTGGTGTCAACGCAGCCAATCTACCAGGAAGATCCTCGTCGATTTTATCAGCCAAAGTGATCTTTTTCAAGTGAACTTGGAAAATTTCCTTACGGCCTTCCAACTCAGGATTGTCAATGGCAATATGTCTATCGAATCTACCTGGTCTCATAAGGGCTTTATCGAGAATATCGGCTCTGTTGGTACCTGCTAAAACAACCACATGATCTGAACTTTCAAAACCGTCCATTTCCACCAATAACTGGTTCAATGTAGTCTCTCTTTCATCATTGGCACCACTGGCGTTTCCCTTGGATCTTTGCTTACCAATGGCATCGATTTCATCCACGAAAACAATTGAGGGTGCATTTTCTCTAGCAGTCTTGAACAAATCACGGACTCTGGAGGCACCAACACCGACAAACATCTCTACAAACTCAGAACCAGATACAGAATAGAATGGCACACCGGCTTCACCGGCTGTAGCTTTGGCAATAAGGGTTTTACCAGTACCTGGAGGACCCGATAAAATGGCCCCCCTTGGGATTTTGGCACCCAATTTCTCGTATTTCTCTGGGTTTTGCAAGAACTTGACAAATTCCATTACCTCCATTTTAGCTTCGGACATACCAGCTACATCCTTGAATCTAATCTTGACATCAGTTTCTTGGTTAAACTTCTTGGCGGTGGACTTGCCAAATCCAAGTGGTCCACCCATTCCTCCCATGCTTCCAGCCTTCTTGGTCATGTAATAAATAGCTCCCAAGAACAAAACTGTGGGCAAGAAGTTGACCAACATTTTTCCGGTACTTCCTTCAGAAGTGTAGATAACAGGGATTCTGAGTTGATCGCTTATATTGAAATTGTCTTGAGCTTCAGCAAGACTTCTCTCAAAAGTTTCAACAGATCCAATGGAGAAGTAAAAGTGTCCTGGACCAACCGCTGCACCATTAGCGGCCGCCTGTCCGAATTGATGTTTGCCGTTTTCATTGAGTTCGATGATAGCAGTGCGGTTGTTTACCACAATAATCTTGGAGACAAGGTTCTTGTTCAAGAATTTGGAAGTAAACTCTTGGAAGGTGATCTCCTTATTTCTATCAGAAGACATATTATACATAATGTATACTAGTAAACCAATCAAAGTACCCACTTGAAAGTATCTAAATGGCGAGCCGTTGAGATTTAATTCAAACTCCACGGTTTTAGGTTTATCTGACTTGTCTTTACTAGAATTTTCTGATCTATTATTTTCAGTTTTTGGTTTGTGACCGGAGGGTCTCTGAGAAGGATTGCCGAAGTTGAATGACTTGAAGGCATCGTCGTAGTTGAATTTCTTCTTCAAGTTGTCGAACTCGCTATTCAAAGTTTGGTACTGTGCGTATTCGTATGGGCATAATGGACAGGTCATCCTTTCACTTCCTTCCTTGAATGGAGTGGAAGATAAAGTGTCAAATATATCGAACCAACCTTCAACTACCTCAGGGTTGGAAACACCATGACTCTTGGAGATCTTTTCCAATACAGTACTCCTTTCATCTGTTGGAGTCATATTGGCATAGCTATTCAAAAACTCCTGCACGGTTTCGTCTTCGAACTTCAATTCATCCAAAAATACGAGATTATTTGATAATGCATAGTAAATATGGAAGTAAAACAACACTTCTTGTTTGGTGATTGGTTTCACATCTTTGTGAACTTTTTTGAACAACTCTGTGATCTCTTCTATCAAGACATCTGGGCTGACATTGGTCACAGCTTTTGGATTGGATGCAAATATCTTACACTGGTCCAAAAATGAGTTAAGCATATACTTATATACAACTTTGTACCTCTCGATACTTGCAATATCCAAAGGATGTTCTGGGTCTATGGATGGAGTTTGTATGGACTCATCAATTAGTTTATTGGATTGAGCCTCGGTGATTTTGAGTTCTTGTTCGAATAAGCCTGCTCTCAATTTAAATTTCTCAAAAAGCCCAGCTTTGTTGTAGTTTTCTTTTAACTCCTTGAGTTTTTTGATTTCTTTATTCAACTTATCATCTAGGTCGTCATTATTCTTTTGGCTCAAGAAATTCGATTTATGAAAACTTCTCTTTACGAGATTCGCAGAACGAACCCTTCCAGCAGACTGTATCACAGATCTGACAGACCGTTTACTAATCCCAATAGACATGTCTGGTTCTAACGGTCAGTTGTCAGTTAAATTTTGGCTGACTTTTGGTTTGCCTTCAGGTGAAAATTCGAGAGTCGCGGCAGACTTCCTAATTGGGAAGTGTGTGGGAATGTTAACGTACATTACAAAAGGAGAGGACTATAGACTAACCTTGAAACACCTCGTCATCACGAGGAATTCTATGGTTGGTGGCAAAAAAGCTGCAAACTGCAGCAAAACATGCGCAGCCAAGTCCAAATATAAAAGATCGATGAATTGAAGTCATTAATGCGTCGTAAATTTTCTCGCGGATGGACTCAGGCAATTGATTGATTAGATCGGGTGAGCTAAGTAGTTGTCTGGGATCCATATCAGCGAATTGCGATTTCTCACTGTTGGGCAAATGCATCACGATATTGGTAATTAGGTTTTTTCCTGATGTCTGGAATATAATTGTAGCCAAGGTAACCCCAATAACTCCTCCAAGAAATCGTGAAAATGTAGCCCACGTAGTAACTGCGATGAGAGATCCTTCTCTTTTAGGAGCTTTTAATTGGCATGATAGGATGGTGCTTTGGATTTGGAAACCTACTGATACACCAACTACTATCTGGTATCCTATTCGCTGGGCAAGGCTCGTTTGACGATCTATGAGTAGAAATAGGCCACATCCAACAGCACCCATTACGCCTGAAAATATGTAGTATGGTTTGACCATTCTGGTGACTTTGATCAAAATACCATTCCCCACTGCAGATAATGCTGCGGTTATAATTAGTGGTAGCAAATCAATACCTGACTGGAATGATGTATGGTTGAGTATGACCTGAAAATAGGCGGTGAGATATGTGATGTTTCCGATGAAAAAACAATAGTTGAATAGTCCTGATAATGAAGCGAATAGAATTTGTGGAGTGGTAAAGAAAAACGCCTGTATAATTGGGTTTTTCAGGGCAATAAAGTTGTATAAGGCGAAAGTAGCTATAAAGAACACCCCAAAAAAAATGCAGAGTATCACTGCAGACGATGCCCAAGGATATTGGTTTCCGCCCAATGAAAGTCCAACTAGAAATAGCACGAGTCCTAGAATTAAGAAACCAGTCCCTAGATAATCAATTTTCCTGATATCTGCTTTAAATGAACGGTTTCCTTTAGGGGGATGAAAACTTAGGGCTAGTATTCCCAACGCTAACCCTCCTATGGGCAAATTAATGTAGAAACACCACCTCCATGACACATGCGTGGTGAAGGCGCCCCCAATAAAAGGCCCAAGTACACTTGCAATCGAATATGAAATTGCCATCAAACTCAACGAATAGCTTCGCATATGTATTGGCACCGATTCAGTGATAATTATACTTGTGACCGATTGAACACAGCCCGCGCCCAACCCCTGGACTACTCTTCCCCCAATAAGCATGTCCATGCTATTCGAAAGGCCCGCAATTAGAGACCCTATCTCAAAAATGACTATGCCGCAAATCAAGGTCTGTTTTCTTCCGAATACAATTGACACCTTTCCATACGTGGGACATAAAATGCACATTGGTAGAAGAAACGCAGAGGTGAGCCAGTCGATCTTATCAAACCCATCGAATTTGTTGCCCACTGTGGTATAGATTGTGACTACAATTGTCATGTCCAACGCTGAGAGAAACAAATTCAATAGGCATGATACTAGTGTAAACCACAACAGGTAACCTGTTAGATAATGATCGGTTGCTTTTGTGCCATCGCCAGCATTACTTTCATAATACTTGTCGCCATAAACTTCTGATTCCTCTTTGGCTGCTATATCATCTCCACTCAGTGAGCCCTCACGTTCAATGGGTGTACGTGCTGGGTTCGGTTCTTTTTGGTTCGGCGTTTGGAAGAAAAACTCGGAGCCGTTGTAGAAATCATTGTTCATAATGAGAACAACAAATTATACAGGGTCTTCATCAACGCTACTCAGGACATATTATTTATATATTTCAATCGTATCTCCGTGGTTGCATATGACATCGTACATATGCAGTCCCCGCTACAACCAATGTGCTGAAATGGGAAATTTTTCTACTCCACTACCTTAATAAGATGGGGAAGCGGTTGGGTATTCAATGAGTCACGTGAGCGCGATTGTCTATGTTGTGATTTTAAGTAAACGTTTATCAAAATGTAAATACTGTATTGGAGAGCAAATAAGGGAGAACGTAACGTAAAATGGATAACGAACAAAACGAAGAAGTATTGAAGAAGTATGAATATCAAGTGAAGCATCTAGCCCCAAATAATGTCATCAGCTGAGCTTAGTTCCACAACTTGAAGTGAGCAGTAATAGGTCTGTGGTCGCTAAAGCGGTAATTGTTGTATAAGTTGTCGAGGACCTCGTGGCTGATAACCCTGGACTTCAGGTTGGCCGTGTTAGAGTTCAAAGGTGCCCAGATAAAATCAATAGTATTTTGGGTGCTATCAGGTGCAAATCCACTGTAGGTGAGTAAGTTATCATTGTAAACGTTATAAGCCACCTTGTCAGTGTCATCCAACTTCTGTTTGATGGTGGTGTAGGAAACGTCGGTGCTTACGGCATTGAAATCTCCAGTCAAGTAGGTGAAGTAGTCATTTGGAATCTCACTGATATATCTCAAGATCTCGTTAGCACTGAACTGTCTTGCATCGGCCGATTTTTGGTCGAAATGAGTATTCAAGTAATTGATTCTCTTTCCACTAGCCTTATTTTCAAAGGTAGTGATGGTCACGATTCTCTTGGTAGCTGCACCTGGGTAAATACTAGGGACATCTGGAGTGCTACTCAACCACTTTGTAGTGGAGTTCAACAAATTCCATTCGTTCTTGTTATAGATAATCGGTGAGTACTCGCCGGCTTCTTTACCATCATCTCTACCGATACCATAATGAATCCAGTCACCATGCCCATCGGTGTTAAGACCTTTGAGAACGTCATCCAACTGGTTGTGCAAACACTCTTGCAAGCCGATCAAAGTAGGGTATTGCGTGTTGCGCGACTTGATAGCATCAATTACACCGTCTCTTCTTTGGGCCCAGGGTCTCTCATCTGGCAATCTGTGCCTGGCACCAGAGTATCTAACATTATTTGAGTATATTTTGAACTCAAAGTCGCCATCAGTGTCACGTTTGACTATATGCTGTTCCTTTATACTTGGTAACGCAAGGTTTGCCTTTGAAAAGTAGACAAACGAAGTCAAACCCAACAAAAGGCAGACTGTGGTGATTATCAGATAAACTTTCTTAGAACCGAATTTTGACATCTTAATATTGCTTGGATCGACGCAGTCAATTAATACAAATCGGTCATGATTACAAGAGAATCTTCTCTGATTTATATATTACAAAACCTAAAATACAAGCCCATGCGATCTGACAGGCGTAACGTAGAGTGCATGAATTTCCTCCCTTTGGGTATCCACGTCGTAGGTACGCCTTAATTTGGCTTTGGATGCGTCCCCCTTCAGGGGACCATGTGGGAAATGATGGCTTAAGTGAACTAAAAATACATATTTAGGTGCGAAACTTTTTGTGGTCCCTGAACAGTGTATTTTAAGAAGTCTACATGGAGCGTACGTGTGGGGTGGTCAGCACTCATCATATTGTTGCGGGAAGATCTAAGTTTCTATGGAAAGCCTAAACTGTATCTCATCATATTTGAATTCTAACTCAATTGATAGATGGCTCTAATAGATTCTCGCGATAATTTAATTTTTCCCATGGTTCCTAACTCAACGCTGTCAATAATATGTATGGGTTCATGATCATCGTCAACTTGAAATCTGACTGAACTACACTAGAGAAACGTGGGCTTTCACCGAGCGCAAACAATAGTATTGCGCTTCATGAGACCAAGGCTACAAAAACCAAAGCTATCAACTCATTGATCTACTCATCAACACGTTTGATGTCTTGATAAAGTGCATCAATATTCTTCGAGGCTAAGGCTTTTTCGATTACTAAAAAATATGAAGAGCTTATACGTTTACGGGCATGTAGATAAAAGGAGGTTCTGCGCCCGCACGCCCGTTAAAAACTGTCGCAGTATATACGAGTGTTAAAAGTTCTCCTGCCTCACGTCATTTAAAACGAGAATACCGTACATAAATTGAGTGCATATTTTACCCACGGGAATAACGTATAAAAATAGAGCACGGGTGTGGCAGTTAGTTTCCCCGCCCCGCCGCTTCAAGATGTCGAGCTTTGGATTGATCTTGGCTCATAAAGCTTGTTACATATGTGGCTACCATTTACTATCAGAAGACGCGACTGGAGGCTCATTTGAAACTTTCATACCCTTCAGCTCTTGTGAGTCTACCGAACCTTTTTTCATTGCGTCAACAGTGAAGACAAAGAGGGTCCAAAAATAGATTGGCTCAGCCATCTAGAGTGGCTGTCAAAGAAAAGGTGATGGGATGCGTTCGGAAATTGCATCTGGAGAGAAAAAGGAATTCCAAGGGTTTAGATTAAAGCCGATGATACATACGCACATACTTCAAATCAGAAATGCCTCAGAGTATCCAAACCAAGCGGCTGTGGTTATACTCGTGATGCGAGCGTGCAACTCCACACGTGCCACTCACGTGTAGTTGAGTCATAGGACTATCTCGACCCAACCACATTTTTTGCGCGCCGGCCGGCGTACCTCAAGACCCGGGGAGATTAGATAAGCTCCTGCGCGTGCCCTGAACCCTCGAAATCGCCTGCCCCATACAGGTCTCGGTGATCTCCGATAACCCACATTCCGTATCATATAATTGAAGTCAAGTCGTCGATTTGCAGGACTTTCTTCTTACCAAAGCAACGAGCGGTAATCAAACCTCTTTAATACACTAAAAAACTCAAAATGGTCCAAACACTCTCAGCAGAAGAATTCCACACTAAGATCGTATGTAACTATACCGATGTAATTGGAGAAAAGCTCGGTGGAAAAGTTTTACTGAAAAGTGACGAATGGTTCGCGGCAGCAGAAAACTTGATCAAGCCAAAAGCTCCTATCAGAGATGCCACCAGATTTGTTCACTCTGGTGCTTGGTACGATGGATGGGAGACCAGGAGACACAACACTGCAGAAGCTGACTGGGTTGTCTTCAAGCTTGGTGTTTCTTCTGCACGTTTGATCGGGTGCGAAGTCGACACTGCTTTCTTCAATGGTAACCATGCCCCACACATCTCGGTTGAAGCCGTAAAGAAAGTCGATTTGGAGGATTCAGCCATTGCCACCATTGACGAGTCGGAATGGGAAACCGTCATTCCAAAGGTCGAGTGCGGCCCTTCGCAAAAGTTCTTCTTTGCTAGAGATGAATTGACAGAAACAAACTACACCCATGCCCGATTAAGAATGTACCCTGATGGAGGAATTGCTCGTTTCAGATTGTACGGATCCGTCATCCCAATCCAACCACAAGTCAAAGATACCGTCTTGGATTTGGCTTCTGTCAACAACGGTGGTGTAGCTATCAAGTACTCTGACCAACACTTCGGTTCAGCCGACAATTTGATTCTTCCAGGAAGAGGACACGACATGTCTGATGGATGGGAGACTGCCAGATCAAGAACTCCGGGACATGTTGACTGGGTTGTCATCAGATTGGGTGCAAAGACAAACGTCAAACAAGTTGTAATTGACACTGCGCACTTCAGAGGTAATTTCCCCCAAAAGATCAACGTGAAGGCGGTGAACGTCGACGACGAATCTAAGATTCCAGCTCACGATGACAAAGCATGGGAGACTTTAGTCGGCGACTCCAAGACTGGTCCTGATAAGGAACACACTTTCGACGTTGAATCGTCCAAGGCTTATTCCCATGTCTTGTTGACCATTATTCCAGATGGAGGTGTTAAGAGAGTAAGAGTTTTAGGAACCATCGCATAAAAAGTATATAGTTCCAATTAGCATGTAATGAGCGAGTTGTCATCCTAGCACTGTAACTCTTTTGTAAAAGGTGTTAATCGCTTGATTTATTTGCAACAGTAGGGCATCTCGAAAATGTACTGTGTGTGCGCACACAAATAATGTGCAGCGACTGGTGATGAGCACAACGCAGCAATGAAAGAAGTTACGTTGGCCAAAATAGTGGCATGGTTGGAACAACGAGTACCAATCAATGAGTTGTGGCCAGTCATAAAATCGGACACTACTCTTGCCACTTACTCGCGGCAAGAAGAACTCCTCAACTATCTAACCAACAGTGAGATTCTTCAACATAACCCGTACTATGTCAAGACCTTTTTCAAAAAGTATATTGATTATATAGAACAGTCAGGTGAGGAAATGGTCGAGCAGTTGTATGAAGTGTACTGTGACGTGTTGTTGCCAGCACAGGAATTGGACGTGTTGAAAAAGGACAAGATAACATACTTCATTGGAGGCTTTGATCAGCTTGATCCACAGTACTCACTTCAAATAAGCGAAACCCCCAAATTGATTTCTGGCATAAACACCACCGGACTTCGTACTTGGGAAGCTGCCATTTACTTGGCCAACTATTTGAATACGAAACGCCCGAACTGGCAAGATCAAACAGTGTTAGAGCTTGGAGGCGGTACTGGTCTTTTAAGTATTGCCCTTAAGGATCAGGACTTGAAACAAATAATCATAACAGATGGCTCGGCGTCACTTATAGACAACTTGTCCGAAACACTACATCTCAACTATAATGCGTCTTCCACGCCCATCAAGTGTCAACAACTTCTATGGGGAACCACTAACCCATCACACAACGACTACATCCAGGAACCGCCTTCAGATGTAGACGTACTTGTGGGGGCAGACATCACATACGATGCTTCTGTTGTGGATAGTTTGTCATCGACCATATCGGACTTCTTTCGTACGGGAACGAAAGTGGCAATTATTGCAGCCACCGTCAGAAATGAGGACACTATAGAAGAATGGGAAAATAGTCTTAGCAACTGGTTCCCTCAAGCATGGAACGTAGTAGATAGATGTCTCGAACCAGAAAACATCGACTCGCTCACCTGGTTTAGACAAAACACCCCTGAAATCAGAGTCTACCAGATAGACAACTTAACTAAGTAGAATAAATGGCTGCAAGGAACTAGTCACGTGACTGCCCGTTTTCGGAATCCCTTTCTGGCTTTAATTTGCCTAAGGGACCGGACGTAGAAAAGGAGCAGCAATGTGTCCCAGAAGATGCGTAGATCTCTATTTGCATACTAACACCACCCAATCCGCTCTCCTCACTGACCCGAGTTTACAGCAAATCTGTAGTGTATTTTTGGCGTGCGCGGACCGGTTCTCGCCAACCAATGAAACTAGACCGTTCAATTCCGACACTGTAAAAAAAGGTGAAGAAAGTATAGACATTCTTTCCATCACGAAGAACATACAAAAATGGCTATTAAATTCCCAACTCCTGTCGCCAAACCTTTGTGGCCATACGCTACTGGTGGTAAGTAGAATTCAAAGACAGAGCTAGAGGAATTTGGACAATTTTGAACCTATCCAATCAATGACTTTCACCATGATCAAGGCTAGAAGGGCATGCAATACAAGCACACAATATATTAAGCACGTAATATGTGAAATGGAATATTGGATGGATAAATACTACTTGAATTGATTGGCTCTACGAAGCACCGAATTGACACTCATTAATTTCACCACCATCGCGATTGCAAAGCCCACAATAAGAAGCCACGAGAACAAATTAATGTGTACAGAGAACTATGAAATATTGATAAGTCTGGGTATACTCACCATTTACGGTGTGACGTATCAATTGTTCAAGAGTAATGTGTCATTTGTCTATCGCATCAATTGTTCACGCCCATTTTCCAAACTAGTCTCCTCAATTCTGTAACGTCACATATACTAACTTTCTAGCTGTCATCACATACTACTTAATCTACAAGGCCTCTGTTGCCTCTCAAAACTCTGATGAGTTCATCAATGACCCAAGACACCCAAGATTTGCTTCCGGTGGTAAGTTCATTGACTTGGAAAAGAGAGATTAAATTACTTTCTAGATGTATAGTTTAAAATAAAATCAACTTTTGAGAACCATGGTAGTTATAAACCAAAGTATGAAATAATTGCTAGAGAATTGACTAATTATTGTGACTGGGGTCTTTACTGCCAATACCTACGTAAGAGATTTGTTTGTGATACCCATTATTCGTGAATTATTTTGAGATTGCAACTAATAAATAGCTAGCAAAGGACCAATTGGAGTTATAAGCAAAGAGTACTTGTAGTGGGGTATCGATGCCTGCATTGGACCCGCGTATATTTTTCGTATACAGTTGTATAGTGTTCTCCACTCGGCTAGACAAACCCCCACTCAACTCTCCCCGCTATCATGGGGGGATGTATCGTATTAACCCGATTTGATTTTCGAGAAAGTACGCGGTAGTATTTCACCGGAGGGTTTGCGCTTTTACCCAACGGACGATTTGCGCCTTTACCCCTCTAGGGCCCTGGGCACACTATCCAGCGGAGAGATTCTATACGCGTTTAGTAGATGAAATTGCACGTTTTGTAGTACTATGAGTCTTTATTTTCTATCGATGGATTTAGTCACCCGTTGTGCATAGATTAGCGGGTCTCTCGGAGTTTTAATTCCTTTCATTGCCGATCGGAAACCTCTAACTCTATGGAAAGTGGCATAATTTGACATCTCGGTCATGCTACATGTATGAGTCACATCAATTGCGATCGGAACCTCTTGTGACGTTAAGCAGATGCACTAAGCTTTCTTATCCAGATCAATAAGCTATGGTGAAATGCGACTCGGATTTCGCGCCACCAGAAACCAGCTGTGAAAAGTTTTCCTTGTAGGGTTTTTTTTTTTTTATTTTCTTTTTTTTTCGCAATTACATGACACCACTTAACATCTGAGGTTGCCAAATTGTTAGACAACGGCCGCAAATAGGGTGCTGGAGCTACGTTCATTGTGTGTATGATGTAAGTATTATTATTCTATATTTATTATTGAAACTACAAACTAAAATGCCTTAACCTCCCGGCAAACCTAATAAACCCGATAAAAACGAATAGTGTGTAGTCACTAAACTCTCCTTCCACACCATCGTGAAACCCAATGAACAAGAAATGAAATGAAGACTTGAAATGCAAATTATATTCTGACAACCGAGGTTTGCCACTTTCTGTAGTTTGACATTATCCATTGGTTATTTATGTTGAAGTCTTCTTCACTATGTTCGCATGGGACGGTGTGGGTTTGCTTGCATATGCAGCATTCGTAAAGAAATGGCTCAAAGTGTTCTTCTTCATCGCGAGCATATACGCTGTTTGATCTGGATACCGAAGGCTCGTATGTGTAGCTTGAATTGGTTCCGTAGCCACCATATGTGTATCCGTAGTCTTCGTATGGTGATCCAGGGCTGGTTGTGGCTCTTAAGTATGGCGATTGTGGAGACGATGGAACATCATCGTTGAACTCGAAGATATCGTCACTGTATTCTACTGACATTGCTGGTATCTGATGTGTTATTAAGATGTTTGACTAAGTTGTTAAACTTGGTAAGATTGATAAGTAAATGATTTTAGAATTTTGTACGGAGAAATTCTCTCTATATATATTTTGCAATGGTGGTTATGTGAGTAATCGCATGAAACTAGACACTGTGGAGACGGTGTGGTTTTTTTTTTTTTTGTTGCACGCGGCTTGGCCCCCGTGTGGCCACAACCACCATAGTAAGTGCGGAGCGGACTCCCACAAAGGCGCAAAAAGTGGTGGTGGTGGTGCTTCTTTTCGTTCTGAGAGTCCCCAACGTGCGAAAAAAAATTTGACAATCGCACGTTTTGGGTACTTGCCCGCCACAAATCTGAGTCATATGATTCAGAAGTGACTAAAAGAGTCATTGCGCGAGTTCTACACACTTCGTCACGTTTTGTTCCAACACTTTCCATGGTGTACCACAGTGTGCTAGGACGTTCTACACACTTTTTCGGGTTCCACATCCACCACACTTTGACAGATGTTGATCCCAATGCCCAATACGGTCCTATTGTGTCAACCCAACCTTCGCCGATATGTCCTTAGTTGACACCAGGCTTCTCTTGATCTATCACAAAATCGCCTTTGTTGATAGTGAGTCACGTTCTCACCTCTAATCGTAAAAAAAATACATCTCAACTGACACGTTGACTCATGTTTAGATAAGTAAGCTGGCTATGATTCACTCGTTTTTCATATTCGATAGGCATTGCTCATGCATCTACAGTAGGGAGTTTACCAACTCCGACGCCACCAACAAAAATAACGATTCCGACACTGCCAAACTTTTGTTTGGCATACTATACTCATTAGGAAACATCTCCAGTAAATTAGCTGACTCGTCGCCATTACGGGATAATGCTGGATCCACGGGGTCAGAAGAAACCACCATTCCAAATCAAACCAATTCACTAAAATCATTCACCTTGGGGACTTTTCGTGCCCATTTCTTGCAATCACTTACTGGTCTCAAATTCGTCCTCGTGAGTGATACCGCAATAGACAATTTACAACCAGTGTTGTGGGAGCTTTACTCCAACTACTACTTACGCAACGTGGTGCACAACACGTTGTCCCCGGTTGAATTCACGTCAGATAACGACGCCTACAACAAAATATCCAACTACACGTTTATTCACCAAACTGATGCATACTTACAGTCCTTGCCATTCTATAGGTAAACTTAATTGTACGATTTAATGATTTATAGATTCCGATGTGTGATTGCGCGCCTGGCAGGGCGCAATGTTGAAACATCCAAACTGCACTACAAAGGCGCGCCGCGGCTGCCATACGCCCAATCGAGAAAAAGATCCAAACTTCGGCGGTCCCCGATGCCCTTCTGATAACACATCCTAACATTATTTCCATATAGGTCTTAGCATCGCAAGATTTGTATCGGGCGATATGAAATTATAGTCCATCTTCTCCTTATTGACAAAACATGTTGGACCCTAGACCGTCTCATTTCAAGGGTGCTGCCCACGAAGTGGCGCTCATACTGATAGTCTGCATGGGCATGTTCTTGTGCCAAGGCGGTATAACCATGTCGCTTAGTACGATGAACGTTGTATTGAAATCATTTGAAGGGAATGCAAGCGACCCTTCCATTCAAGTATGGTTCATGGGCTCTTTTGCTCTTACGGTGGGTACTTTCATTTTGGCGAGTGGGCGTCTTGGTGACTTATTCGGACTTAGGAATATATTTTTAATAGGATGGTTTTGGGTATTCGTATGGAGTTTGATTACAGGATTATCCGTCTACCTGAACTCAGTCATATTTTACATCATATGCCGTGCTTTTCAAGGTATTGGCTTTGCTCTTCTTTTGCCTTGTGGAATGGGTATTCTTGGAAGCATTTACCCCAACGGTGAGCGTAAAAACTTGGCCTTTGGATGTGTGGGTGCAAGTGCGCCCGTCGGTGCTACTGTTGGCGCCATCATGGCGGCCGTCTTGGCTCAATTAGCATGGTGGCCATGGGCATTTTGGATTCTTGCTATCGTCTGTTTTTTTCTTGGAGTTATGCTGATCTACTATGTTCCCCATAATCTCAATGCTCGTAAATATACTTGGCGAGAAGCTTTGGAGCACTTTGATGCTGTGGGCTCTGCTGTTGGTATTGTGGGGTTGGTATTGTTCAATTTCGTCTGGAACCAAGGACCAGTGGTTGGTTGGGATTCACCCTATATCATTGTGCTATTAATCATCTCAGTGTTGTTGATTGTGGCATTTTTTGCTATAGAGAAAAAAGTCAAACATCCTCTTCTTCCTGCCTCGATCTTCAATATCAGAATTGGTTTGGTCTTACTCTGCGTCAGTCTTGGTTGGGGTTCCTTTGGGGTGTGGCAATACTATTATTGGCATATCATCCTCAACTTACGTCACTATACTCCTATTGAGGCCTCAGCTACATATGTTCCGTTGTTGATTTTGGGTATCGTTGCATCCTTTTCGGTTTCCGCCATCATCAGTCGGACAAAACCCTCGTACATCATCTCTTTTTCCATTATGGGATTTTTGTGCGGATGCATTATGTTGTCGGTCATGCCAGTGGATCAGTCGTATTTCCGTATCGCGATGGGCCAAATGTTCCTTCTCTGTTGGGGTATGGACATGAGTTTCCCTGCTGCTGCAATTGTCTTGTCAAATTACTTGCCACACCACCATCAAGGTATGGCTGGTTCCTTGGTATCTACAGTCGTAAACTATTCTGTGTCGATAATCTTGGCTATGGGTGCGACTGTTGAGACTGAAATAGGCAAAAACCTTGATTTGTCAAAGCCAGAGAATGTCTTGTCTAGTTATCGTGCAGCCATATATTTCGGAACTGGTGTGGCAGCGCTTGGAGTGCTTGTTTCATTTGTTTTCATAGCTTTCCAAACAAATGACGGAGCAGGTACATTCGAAGAGGCAGAGGTGACTGAGTCCAAACCCGACTACATAACTAGCCCTGCATCTGACCAATCCTCCTCAAAATCTAACTCCCTATAGATCATATAGATTAATTTATTTATTATCACGTACTGCATAAATCAAGTATTTTCGTTTTGGTGTGTGCACACCTTGCAGCTGTGTTTACAAACTTAAGCTATAGAAGACATTGAAACGTTACTGAAACAACCAACAAAACCATGATAAAAGATGAACACTCTCCTATTAGGAAAAGAGTGCTCTCTGAGATATCTATAAATACCGTACAAAACAAAAATTCAGAGATGATGAAACCTCCCACCACCAAACGTATGAATTTGAGAGAATCAGTGAACAGTAGTAATAGGACAAGGCCCAGCAATATACCCGTGGCTACACCCACCACAGAAGCAAAATCGAAAATACTAGATATAAGTACATGTATGGGCATAAAACAAAAGTTAAAGCAAGCTTATGGCAACACCACCAACATCGAATTTGTTCCACCTGTTTCCAACCAGACAATTCCCACTCCTGATTTACATTCGGTCGAAAACCAAGTTACAACATTATCTCAAAAGATAGAGGACTTGAAAGAAGAGATATACGCTATTACTCGTGAACAACATAAAGTGCATTCTAGAATATCTGATATAAATAATCGATCACTCTGCCAAAACCGAGTACTAGAAAGGGAAATAGAAAAGTCCGCCAAGGACAAAGCCCATATGGAGCAAATGCTTCAGCTACAGATACAAGATCTTGGATTAAAATTGGACGATGACTACAATGAACTAAAGTTCAATCTACAATCTGAAATTGAGCAAGCAAAGCTGTACCAAAACGAAGATATAATCGAAGAAATTAAGGAATTGAATACAAAGCTAGCAGAATTGCGATCAAATCTTGAACAATTGAAGGAAACCAACCAAAAGAAAGTCAATGAAGAATCAATGCATTTAAAGCAAGACTTGGAAAAGTATGTATCGAAGCAGGCCATTGAAATCGACAAGCTATCTGAGGAGTTTGATAAGGAAGATAAAGAATTACAGCATATAAACGAACAATACGCCGAGCTTCAGACCAAAGCAACTGAAGCATCAAAAACCAATGACGAGCTACAGTCATCCATTAAAGAGATAGAACACAAAATGGCCAGCTTTCCCTCAGTAAAATCGGCACTCTTGAAATCATTGAGCTCCTTAGATGAACGACTTGCCCAGACTAAGAAACAAAACAAGAGTTGGGAACAGAAATCGCTGGTGGCAGAAAAAAATTACACTATAATTAAAGCAAAGCAAGACAAATATGATCTACAAAGACGGATCTTGGAGAATTCGATAATGAACTACGAGGGGAAAACACGCATATACATCAGACCTACATACCCTGATCCGACCATCCAGGAATTGGATACCAATATTACCGTCAATAATCATCATTTTACTTTTAATAAGGTGTTCAAACACGATGCCAGTGATCAATATGTCACTGACGAGTTTTCATGTTTCGTTCAAAACAGTGTAATTGGGCCCAATGCTTCAATAGTGTTTGTTGGGCATAGGCTGGAACAGCTATTGTCGTTATCAATCACCAATAGTTATCAGTCTCTTCTCAAAAAGTGTGATACCCTATACAATTATAAAGTCAATTTTAACTTCAAGTGTTTGGAGATTGAAGATGATTTCAAAACAGTTGACTTATTGGATTCTCTGTACCAGGTGTCATTGGATTCGTTCGACAATGACTTGGATCAGATCCCTTCACAGCAAATGATAATAGACAGTGTTGATGAATTCACCAAAATAGTCCACCAAATCAATATGTCGACAAAGCAGGCTTGTCTCTACATCATCAAAATACAGGCCAGGAGTGAATCAAATACCATTAGCAGTAATTTATTGTTTCTTGATTTAGCGAGTCAGAATATAGACTCCCAAACATCGAGCATATCATCTCCGACTACAACGAGTCATTTATCAAGAATATTGAATTATACCTTTCAGAACAAATGCTTATTGATAGGCAATATTGACAATGATGGAGAGTGCATGAAACTATTAGAGTGTCTAGATCAGACCTCTACGGTTTCGACGTCAAAGGTAAAATAGTATTGTAATTATAATGTATATAAGTTAGGTAGTTTTACAATGTTACATTAGTTTACCGTTAGCGTTAGTCATTCAAGGAACCATGAACTCATATTGTGGAAATGAGATCGTGTAATACCCACTTCAATTCATCAGTTGTTCCAATGTGAGAGTCTGGCCTTACTTGAGGAGGTGCAGGTTTGGCTGGTTCAGATTCAGGTTGGCTCTTATTCTCCTCTGGTTTCAAAGAGCCATTGATCTTACTAGTGGATGTGCCATTTAATGAACTGGGTTCTGCACTTCCGTTCTGGAGGTTCGGTAAACCAGCACCTGAAGTTGTGATTAAACTTTCAGGTTTTGGTGGTAATATATAATCAGGTTTTTGTGCAACGCAATCGTCGTTTTCAAGTAGAACATTTGACAAACGAAACATCGGTCCACATGGTTCTATAAGATGGGGAAACATCTCCAAAGTGTTGTACAAATCTTCGATATTTAAAGTTATATCTTTGGAATCGTTGGTTTCCATCTGTTCAAAGTTTCTCTTTTTGGCAGCTGTATTGCTTGATAGCGGTTCGTTTTCTGACGATTTGCTATCAAGGGGTATATAGTCCATATTGGTATACTTATTTTCTCTGTACTTCGCCACGTCGATGGCACTTTCCACAATGTTTTTGAGGTGGGTCTCTAATCCAAGTAAAATGACCTCCATGACTTGAGCATTCAATCCTCCAGTTAACCCAAACTCTCTCATGGTCATTAGAATTCTACGTGACAAGTTATCATAATCTGGGAGTTCATAATTTTGAGTTGCTAGTGGTGTATTGATACCATTGACGACATCTTGTTGCCATTGTACCAAGTTGTTGACCTGCAACTGCTGTTGCTCTTTATCTTGAATCATCGGAATTTTTGGAAGAAGCGAGTGTCTTGTCAACGTAACACCCGAGGTGAGCTTACTCTTTTTACCACTATCTCTAGTTATATTTTTGATTCTTCTTCTTTCTTTAATTGGTAAGCCCATTATATTTTGCTTAAACTTCTCATACTGACTTGACTTAACCTTGCTGGTCTTCTGGGCTTTTTTATTCCAGAACGATGAGAACTCACTTGAAAAGTCAAGTGGTCCATCTTTCAAGGAGTTTGCAAAGTTTATAAGTAATAAACGATTGTGATACTTTATCAAACCATCTTTTAGTATTGGCGTTATTGACAGCACAAACTCGTTACGTGATAGTTTTCCTATCAAAAACAACGAAAGTGTCTCATGGTACTTTTCCCAGTTATTTCCCAATTTATTTTGAAACTCACGTATCAAAGACTCGAGCTCCAACCTTTTATTCTGTTTCTTGGAAGAAATTGTGGCCGGTGACAGGGCTGAGCCGAGACTCGCTATATCGGAGGACTGAACATTTGAAGAATTTGGGATCGATGAACTTGTAATAATACCTGAAGAAGCAGTAGCTGTCTGTGTAGTCATTTAGAAGCTGAAAAATTAACCTGAATATGACTTTTTGCACTGTTTATAGTTTTGGGATTATATTGACAACTAACAACGATTAAAATGCAGAAGAAACTAGTGATTCTGGTAGATTGCCTCAGTTCATATATATTTGTACAAAATCAAGAATTGATTGATTGAAGTCTATGAGATTAAATGGTTCGTCTTGCTAAACCTTCCTCAGTGATTGTTCTGGCTATACTTTTGATGGTATATCTTGGTACTGCAGAGTAGAGGCACGTGACTTCCTTTGCAACATAGAGGCAAGGCAAACTAGCCAAGAATAGACTAGCAAAACCTGTTTAAGTCTTGCAAAAAATAGGGATGTTCAGCTATGCTAAGCTATTGGAAGGATCTATTCAGGTTGCCCTCGAACGATCTTGGTGTTTCCCAGAATGGAATTGTTCCTTTCTATTATTAAAACTAGTGTGTTGAACTTATATCTAATCAAACACTAACCCAATACAATTCAGACAAGGTTTTGATATTAATATCCTTTATTGGAGAGAAGTGTGCTTCATATAAGCCAGCAAAATACATAAAAAATTTCCTCGTTCTTGTATTTTTCCAGAATTTATCAAACTTAGAGTTAAATTTTGCAACAATTTTACGAAAATTGATTCCAAATACGGAAATTGCCCCTTCACTTCAAGGGCAATATCAAGTCCTAAAATTAATCCAATAACTTATTATTTTATGTTTATATACAAGATAATCTATTCATTAAATAATTTCGCTATATGCTGGAAAGATCTAAAGCTATATAGTACTTCTAACAGTATAATTTATAGTTCCAATCAGCAGTTAAATATTAAATATCGTCTTTGAATGCGGGCAAAGTCTCTAAGCTTAATTCTTTTGTTGCTGCATGGCTGCAATTGCTCTTTTTCTCATGGTTTTATTGAAATGGTAAGTAACAATTGGCAAAAGTATTGACATGATTACCACCCAAGCAACAATAATACCAAACGATCTTCCCAAATTTCCTTTCCAGGTATTGAAAAAGACCACTTTATAGATTTCAAAGGCATTATGTATAGGCAATCCATAACCATACCTATAAAACTTAGCAGCCAAGGCCAAAGGAGTGAAAGTTGGCGAAATGTTGATAATGACCCAAAATAACAACCAAAGTCCCATAGCGGGAGGGAAAATCATGAAATTGATCATGGCCATGATTTCATTTGCAAGACCTACTGCACACATGGTGAGGAAACTTGTCATCCAATAGACTAAAAATCCGGCATGACCGAAGGCTTTGGTGAAGTCGATTTGCAAGGCTAAACTGACCAATGAGAAGAAACAACTCACAATGAAAAAGGAGATCATTGCAGAAGCCCAACGGTAAATGAGATATGAGCTTGGACGCATACCGAATGTGGCAACTTGCTTGTGCAACTCCATGAAAAAAGAGGCTTGCACGAATGTGATGATGATAATATAAATCAACCCAACTTGAGCAGGTGCGGAGATAACCGGATTGGTGAATGGGATCCTATCTATGTATCTGAATGCAATTGGGGTTGCCAAAACCTTCAAGGAATTTGCAGATAAATTATCGATATTCGAAACAAGACTTGTGGTTACGTTATTCTCTTGTGCCAACCATGTAGCCTCAATTTCTTTAACAGAATTGATAATGTACCCACCCATATTCAAAATATCCCGAGCAGTTTCATATATTGATATAATGCTCAGGTTTGTCACGTTGTAGGAAGTATCTCCATTGGCAATTGCCTCATGGAGATTGTAAGAGGCATTGGGCTTCACCCATATGGAGGACCAGTACTCTTGGTGGTGGATTTGACGAGTGATTTCTTGCTCAACCGTGTTGTTATTGTGGCTTTTTGCTATTTTTTCGAACTCTGCGCTATGGTAAATGTCCCAGGTGCCCAAACTTTTTCCCCGCGGGGTTCTGAGCAACTTTTCAATGCTATCGCCGATGATGGGTTGCACATTGTTGATTTCTTTGTCGTCTTCAATAACCACCAAAAACTTCAAGTTTTTTACACGATCCAACTTCTTGTACAGCGCTCCCCAGTATATCGAGAACACCCCCAACATAAATGTAGATAGGATTAAAAAGTTGACGAGAAACTTTATAATGGTGGATTTCCACCTAGGCCTCAATTGAGGACTGAAAGCAGGTACATATGTGGGTCCTGCTTCCAAATCCTTTTTCTCGTTGTTGGGACTGAGTCTTTGCTCGTCTTTCGCATCCGCGGCTCCTTTGGTCACACTGGGTGTGTCATAGTCTCTAGACTTGGAATCGACGCTCATTGAATCGTCGTTTGAGGTGGTCACTTCTGCACTAGCCATACTCCTTCCGTAATGACTATATACGAAAAAAAGACGTGAACGAAATGTACTTATACAAAAAACTATAAATATTATTACTAATCTCTTGGTATCAATAGTAAGCGTAAAAGTGAAACCATTAATGAATTAGCTAAGAATAAGTGTTATGTACAGTCCCCGGGTAGTCATTTTATTCTCTCAATACTCGTCCCGATCTCGGTCCGAGTACAAAATCTCCCAAAGGAGACAAGATTATGCGCGAGAATATACGGTTGTGCCTTTCGTTACTTGAGCATTGTACTGTTTGCATATTGGAAGTGGAGTCGCTTATACCTCAATTCGGTAACTTTTGAAAGCCGACGCGGACTTAAGGTTGACTCTATATCAATCAGACTAAAATTGACATTTTTTCCAAATGCACTACGTTAGAGTAGGCAAGCTTATTCTAGAGTATCTCGTATTTGAAGTTATTACCGATCGCTTTATTCAGCGTTCCCAAGGCAGAATTTCCACGCTTTGCACGGACCTTGATGAAAAACATACGGCGGAAGAATATCGGTATATCGCGGGGAACTTATCTTTGTTTGCGGCAAGTAACAATAAAGAACTTCAATCCACATACTCATCTTGAAGCAGACGGAAATACGGATGAAGCTCAGGAGGAGTTAAGACACGGAAACGGCGCCGATACAGCGATATATCCGACAAGCGTACAGTCACAAACTAAATGGTCGGAAGTTGGGAAGAGAAATCCAGCTGACGTAAAAGTGCAACTTATCGATAGGAGTTGATCTAACTCTTCACTTAAAATATCAGCCTCAAGTCAATTTGGATGTGGCGACTTTCAAGTGGTCGATATTACAGCGAAGATTGCACCATCTGCATCAACACGTGTACAGGAACGATACCCAGTGCCATACTTCAACACTATGAAGCAGTGATGATCTATATGCTACGCAACCGATAGACCCAGATAAAGAGACCCACACCTCTACTGACTCTACTTCGTGCTTCAGCCGTTACTGGCTCGACTTTGAATAGGTCGAACTAGCTCATAAAAGAAAGAGGTCTAGTGAACTTAAACAAATAGGATTCGTTAACTAAGTGTGGGAATATTTGAGGCTTGAGCATCGTAGACACCTTTCAAGACACTGCTCTAATAAAGTGTAGTATACATTAGCATTCCCAATTAGCGCATTTGCTGCAGAGTCCAAACAGCTCACGTGTATCTGCTCGGAGTAAAAAGCCGTACTGCAGGTCAGATTTTCCAGCGATTTTCCTGCCAAGGTTAGAGATCGAGAGAGTTTTTCTTCGAAATTTTTCAGCTACCCTAATCATACTGTGCTGCGGTCATTTTGCGGTTGAGGGAATGAAAACCGGGCTAGTTCAAAACGAGTCGGCGAACTATTCTTCGTCAAGACACCAAGCCATACTTTGCACCAATTCTCTACGCCAATTCTTAATTTTCAACTAAGTAAGCAATTTTGTCTAAGGCGCAGTGGAAAATATTTCTACACGCCGCCTGCGCGTTTGGTCGTTGTAGCAATCTATGCAAGTGAACAGCTTCCATGCTCAAAACTTGAGTGGGGTTAATTTTGTCCAACTTATCTGTTTGAATCAAACGGGGCGACAGATCTACGTGCTAAATGTTGAGTCTTACTTCCACGTTTTCACTTTATGTCTATAAAAGAGACCCCCCATTGATAAGCGCTCAAGTCTTACTATTGTTTAAAGTCTATTTCTCTACTATTAATTAGCCCCCTGCTACTAGCAAAGGTTATTTACGGTATATATATGAGGCGAGTTTAGTATTTTGTGGCGATACAACCTCTGTCCCTTTGCTATGGGCAATTGAGAATAGTCTTTTGTCACTTGGTTGCGTAATCGATGCGTAATTGATGCGTAATTTCTACCCCCACTTGCCCCCTCACCCTTACATTGTAGCTCCCATCTCACCCTTTTTGTTCCCGATTTTCCCAATTGGAATTGCGGTGCTAATATCTTAAATTTTCAAATCGATAGCAAGAAATCACCTCAACTTCTATTTAAATACCTTGATCCGCTTGCTCCTCTTCCACCATGGCCGATTACCAGTTTACTAAGATGTCCAGTAATTCAACTAGAGAAGAAAAGCGATTGAAGGATAAGAGGTACAGAACGTGGGGCCCTTATCTTGGCGAAAGACAGTGGGCCACAGTGAGAGAAGACTACTCCCATGATGGTGACGCATGGTCCGATTTTCCATTCGAGCACCTGAGATCAAGAGCTTATAGATGGGGTGAAGATGGATTGGCTGGTGTCTCTGATGACCGTCAATTGGTCTGTTTGTCGATGGGTTTGTGGAATGGACAAGATGATATTTTGAAGGAAAAGGCGTTTGGTGTGACCAATTCTCAAGGTAATCACGGTGAAGATGTCAAAGAGCTCTACTACTACTTGGATAATACCCCCTCCCATTCTTACATGAAATATTTGTACAAGTATCCTCAGAACAAGTTTCCTTATCAGCAATTGATTGACGAAAACGGCAAGAGATCAAGACAAGAGCAGGAATTCGAAATAACCGATACGGACTTGTTCAAGGATAACAAGTATTTCGACGTCGTGTTTGAGATGGCCAAGGGCGATGACGATCCCGAGGAGTTATACTTTAGAATTACCGCATACAATAGAAGTGAGGATGTGGCGCCTTTGCATATTTTGCCTCACTTAGTTTTGAGAAACACCTGGGCCTGGGGTTCTGAAGAATCCAAAATCACCAAACCAAACTTATCTTTGCATGATGATTTCACCATAAAGGTTGACCACGAGAAGTTTGGTGAAAGATACTTTGTGTTTGCCCCAGCACCAGGATGCTCGGAAGATTCTCCTGATGTCGAGCCTAAAATGTTGTTCACTGATAATGAAACCAACACCAAAAGACTATACGACCAAGCCAACAAGCACAAATACGTCAAAGATGCTTTCCATGACTACGTTATCGCGCAAGATAAAGATGCGATTAACCCTGAAAACTCCGGTACCAAGACCGCAGCATGGTTTGCATTTGAAGAAAACGGAGGTGTTCAGCCAGGTGACTACGTGACTATTAGATACAAATTTTCCAAGAGTCCTGAGGAAATTGACGAGTACGAATTTGATCAGGTGTTTGCTAGAAGACAAGATGAGGCAGATGCATTCTACTGGAAAGTCAGTCCTTTGCCAATGAGTGATGAATTGAGACAAGTCCAAAGACAATCATTCGCTGGGTTGTTATGGACCAAACAATTTTATTACTTTGTTCACAACTACTGGTCAAACGGTGATCCAAATACCCCCAAACCTCCTATCAATAGAGCTAACGGTAGGAACAAAGACTGGATGCATTTATACATCAACGACATCTTATCTTTGCCAGACAAGTGGGAGTATCCATTTTTTGCGGCCTGGGACACCGCCTTTCACTGTATTCCATTTGCCATGATTGACCCCGATTACGCCAAAAGCCAAATCGATTTGTTGTTGAGAGAATGGTATCAGCATCCAAATGGTCAGATCCCAGCCTATGAATGGAACTTTTCTGATGTCAATCCCCCAGTCCATGCTTGGGCTGCCTATAGAATCTTCAAGATTGAGAGGAAAATGTATGGCCGCGAAGATATCGATTTCTTGGAAAGAGTGTTCCATAAATTGATGCTCAACTTCTCTTGGTGGGTCAACAGAAAAGACGTCAATGGTAAAAATGTTTTTGAGGGAGGGTTCCTTGGTTTGGACAATATTGGTGTGTTCAATCGTTCCGAGTCTTTACCTACAGGTGGTACATTAGAACAAGCTGATTCAACTGGTTGGATGGCTTTCTTCTCATTGCAGATGTTAAACATCTCATTGGAGCTCGCCAAAACCAGACCAGTTTACGAAAACATCGCCTCCAAGTTCTTTGAACATTTCATTATGATTGCTGATGCCATGAGTTACAGAGGTGCTGGCAAGGGTGAAACTGCAGAAACCGAATTATCGTTATGGGATGAAAAGGACCAGTTTTACTATGATGCAATTAGTTATGGTGGTGGTGATTCTCAGCCTTTGCCGGTAAGATCTTTGGTGGGGTTAATTCCATTATATGCCTCTTTGACGTTGGAGCCCGAAATTATAGACAAATTCCCTGATTTCAAGAAAAGATTGGACTGGTTCCTTGAACACAGAAAGTCTGTTGCTGAAAGAAACATTGCATCTATGGAAACTCGTGGTGTAGGTGAAAGATTACTTTTGGCTCTAGTTAACAAAGATAGACTAATTGCTATTTTGGATAAGATGTTGAACGAAGACGAGTTTTTGTCACCCTATGGTATCAGATCTTTGTCAAAATACCATAAAGATCATCCATTTGAAATGGACGTGAACGGCGAGAAATATGTCGTTCAATACTTACCAGGAGAGTCAGATTCAGGCATGTTTGGAGGAAACTCCAATTGGAGAGGTCCAATTTGGTTCCCAGTCAACTTCTTGTTGGTTGAAGCACTTCAAAGATTCTATTTGTATTACGGACCAGATGTGAAGGTCGAGTGTCCAAAAGGCTCAGGCGACTTTTTGAATTTGGCTCAGTGTGCCCAAGAAATTCAGCACAGATTAATGCATTTGTTCATCCCAGACGAAGAAGGTAACAGAGCATGTAACGGTGAAAATGATTTGGTGAACAAGGATCCTTACTTCAAGGATTATGTTCCCTTCTACGAATACTTTGACGGGGACACTGGTAGAGGATTGGGTGCTTCACACCAGTGTGGTTGGACCGCAGTTGTAGCCAAATGGATCCATGACAACGGTGTGTCTTGTAGAATCCCAAAAACACCAAGAACCCCCAGAACTCCAAACTCCTCCATCTTTGTTCACAACAGTACTACACCTGGCGATTTTGAAGATGATGCAAATGAAAACATCAAGCAATACTTCCCCAAATCTGGTCCATTCCCTGGTAGGTTGAACAGAAGAAAATCAGGAAAGTCGTTATTGAACTTGACTGTGAATGCCTTGGACCTAGATGATGACGAACTCGCCCATCACTCCAAGGTAAGTGCTGCAAGAAAGGCAGGTGTTAATGACCAAGGTAAGAATGTCACACATGACATGTTGAAAGAGGATTTGGATGAATTGGCACCTAGTAAGTCTCGCGGATCATTTGACTCGAACTCGGCCGTTGACGAAGATTTGCTTACTCAAATTAAGAGTGCTTTCAATAAATACAAGTTGAAAGAAGATGACGATCCAAACGATGTGTCAGGGGACGAATTCGAAACTAGAAATTAGCACCACTTCACTTTACTATAGATTAACCATATTATATACTAAATACATATTACTGCGAAAACTAACTAAAACTCCAATTAAGGGTTTGATAAGAAACTGCACATTTCCATTTGCAGCGAGGTTTATTAAGGTCGTGCACGGCTCAATACAACTGCGATATTAGCAAGGATAATCGTGGCAAGTCATATAACCATTAAGCAGGATCGAAATGTCAGACTTATTCGAGATATATGAATCAGACTTTCAATTGGCGTTACAAGAAGCCAAGTCGCAATTAATACAAGCGAAATCTTCGCTGGGAGGTATGTACAAAAGAGGGAAGGGTCATTATGGTTTACTAACATATTAAGAACAACGTAATACTCATTTGAGAACCGTTGAATCTGCCACTGATGAAGCATTGGAAGTATTAGAGCAAATGGGAATCGAAGTGCAGAACTTGCCCAATAATCAAAGATCGGGATACAACACCAAAATACGTCAATACAAGGCTCAGATTGACGAGAGTAAAACAGAATTGAAGAAATTGCTTGACGATCAAGATAGAAATGACTTGTTTGGTAACAGATACACTGACGACGATTCTAGTGATGGTTTGCAAGATGACCAAAGACGTCAGTTATTGAAGAATAATTCTTCCTTGGACAGATCGTCTCAAAGATTACGAGATAGTCAAAGAATTGCATTGGAAACAGAATCCATCGGAGGAAACATTCTCAATGATTTGAGGTCCCAAAGGGAACAGATCGGAAGTGCCAGAAACACCCTTCAAACCGCCGATGGCTACGTCGATAAATCGGTTCGTACCTTGAAGTCTATGAGTAGAAGATTGACAGCCAACAAATTCATTAGTTATGCTATTATAGCCGTGTTGATATTGTTGATCTTTTTGGTTCTCGCTAGTAAATTCTGGTAATTGCGGCAGTCCACATCCCACATACCATACAACTGTTTATAATCCGTTAGTATATGCTTACGTAATCATTGGTAATCTCCATCGTCGCTACCTGAAAAACTCGGACCGTGATCCGAAAAAGTTTGAACTGGCTTGTAGTTTAGTTGATCAAGATGTTTAGGGCTGCTATACGCTTTGCTGGTGCCAGGTTGCCACCTACCAAGATGGCAAGATTGCCGTTAGCTGTACCAAAGTTTGGTGTGCTGAAAAATATGGTAAGATCACTCCATAGCACCAGGCCTTCGTTACACGGACACCTTCACAAACCAAACCCAGGTGAAGAGCTCCATATCACCTTCATCACCAAAGATGGCCAACAGCATACCTATGAAGTTGCAGAGGGTGACAACATATTGGACATTGCCCAAGCTCACAATTTAGACATGGAAGGTGCTTGCGGAGGTTCATGTGCCTGCTCTACTTGTCATGTTATCGTAGACCCCGAATTCTACGACGCAATCGAGGAACCAGACGACGATGAGAACGATATGTTGGACTTGGCATTCGGATTAACGGAAACCTCAAGATTGGGCTGTCAAATCAAGATGTCCAAGGAGTTGGACGGAGTTAGAGTAGCCTTGCCTGCTATGACAAGAAACTTACAATCTAAAGACTTTAACTAGTGTTACGCAAGCAAGATAGCTTGTGCGAATCTGCATAAATGTGACCTAACTGCAATGGGCCAGTGGACCGATGCACCAGCCCACATGAGTCCACTATATGACCTCCTCACCCGTGAATGACTGGCAAGAAAAACAAGTTTACTGTCGGCCGTCTATTTATTTCTCCTATACATAGTGTCTCTGTACATCTGTAAATAAACCAATATGTCAGTGCCAATTGGCAACACAAGTATCTGGCAGCCATTTTGTAGGTTTCGTATGTCTCGCAAAATCCGATATCTCCTTCTAATGATTGTTGGCAATCCACACTACTTGCCTCAACAAACCTGGGCCCTCACACCGGCGCAGTAAGACGTGGCTCGCCTCCCCCTTCTACCCCACTTGCCCCGCTGCTCCTCTTTGCCTAGAGCATCCTTATCACGGACGTCACGTGTCAGTCTCAGACCCGTTCCTGCACTGATAAGAGTCACCCTTCATATCATAACAAGAGGTAGAACTAGAACAAGAATTGTGATTTATTAATAGGATTGAATAGGCAGCAAAGATAGCTTTATTGATATCAATTGCCAGTTTATTGTTTTCCAACATTGATCACTAGCTTGTGAAAGCTCTCAAACGCACCCCAACATATTGTGACTGCTTGACTGCTAAACGTGGTCCTCTTCTGTTACGTGACACCAGCTCCAAATGATGGCAGAGCTTCATAACAGACAGATCAAGTTGAGCAAGCTGTAAGTACTGGATAAACAAGAAAGATTCAAATGCGTGTTTACTAACTTCATAGTCACACACAACCAAAGAAGGGATATAAATTAGGGACGGCTTCAGCGGCTTGGAAGAAAATCAAGTCTGCAACCACCGCTCCCGGCACCAGAAAGGTTGAGGGCGGTGACGAGAATCTCAATAAGGTAGATGACACTAACGGTGTTGCGGGCAACACTGTGCGTGACGCCGAGACAGACTCAGTGCTCAGAGATTATGGTAGTGGCGGTGAGATAGTAACCATCTACACAGAGTCCAATGTGATTGAAGTTTGGGGCTGGCTTCCCCCGTCCAAAGACTCCAAGTTTGACGGTGATACGCTCTATTTAATCTACCAAACTCAATTGAGTTACTCTAAATCATCAATTATCAAGTGTTTTAAAATTTTAGAGCAGATCAATGATACTTTCAAAATAGCAATTGTTACTCACCTTAGCATTGAGATACATTTGATCAAACCCAAAGGTGAGTCTAGCACTAGACTCAAAAGCGTGTTAATCCCATGTCCAATCAGTAACGATAGGAAATACTTTATAAAAAATTCAAAACGGTACTTGTTGGTCTCTAGCGATGATGGTTATCTTCATATAATTGAAAATAACGACAATGGTCTGTACGGTGGGTCTCCTCATAAGTTGCACTCTATAAGAAAGAGCTCAAGTCAGCCAATAACCGACTCTGAGGGTGTAAGGACCTCTGACTATTTCATTACGCTAAAGACCAGCTGCAATGAAGGCGGCAAGCCTATTTTTGATCTAGTGGATAACTGGCTCGTCTACTGCCCTACTAAAATCGAATACAAATATCTTCGGGCCATAAATAAAACAAACATCGACAATCGCAAAAAGCAACCGCTCGAGGAGATCGATCCTATTGTCACCAATCTCAATCGATTATACGAAGATAAAGAGCCTCAAATAAATAAAAATAGCTTATTTACTCCAGTCAGATTGCCACCCCTGGGTAAATTACTAAACAGGGTGTTGTCTACATTTTCAAATACTGCCTTAGATGGCTTGTTCAAGCTTTCCGAGATGAGCTCATCTAAAGTCAAGTCATATTTGGATCATGATAAGAAAATTGCTAGCACAAATTCGGGTGATATCACGTTCAATTCTATTGGAAAAGCCGTCGGCAAACTACTCTATTCAACTGCATCAACTACCGCCAACACGGTCCAGAAAGAAAAGCCAAACAATAACCAGATAATTAAGATTTTGGACTTGGCAAACGATAAAATCTTGGGTATTTTCAAGCCACCTGGTGGCGTGTCTAACCTATCATTATCGCCGTACGATCTACAGCTAGTCAATTCGAACTTGAGAGGAGATTCATTATTTCTTTGGGATCTCTATAGATTACCAACTGAAATTTCCTTGATAGGTAAATTTGCAAGAGGTAAGACTTCAGCTATTGTCGAGAATATCTTTTGGTTCTCAAATAGTCATGAAGAAAGATCAACTACCTCGACTTCTTTGAAACCAAGACATAAGTCTACTTTTATCAATTCTGGGTTTGGCTGCATTACAAAGTCCACAGGTTCAGTTCATTGGTTTAATACAAACTACTTATCGGGTGATAGTATGGGGTACACCAATCATAACTTCAAGAACGAATCAACTGGAAAATCGGCTGGGTTCCTAGAGTCATGGATTTTACCATCTTTTGGCGCAACGGAATTTGTTATTCTACCCATGACGGCAAACACTGACAGGCTTGCCAATTCCGAATTTAAGTCCGATATCTACAAATCATCCAAAATCATGAATCAATTGGCTATAAAGGATAACGATAATCAGTTGAAACTTATCTCAACATTAAATGGTCACCACTTTTATAAATATGATTTACCGGGTAAGCCATCAGTTGTAACTGGGACCAATTATGAGAACTACAACAATAGCACTGAGTCTGATTCAAAAGATGAATCGATAAATCCTTTATCTCAAGCCGAAATCGAGACGAGCGCTCCGTTCTCCAATTTGATCAACAATACAAACATTGTGTTTGAGACTTATGATTTTGGTGGAAAGAACGACCATGACAGCTTCTTCAACTTGTTCAAAGACTTTGGAAATCTGATTCCTGGGAAGATTGTTCAAATCGACTCAAGTAGTGCAATTACTGATAAAGAATTGAAGCATGACTCGGACGAAGCATATCCTGAAACTAAGGGACTATATCTTGACCAAGAGGACGGATTCAATGGTTAACAACACATGATAGCTCAACTGAACTTATACTCCAGTACTTTTTTTTTTAGGTTTTTTATTTTTTTTTTTTTTATCTTGATTTGCTCTGTTTATTATGTCTTTAGAAATACTACAAATAGTGTGATTAAGGATTGTAGTATTATTATAGTACAGATGAAATGGAAGACTCGCTGGCGAGACAAACGAGCAATACGAGAAATAAGATGGTGATATCACACCCTTTTTTTTGGGTCACACATAGACCAGTAAATTTCCAAAATCTCATTCAGATCTGGTAAATGCTGTCTTTTAGGTAAAAAGCTAACTTCAATTAGGAAGTCTTGATTTTGAATGGATCATTAGAAGAATGCTCTGATCACTTCTAATAAAGCGCCACCACATACCAAGAATAATAACACGAAAATCCAAGTTCTGGAGACTGGATATTCAACCTTCTTTCTGACTTCTCTTGGTTTACCTTGTTTATTGACGTTCTTTTTGGCAAATTTCGAGTTTGCAGCTCTTTGGGCTGGGGTTTGGAGGGCCTGCTATGTTAGCATATTCTGAGAAAATTCTGTCTCAATTCTACTCACCATTATTGGAGTTGATAATAGTAGAAACAGACCAGGTTTACGTGGTCTCTTGAATCAATCGGTACGCGGGGTTGTATGCAGGCTTATACACTGGAGAATTTGCAAAAAGAATAGCGCCGCCTGGTTTCGATCCAGGGATCTCAGGGTTATGAGCCCTGCGCGTTTCCACTTCGCTACGGCGCTTGTTTCTTGAATATGCTTGAACCCATGCGACTTATAAGGCCACGCTTGAAATCTCGTGATAATTACTCGTCCCAACTAACTAATATGAAGAAACTTGACTTTTTCATTACAGGTTCAACCGGATTGCACGCTAATTAATTTATTTTTGTCACCCTCGGAAATT